>BSBM01000372.1:1547500-2147500 GCA_027924585.1 Larix kaempferi | reverse complement strand
GATCTATTAAAATATTTGGAAAACTTGGTTACCAAAGTACAACAGAATCTAAAAGAAGCACAAGGCCGACATAAAAGTTATTCTGAAAGAAAAAGAAAAGACAAAGAGTATCAAATTGGACAACATGTTTAGTTAAAATTAAAAGAAAAAAGGAGCTCATTGAACTTGGGAAAATGTGGAAAATTAGCTGTTAACACCCAAATCGTACCCTCTGAGCTGCAGGAGAGGGCAAGTCGGGGTAACCACTAAGCAACTTTAGACTAATGTTACTGACCCAGCATATTCAGAGAGGGATCTCTCTTCAAATAACAAAAGACTGGAAACATTCAAGGGCATCAACATTGAACATCACAGGCCAGCCTTTATCACTCATAAATATTCAATCAAACCATTAACATAAGGTCAGATTTCTGGTGAGACAAAGTATGCGGAAATTGTTGGAGGGATAATCACAAGGCAAAACAGTTGGTGTTACATCGTAATCTTCCACCTTGTGAGCATCAGCATTATTTGGCCTATAAGATCCATTTCAGTGACTTAGATCCACTTATATCCTTGAGAGATACTATTTTTCCCTATTTTTATTCCTACCCACATGTTGCATCACTATAGCATGCGTACCCACGAGTTGCGTCACTATAGCCCGTGGACATCAAGTAAAACGGTAAAAACCACTATTAATTACCTTTTACTCCCAAAAAAGAGGTCATTGGGTGACCTTTGGCTCTCCATCTGCCTGAATAACGTCTCGATGTGTCCTTTCACCTACCTTTGAGAGGACTATATATTGAGCACATATGGCTTATGGACGGGAGAAAGAAGAGAATAGCAAGAGAAATCTAGTGGATTTTTGCCCTATCTTGAGTCTGCACTCATTGATCCTTGTAGTTGTGAACCCCTTATGTTCACCTTCCAAACTCCTATCTAGTTTGAGTTTGCCATTCATGGAGGATTGAAGTGGTGGAGGCACAAGTGGATTGATCTAGATCTTGGTTCAGATTGGTTGCCAGCAAGAGGTCGTATCACTTTGTACTTCTTCTTGTTCATTAATAGAAATACTCATATTCTCGTCCATCATGTTGTGAATGTTGTTTATTATACGTTGGGTTACATTTGATTGTGATATTATGGACCATTGTTATTGATAATGTTAATGTCAATTATATATTATATGCACTTGTTGGATATTGGCTGTCAAGACTAATTTGCAGATTTCAAGTGCATGGATTAAAAGCTCCAACAGGGATCTACATCAAACGTTTGGATCGAGGTTGGTTACATTTCTCCATTATCTTAACATTGTCATTTATAATAGCATTGCTTTGAGAATTGAGTAGATTTATGGTAGTCATATGTCTGTTGTGGTATTCCCAAGCCATAGTGAGTTTTCTCCAATACAAAAATGGCGACTCCGCTGGGGAAAACATCCATGTTTGGGAAAAATTTTGAGCATTAGTCCATAATTAGAGTTGTTGTTTATCGAAGCTCTGTGTCACTGATTGGCCGTTAAGATACACCATAGAAAACTTGCTTTTTCTGAGCCATTGGACTCTTTATTTTCCCATTTTCTTTTCCTCACCTGCGGGCTAGCTTAGCTCAGCTCGTGTATACCCGCCTCTGTTTACACTACTGCTCGCAGGTACCCACAGGTATTCCTTCAATAGTAGTGTATAACTTCGGCTTTTGTTGGTTTATGGCTATTGGTTGTTGTTGGGTTGGCTTTGGTTGTTCCTGAGTCTTTGTTGGCCTCTTTCTTGAGTGTTTCATGCCTTGGTTGTGACCAGAACTCTTTGTTTCTCTTGGTTGAGCCTTTTTGGTTTTTTACCAAACTTTGGATTTAGCCTCTTGGTTTTTTCCTTTTGAGCTCTTTCCTTTGGCTGAGTCTTGCTGTTTAGGATCTGCTGGGTTGTCTTAGTGATCTTCTCAGCACTTCAGTGACTGAATAGTAGGATTTTGCTTGCATTTTTTCATTCCATTTATATTGAAAAAATACAAAAATATACATCTAGTTTTTTGCATTTTCCTTCTTGTTTATAAACGAAAATACAAAAATATTTTACATTCATGTACTACATATTTCATTGAGTGCTTGTTGCCTTCATTTTAGGTTCTGCTTGTGCATCGAAAAGATAAAAGATTGCATCTTTATTTCAGAATTGTTGGTTGATTTTGCATATTAGTGACATTGTTTTATTGGATAGATGAGTCTAGGATTGGACGATTTTGGATACTATTGAGTCTACACATCACTAGTTTCACGATCATATCCCTTGAGTAACCACAGCCTCTAAAATTAATGCTTAATCCTAAAATTGATTAGACTGATTTTATTTATAGGGTACACCAACTAGCATAGGTTTAGAGTCTTGGAATAGATCATTGTGAGTTAACAATCCAAGACTACTAGACAAAACATTAGGTGTCTGACCAAGGAGTGGAGGAATCCATGGTATAGATCGGTGTTCTTAGGAAGCTCTACTCAATCCAGAGTTAAGCATGAGGTCACGAGAAGTTGGTTGAGGAGATATCCCTCTGATACCGGCTAAACGTGGGAGATATATCCAAGATTTGTTCATATCTGGGGGTACTGGAGGTTCGTCCTCTTGTGCTTCGGGCTTAGATACCCTGCCCATATGATAGGTCCCACCTGCGATTGTCCCCCTGAGAATTGGTTATATTGCGGTGACCATAGTTACCTTACCTAGGTATCGCACGGGGTACTTGCAGTGGTTATGTTGTTTGTGTCCTGAGTTAGATAGGGATTGGACAGCACAGTTGTGTTTGTGCAGTGGACTTGACCCTATACACACAGTGAAGCCTGGGCGTCTCTATAATAGATTCTGTTACCTCCAGCTATAGTTTGGGAGTCTCAAGCCTCTCCTAGGCGAGACATACCGGCTCTAGTGTCAGGAGCTCATTTAGCCACTTTGTTTGTCTTCTCTTGGCTGTAGTTTCTCTAGGTGTGTGCTTTTGATTTACTATTTTTTATCGATAGTTGGCCTTTAGGGGATGTTTTGATTACATATCCTCTCCGGAGATATCATGGCACGGAGCCCTACTCTCTGCCGATCCCGTCATTTGGCTGGTTTAAAGCCACTCAATTTTTCACGCCGTGTTGCTAGAGTATTTCGGAGGGCTCCCTCTGAGTCTTCGGATTCATACGAGACTTACGTCCAAGACATCATGGCTGCACATCCTGATACTGAGCAAAAACCTTCGACTCCTTCGGGTAGAGTTGACCATACTTCCGATCCCCATACTCCTTGTGAGGAGTGGGGAGGTGATCCACCTGAGACTCAACCTGGTTCTATTTGGCCTAATCCACTTGATTGAGATTTGTTTGATCCTTCAGATCCGGATAATTATCTTTACGGAATGCCTGACTTACCCAAGGATGAAGAATAGGACGAGCCTTTCGTTCCTTCATTTCCACGTAGTTATAGATACGGGATGCCTGAATCACATAATGACACTACGATCAACCCCATCGCACTCTCTTTTGGTATGCCTAGTCATAGTATTGTCGAACCATCCACTACGGTTGGAAGTCACGCTGGAACTAGTCAAAGTGTTAGCCATACTATACCCACTGGGGGCACTACCCTCGCTGGGGACACTACGTTGTCCACCCACACACATAGTATGGGGATTGGTCAGATTCCCAATAATGCTAATGTTGGAAGATGACCACCTCCTAGGATTACCCAATCTAATCAAAACGCTATTCGAAACACGACTCCCCATCCACCACCTAATACACGTGTCACTAATTGTCAACCCAGGGCTACTTTTACGAATGATAATGTTCCTCCCAACCACGGGGGTGGATGCATACCGCATACTTTTGCATCCACCGCTGCCAATAGTAATGCTAATGTAGGGGGTGGGAATATCTCCTATCCACATGGACATCACGCCACCATCCCTGCTACTAGTAACACCAATGTGTGGGGTGGGAATACTTCTCATACTTATGGTCATCACATGACTGCTCACGCTAATCCTAATGCTAGGGGTGGTAACATACCATACCATTACGGTCATTACAACACAGTTCCCACTATGAATAGTACATACATGCCCCATACTCATGGTGGCAACCCTTACTACAACACAGTCAGTGCTAGCCACCAGTACCACCCACCACCCCAATATGGTGCCCAAAACACGCATATACTTGCTTACTCTCAAATGGGTCAAGCAGGAGGAGGTTATCAATATTATGGCCATGGGAAAGCTTATGGACCATCAGGTCCTCATTATCAGCATTTTAATCCTCATGGTCAAGATTTTGGTCCATCTTATAACACAGTTCCGTTTAACCAACCTTTTATGGGGGCTTATAATCAAGCTTTCCAGCCTCAGCTCCCGTTCCTTACATGCTTGAATCTCCCAGATATTTCAAAGCTCACAAATGATCCGGTGTGTCACGACCTTACTTGGCCCCCGATCCCTACCAAGCTCCATTTGGACATTCCAAAGTTTGAGGGGAAAGGTGGTGAGGACCTGGGAGATCATGTCTTGACGTTTCACCTTTGGTGCTCCTCCAACTCTTTGAATCATGATTCCATTATATTACGACTATTTCAATGCACCCTCACGAGGGCAGACGTGAAGTGGTATGTGGAGTTTCCTGGAATCACTTATATGGGATTCAACAAGATTGCTTTGGTTTTCTTAGACCATTTCCAGTTGCTGGTTCGTTATGATACTGGTACTGAGTTGTTGTCCACCTTTCGTCAGAATAAGGACACACATATTTCTGACCACGTTCAAGAGTGGCATCGGCGGAAGAGATTAGTGAAAGCCAACATTCCTCCAGAGTTCCTGTTGGAATGGTTGCTTAAGTCTTTACTTCCATACATTTCTAAGGATGTTTCGATGTCCAGCATTGTGACTGAGGAACAAGCTATCTTGAAAGTCTAGTAGTTATATCTACTTTATTCTCAGTCTAGAATTTTGTATGACATTATTCCCGATGCATCGAGAACAAGAAATGAGCCTACGTCAGTTCCTGGACCACATGCCGATGGAATCGTGGGGTCTGCATGCACTCGCCCTGTAGACTCGGTAGCTAATCAAATGCAAAATTTGTCGCTAAACCAGTCTCCTCCCGGACAGGTTCACACCTTGTCCACTTCCACTCCGTCGTTTGATGTACACAATGTGCAATCAACGAAACCGTTACGTAACCAGCAACTTGGTGGTAAGAAAAAGGGGAGAAATAATCATAGGGGTGGAAACAATGGAAGTAATAACAATAGCAATCATAATACTCCTCGTAAAGAGAATGCCAACCCTCCTCAGGAAGGCGGTAATACTGGCGACGATCATAAACCTAGCCATAAGGTGAAATTCCCTTGCAAGCTTTGTGGGGAGGATCATCTTAGTCACTTATGTCCTCAAATTGAAGAAGCATCGAAGCATTTGGCACAGAGCCCAGCTGTGTTGAAGGATCCCCTACCTCATCACCAAAACATGGTTTCGCATGCTACCACCACTGGTTATGGTACTAGTGAAACGACAACCTCTTCTTCCAATACTAGTGGTTATGGATGTGTGAATATGGTTCAATCGGAGGTTTGTGTTGCTACTCGTCAGCATGATTATGGTGCACCACAACCCAATTTGGGGAGTGAGCCTCCCCCTCCTCTTGCCAATTCCTTGCATATCGAGAAGCCTTCCATTATACCGTGGATACCGAAAGGTGTTCTCAAGTGCTCCACGCATAATCCTAATGCTCGATCCACCTAGAACTACTCCATCGTAGAATATTTGGGCCAAACTCCGTGTGACATGTCGGCTCTTGAAGTTTTACAAGCATGTCCTTCTCAGAAGCATGCCCTTTTGAGTGCGTTAGGAGTTCGGGATGGGGGAAATCCCAGTGTTATCAAGTTCGATATTACTAATGTCCAACCTCGCTTACCTTACCACGTGGCTTTTCAAATCCATGTGGTTTGCCTTAAGAGGTTCATCAAACATACTATGGTTGATGACGGTGCTTTCGCGTCAGTAATGTCGTTAGCTTGTTGGAAATCTCTTGGCTCTCCTCCTCTACTTGCATCTAGAAGTACACTCATTGCATTCGATAGTAGATCTTTTACGCTGCATGGAATTATCCCTTCCCTTGTTATCTCCTTGGGAGGTAAGTCTGTTCCTATTGAAGTCGAAGTGGTTGATGCGCCCATCGACTACACTCTTTTACTGGGTTGAAAATGGATGTACGCTATGAAGGCTATCGTGTCTACTATATTTAGAGTTATCTGTTTTCCCCATGAAGGCAAGATTGTGGTGATCAATCAGCTGGATTTTGTTGGAACTCCTTCCGTAGCATCCACCCGATCGGTAATCCCGCAAATTTCTAATTCTTAGTCAGCAACTGGGAACATAGGTGTTGGAATGTACCCTTCATTGATGGGAACTTTTAACCATTCTACACCTGTGAATTTTATTGGAACCATTACTGACAATGCGTCTCCTCCTTCGAATAATATGTTATTCTAGACCTCCTATTTAGATGATCCGTGGACTTTACCATCCACGAATTCCACGTCTAGAGACATTGTGCATGTCAGGATGTCTATGCCTTTATCTGTAGCAGAGCTCGCTTATGATCATATCCAACAAACCACTACAGACCCGGATCTCTCTTCTTCATGGATAGTAGAGGAAGATCCCGTTATGCTACCCACATGTGCAGTCGACCCATCTTGTTCACATGATTGCCTCGATGGTATTCTACCTTCAAATGAAGTCTTTATTGAGGCCATGAGTGGTGATGACAAGCCATGGGGGGATATTTATCATAGATCTCATTCCCCTCCTACCCTTGATCTTATTGAACAAGATGAGTCTAGAATACAGTCTGCCATACATTTTGATCCAGGCATAGTTTTGTCTAGCCCCGGTTTGACATTAAAGTCTGATCTCCCTAGTGATGAGTTTGTAGACTCTCCTATAGATCCACAAATTGATGATCCTGTTGGTACTATGGCACCTTCAGTGGTTATTTCTCCCTGCATTGTGTCTGAGGGTGACATTAGTGAAGTTGAAAATGATTCTACCGCAGTGACTTGTATCAGAGTTTTCTTTATGTATGTTTTAGAGATGATATTGGTACTTATGTTTCTTGGAGACAGGATTCTTAGCTGGACTTATACTTGTTTACTGGTCCTTTTAGACATTTGCTTCGTTCATGGTAGGCATATTTGGAACCTTGCATATAGGTTTAGTCCTCCCCATTGTTATAATGCATTTGAACCCTGCGCCATCCAAATTCGCAGAAACCCCCTGAGTGTCCTTATCTTACTCATGTTCCTTGCATTCTGCATCACTTTGTCCATTAGAGAGATTTTGAGGTCAAAAAAGGGCCTCCTAAGAGATGTACTACAAAAATATGAGATATATTAAAATATTATGAATTGGGGGTTTTATGGGGTAGGTATATATGACAAGTCACCTCCCACACTATTTTCTATGCACAATATAAATAACCATGGTTGAATTACTTTTCAAAATTCACTAGAAATAAAATTAATAAAATAAGACTACATTGATGTGACTAAGATTCATTGTAAATTCCCAAAAATGTATTGTCCTTTAACATTTATTTGTCTTGAACTTGCAAATGAAATTAAATAATAAAAAACATTTTTAAGAGTTTTTTTTTAAATTTTATGTTGACTTTTTATATTTAGTACTTTTCTCATGAATTTAATAATGTAATTTAATTAAGAATTTCTTTACATGTAAAATGTCAATAATATTATTATAATCCACATTGCATTATTATTATTATTATTATTATTTATTAAATCTATTATTATTCTTTATTAGTTTGAAATTATGTTATTAAATAGAATGGAGTGAATATATAATTTAAAATTAAAAACATAAAAATGATAATATATTATTTTATAAAAAAATGTGAAAGGACTTTCTTTATGAATTAAGAGTACTTCACTTGAAAATGACAATAATATTATTTTATGTGAAAGTGTGAAAAGACATTCATTATGAGTACTTTACTTTATGACTTAAAAATACTTACACCACTACCTTGGTTAACTATGTGTTTTCATCCACCATAGAAAATTTGACAAATAAGCATTCTTAACTCATGCAATGCCACCTCACCAAGGGGGATGATGTCATCTACTAGAATGTGATTGGTTGTATTTTATAGTACATTTTCTTTGTTTTGAGGCCATTTTTTGACCTCAAAATTTTTCTAATGCCCATGCGCTTGGAACTAGTCCCGCATGTCCCTGACACTCATCTGCTCTCATTACAAGCATTCTTCCATATCTCCTTTGAGCTCGTTAAAAATAGTAAGGAGGTCACGAATTTACTTTTTCGGGCTCGTTAAACCTTTACGAAAAATATTTTTATAATGTCTTTTTTAAGCCCTTGTTAGCCTTTTTCAAAATCAAACAAGATTGCCGAGTATACTTGTCATTTCAGAATCGTTAAAGGATTTGAAGCGACATCCACTTAGGTATAAGTTTACCCTTGTTCCTGACCTTTGTGGATTAATTACGAAAAAGGTATACTTTAGTCATACGTGACTAGAAGAGTTCTTCTCTCATTGTTTTACACTTTTTCGGGTGAGGAGACTAACTTTACGAAAAAGGACCCTCCATTTATATCATGTTATGATTGCATTGCATCATCCTACTTGCCGCTTGAGCCTTGTGCCAGCTCCCACTTACTCAATTGTTAGTCTGGTGCCTAAGCACTTTTTCCCTGTCAAGCCCCGCAGAGCTTATATTTGCCCTTCACAATTTGATGACCTTTTGACCTTGAGGAAACATACCTCGAGTGTCCACATCCCGCACGCACTTCCTTGCATTGAGCATAGGTATGTTCCACTGCTTGGAACTAGTCTGCTCGCTATTTGACACTCGTTCCCTCATTTGTTGTACTATAAGCAATTTTATTCTTTTTCAAGCTTTTCCCAAATATGAAAAAGACCAAAAAAATGAAATATTCCAACAATCCAGATGGGATTATGGTCACTATTTCTTGTTGGCAGCTATTGTGTTGCCTTTGAACAGAGCATTCATTCCACTTCGTACATTATGAGTCGGGACTATAGTTGGGCCTTAGGAGCTGTACTTGTTTCTCAGTTTTCTCCACTGATTGGTTAAGCTTCCAGTCATTATGGAGCCCTTTGTAATGCTTCCTGCATTGCACAGTTTATGTCAAGTCTATGTTGCCTGAGTCAATCCATCTGCTCATGCTCTTGTTCAAAGGAAGTCCTGAAACTAGTGTCAGCCACTCCTCAGATCTCTTAACTATTGCATGTCGGCCATCCTTATTGAGTCAATCCATTTCACCTGAGATATTCCAAAGTTTTTAGCATTGCTGGTACCTCGTGCTCGTTGATGGGGGATGCTTCAATGCCCTCCTTCCAGTGAGTCTCATTCCGTCGACTTCAACCCATTTATTTCGGGACTTGAGGCTTAGTGTTCATTTGACTACCTTGAGGCTTGCAGTCATTAGTGGTAGGTTCTCTCGCCATCGACAGTTTTGGGAATACATCAATGTCCCCTGATCGATGGATTCATCCTAGTGTTCGACTTCAACCAATTTATTCACACTCCGATGATTATGCTCTATGCCTTGATGCCTATTTTCATTATTGGTGGGTCATCTCGCGTATGTTAATGGTATACATCATTGACTGGTAATCAGACAATGTCTCATCAGGTTCGACCCCAACTCCTTTATTTACTTGATGGGACTTGCACCGTCGAAGACTTGTGTAGAAGACCCCAGGTGATTGTGGCATTCAGTATGCTACATATGACTTTGACTTTACATCTGAGACATCACCTCTCAGATTTCAGCAGTTTGTACTTTAGTTTGCACCAGTTGTCTTCTTTTCAACAGAAGACCATATCTTACTATAGAGGGATCATGGCTATGATAACTTATGACATGTATCCATTATATACTGCCTATTTCATGGCCATTGTATTAGATTGTTGTACTATACCAACATGTATTCAGAGATATTATTGTATTATGATGAGTGAGCTGCTCTTTCCACTTGTGTCTCCATCACTCCACTTTTGAGTTTTATAATGTATTTCGACCATCGTAGCATCAGTCTCTGACCTCACACATTAGGGGGCATCTGTTACATCGTAATCTTCCACCTTGTGAGCATCAACATTATTTGGCCTATAGGATCCATTTCAGTGACTCAAATACACTTATATCCTTCAGAGATACTATTTTTCCCTATTTTTATTCCTACCCACATGTTGCATCACTATAGCATGCGTACCCACGAGTTGCATTACTATAGCTCGTGGGTATCAAGTAAAATGGTAAAAACCACTATTAATTACCTTTTACTCCCAAAAAAATGGTCATTGGGTGACCTTTGGCTCTCCATCTGCCCGAGTAACGTCTCGATGTGTCCTTTCACCTACCTTTGAGAGGACTATATATTGAGCACATATGGCTTATGGACGGGAGAAAGAAGAGAATAGCAAGAGAACTCTAGTGGATTTTTTCCCTATATTGAGTCTGCACTCATTGATCCTTGTAGTTGTGAACCCCTTATGTTCACCTTCCAAACTCCTATCTAGTTTGAGTTTGCCATTCATGAAGGATTGAAATGGTGGAGGCACAAGTGGATTGATCTAGATCTTGGTTCAGATTGGTTGCCGGCAAGAGGTTGTATCACTTTGTACTTCTTCTTGTTCATTAATAGAAATACTCATATTCTCGTCCATCATGTTGTGACTGTTGTTTATTATACATTGGGTTACATTTTCTTGTGATATTATGGACCATTGTTATTGATAATGTTAATGTCAATTATATATTATATGCACTTGTTGGATAGTGGCTGTCAAGACTAATTTGCAGATTTCAAGTGCATGGATTGAAAGCTCCAACGGGGATCTACATAAAACGTTTGGATCGAGGTTGGTTACATTTCTCCATTATCTTAACATTGTCATTTATAATAGCATTGCTTTGAGAATTGAGTAGATTTATGGTAGTCATCTATCTGTTGTGGTATTCCCAAGCCATAGTGACTTTTCTCCAATACAGGTGGGCGATGCAGTCAAGGTATTACACATAAATCAGATAATAGTTCCATAGTATGAACTATTTTAACAGAGGCAAGGTAGCCACTCACTTTTCGTTGTAAAGATATTTTCTAGTGGTAAAAGAAGAAAACAAGAACAGTCCATTGATATGAGCATCCAACAAAGATGAATTCAATACAAAATTTAGTAGAAATATTTTGTGAACATCTGATATAATAGTCAGAGTGAGTTTCCAAGAATTCCAAACTATTATACACTAATCTCAGACATGAAATGAAAAACATAATGTAAAGGCATTACAGGAAGCACATGCACATAGGGAAAAAAGAGAAAACTGACTACAAGTTAGAACGACACATGAATCTCTACAAAATAGTCTACCATAGGCACTGCACATTATATTACTATGAAATTCTCAAAACCAAGCTCTCCCTTTAGGCCTTAGCTGAATGATTTTCCAACCCTTAATTCTTCTATTACAAATCTTTTATAGGCTCTTGGCCTAGAATCAGTCCTCGGGAAACAAACAAAAACATGCTGCCACCTTGATAGCCCCATATTTGGAATATTACAAACGCGTCAAGACTAAGACGGGAGAAAGAAACATTATGAATAGAGTGCCACCTTACTTAGGAGTTTTCAATCGGCCTTGTGAATCAAATAAGTCCTCTACCTTCATAGAGCTATCATCCTGTGATTCTCCAATAGAAGGAGGAGGTGTCGCTTTCACGGTGGAGAGAATGAGATCATGGATGACCTGCATGTCTTGTTGGATGCCTCCTTCTCCTTCAGGCACTTTCTCCTTTTTTCGACGTCGAACTCTTTTGGACACCTGTCGCTTTTCTGCCTTCTCATTGCCACTATCAGAGTTGGATTCCTCATGGTTGAAGGCCATAGCAGACGGAGGAGCATGCTCTTCCTCCACCTCAAGAAATGCTTGCTATGGCATGAAAACCACCTCGGATCCCTCCTCCTTCTCCATGATCCAATCCTAATTGAAAGATGCCCCAAGCTGCCGGGTGTACCATCCTTTCTATGTACCGATCTCGTACAATGGATGAAAAACCATATCCATAACTGCGGTGATGAAGATAGCAGCTACGTGTGGCTACAGTCACCATGATAATCTGATTGGACCCATTAATCAAGCAACAATGATGCCCTAGGTCTGAGCTAACCTAAAACACGTTGGGAAAAACTCTCCAGATAGGCGGCGTAATGGTTGGTGATGTTGAGGTGTCCTCCATCGTATCGATAATCATTTGGGGTGGCAGAAAGATGCCTTTAAGAGTTTCATCCCTCTGTCCCTGTCTACGTCACAACACCTAACCTCACGTCTCGCCCACATGCCGAAAGACATGAGTCACCTCATCCTTTAAACCACTTGGACCACCTATTGGTTTGCACAAGTGACCTTCCTCCTGCCTGCACCCCTTTATCACTTGTAGCTCCGTTCTTTTCTTCCCCGTCGTCGACCAAGATCGTAAGCCGCCCATTTGCTAGCGCGATTGTCTGCGACGATAGAGATTCCAAAATTTCCATTCTATTCCCTTCCCTAATTCTGGAAACCGACACTTTAACCTACTGATGCTATAGCGGCGTCCGCAGGAAAAACCTATCTCTGAGTAATGATGACGGATCCCCTCGAAAATCCCTCTAGTTCCACGACAGACATATCTTTGACAGACGTGACAAAGGGCGTGATGCTACTGAACCATCTCAAGGGCATAGAACACTGACTCTCTGAACTATGTGCCTTCAAACCCTAGGCTCCGAGCCCATCTGACCTTAACCTCCTCGGACACTGGCCTTCGACCTGCCTCTTTTCCTCGAACAGACCGAGCTTTTCCATGCGATGAATCCTGTCCTACTTAGACAACCTGAGAGGCTATGGGAATAGCCCCACCTATCGCTTTCTACATAATTCCCATGCCTAGAGGCTTTGGACCCCGAAAGGTCTTAGAAAAAATAAAAATGTCAACTTTTCCCATCGACAGTTATATATGTAAACCCACTCACTTATCCTCCGGGCTTCTTCGTCAGCCATCTTCCAATCTCGACCGTTGGTCTTTCACGTGCTGATTTCTACTGTCAGATCTAGCCTTCTCTTTAACCATTGATGCGACCCCCTTTTCCTTCTCTGCCATTGGATCATTCCACGTGTCCCATTTTCCATCATTAGGCATTAAGCCTTGTACCCTGACAGAGTGGGATCGCATGCCCCTAAACCAGTTTTTGTTTTACCACTTACCTCCCCATAGCTGCCTCTAGTGGTGACATCTAGCAAATGGGTTTGCGTCTCGCTACCACCTTCCTGCCTAACTAGCGACCATCTTTTCAATGAGAGGATCACCGTTGATCGTCGATCTTCCGAAGGCCAATTTGTACTATTTACCCTGTCACATTGCACTTACCTCCGTGGTCTATTAATCTAGACTATAGGATACTGCTCTACTTCCCTGAGCCATCCACGTGGCCAGATATCTACTTTTGCGCTCTAGTGGTATCGCATGTTTATAAAAATGACGCAGCTTACCGCTTATCATCCTCGCAATGTCCTCTCCTGCTACCATTTGGCCAGCAGTATCCATCATCGCGACTGCTCCTATGACTATCCCCCGCTCTCCTTAGTTATGTGACCATCAATGTGGGCCATTGATCTTCCTTCCGCGCCATCCAGTGATGGAGACTAGCACGGCTACTAATTTCCTTTCGGACTATAGTCTTTGGCTTATTTTGGGTTTATTTGGTCGTGTTTTAATGTGTTTCTTCCCCATTTTTCCCTTTCCTAGCACCTTTAGCACCTCCATCTCCATTTTCTTATATCTTTAGCACCTGGCTATGGAAACCAGGGATTTTCTCTGGTTTTTATCAAAACAATTTAGGGCTATCCCCCCATTTCACCTCCATACCGATGTTGTGAAAAACAGGTGCTAACAACTGGCTCCAACTAGGTATGCTATTGTCCCTGTGAGGTAGCAAAGAACCTCGTAGACCGAGTGCTTGATCCATTGGGAAGCTCCCCGCTAGAGGAATTTTTCTGCTAGACCACTTGGGAGGGCTCTCTTGAAGATATTCATGGCAAATCTTATGGGGAATAGGTTGTGTGGTGTTCCTTGTGGCGACCTGACCTCAGTCATGTGCTCTATCCTACTGTGAACCGGAAACTTCTCGGAATCAAGAACAGAAATGAAACTGTACATTCTGAAAACAGACTGGAAATTGATATAAGTTGAAATTCACTACTGAAATTGGAGATGCCGAAACTTGAGGCTTATTTATATACAAACTACTCTACCCAAGAGGCTACAACTCTAAGTAACGCAGAAGTGCCAGTGCAACCAGTCCATTAACTTATATCTTGGGTGGGTCTTCTCATCTCACTCGACCAACTGCAAAACAACAAAATCCCATAGGCCGAGGCAATGGAAACGGATGCAAACCCTTCGAGTGAAACTAGAACCTTTGTCCCTATTGCAGAAATATTCCATACATTCTGCTACCAGATCATAAAATATATGGTACGCTTCACATGTCCCTTGCACCACAACAATCTTTCTTTCAGAAGAAACGTACAAATTCCATTTAGTTTCCCCGGTGCTCGCGTCTGGCCCTAGGACCATGTACGTCTGACTAACCTCCATCAAAATCTGAAATCCACGTGGTTTGAAATCCCCGCATGACTGGGTATGACTGAAAATATCAACTCTAGACAACCTTCCTTCCGGGCTGCTCATGATTCCTGGGTTGAAAACCTGGTTTTGCTTTTTAGCCCTAGGAGAAAATCCATCTTGTCCCTTGAAAGGGTCTTGGAAGGGCCATTCTTCCTGGAGACTGGACTCTGATCCTGCAAAACTTACACGAACATCCACCTGCTCAGCTTGGTTTCCCTTGAACGCCTCGATCATCTGGTCAGTTGGCCGGAGATATTGGCCAAGCCTGAATACCCCTCCAAAGAGTCTATGATCATCTTCAATCTAGGAGATGGATTCTGTATAAGAATCATGTAGGCCACCTTGGTCATCCCTTAGCCTCTCATCGATCTGGTCGACTTGCTGCGAATATGTGCTAGATTCTAGAATTTCCTCCAGGATCACATATTCTTCCTCTTCATTTGTCCACGAGGAAAACGCTGCCCACTGGGGGTCTTCAGGGACCTCTTGATCGCCATCTTCTTCTTCTCTCAGCAGACGGGGGTGTAGTCTTCTTCCCTTTTGAGTCTTGAGGGCCTCTTCATCCATTATCTTGAAAAATATTATGAACTTTTCCAAATGGTTCCCTTCATAGTCTTCATATTTAGGTGGACTGAGAACCTCATGGGGGCTTTTAGAAGCAGAAATTCTAGCAGACTAGTTGTAGTATACATAGAATAGACCAAATTCACCCTCTTCTGGCACTTCACTAAGCTGCTCATCTTTCTGCTTCTCATGCGGAGGACTGGGGCAGAAAGCAAGCTCCCTTGGTTCATGTATGTTTTCGAACCTTGTTTCTCCTTCAATCCCTTCATCATCACCTTGTTTTGATAGCTTCCTGAACATCTTGAGGTTCTCCTCAACCTCCACTGCATCCCTGAGCATAAGCTACAAATTAGGAGACTTCCTCTCCAAAAGATGAAAAGAAAAATCAGGAGGAAAGACAGATGCATAGTATAATTTTGTAGCATTCTCTTGGGGCTGAATTTTCTTGGGCATGACATAATAGAAGTTTGCAAACCTCCTGTTAACGTGTGAAATAGTTTCACTCTCTTGGCTTCTTATGGAGTAAAATTCTAAAAGAACCAGATCCCATGACCTTCTTTTGCCCCAGAACCCTAGAAAATCCTTAGACAATGCTCCCCAAGTATCAATAGACTCAGGCTGTAGATGTCTAAACCATATCTTCATATTTCCTTGGAGGGATTTTGCAAAAAATCTCATGCAGACATCATCGTGCTCTATTTCGAAGAGATCTAGAAAATGCTCGAAACCTTGAAGATGTTTCTCCATAGTGAGAAACTCGGACTCTCCATAAAAAACAGGGAGGTGTTTATGATAGTCTGGAGGAAAATCATGAAGGACAAGGGGTAGCTTTAGAGGGCTGTATCTCAGCTGGGCTCTGGAAGGAAAAGTAGTGGGCATAGCAGGGGTGTCCTTTTCCTCACCCTCGGAGAATTCATGAATCCGACTATAGTTTGTACAGGGTTCAAAAAAAAGGACGGGATCAAATCTAGGAGTAAAAGGAGAATGCACATTTTCAAATTCTAGCGGGGGGTATACAAAAGAGGCTCCCTCATGACCTAGAGTTCTTCGATGAGACAATAATTTTTTGATATACATACATAAAGGTAAAATGATGCTGACACAGAAGAATACGGCCTCTTTAAAGATATTGATACACTGATACCTGGAATTTAATTCTTCCATGTCGGAGGCGGTTGGGCTCATTCTCCAGTGGAGTCTGCAGATTAAAATTTTAAATAAATGAGTGGAGTCACCAGGTGGATGATATGCAACTCTTCTAGTGTCTGATTGCTATCCACAATCAACAATCAACTCTGAACTTTGTCGTTTTATCGAGACGGTAAAAGAACCCTTCCCCGACAATGGCGCCAATTGTTAACACCCAAATCGTACCCTCTGAGTTGCAGGAGAGGGCGAGTCTGGGTAACCACTAACCAACTCTAGACTAATCCTACTGACCTAGCATAGTTAGAGAGGGATCTCTCTACAAATAACAAAAGACTAGAAACATTCAAAGGTGTCAACAGTGAACATCACAGACTAGCCTTTATCACTCGAAAATATTCAATCAAACCATTAACAGAAGGTCAGATTTCTGGTGAGAAAAAGTATGCGGAAATTTTTGGAGGGATAATCACAAGGAAAAAAAGTTGGGTGATGGAGTCAAGGTATTACGCATAAATCAAATAACAGTGCCATAGTATGAACTATTTTAACAAAGGCAAGGTAGCCACTCGCTTGCCATCATAAAGATATTTTATGGTGGTAAAAGAATAAAACAAGAATAGTCCATTGATATGAGCATCCAACAAAGATGAATTCAATACCAACTTTAGTAGAATTATTTTGTGAACATCTGAGATAATAGCCGAAGCGATTTTCCAAGAATTACAAACTATTATACACTAATCTCAGACATGAAATGAAAAACATAATGTAAAGGCGTTATAGGAAGCACATGCACACAGGGAAAAAAGAGAAGACTGACTACAAGTTATAACAACACAGGAATCTCTGCAAAACAGTCTACCATAGGCACTGCACATTATATTACTATGAAATTCTCAAAACCAGGCTCGCCCTTTAGGCCATAGCCGAATGATTTTCCAACCCTTAATTCTTCTATTACAAATATTTTATAGGCTCTTGGCCTAGAATCAGTCCTCGGGAAACAAACAAAAACATGTTGCCACCTTGACAATCCCATATTTGGAATATTACACACATGTCAATACTAAGACATGAGAAAGAAACATTATGAACAGAGTACCAGCTTACTTAGGAGTTTTCAATCGGCCTTGCGAATCAAAGAAGTCCTCTACCTTCATAGAGTTGTCGTCTTGTGATTCTCCAATAGCAAGAGGAGGTGTCACTTTCACGGTGGAGAGCACGAGATCATGGACGACCTGCATGTCTTGCTCGATGCATCCTTCTCCTTCGAGCACTTTCTCCTTTTTTCGACGCTGAACTCTTTTGGACACCTGCTGCTTTTCCGCCTTCTCATCACCACTATCGAAGTTGGATTCCTCGTGGTTGAACGCCATAGGAGACGGAGGAGCATGCTCTTCCTCCACCTCAATCCATGCTTGCTTTGGCATGAAAATCACCCCGGATCCCTACTCCTTCTCCATGATCCAATCCTAACTGAAAGATGCCCCAAGTTGTCAGGTGTACCATCCTTTCTATGTACCGATCTCGTATAGTGGACGAAAAACCATATCCATAACTGCGATGATGAAGACAACAACTACGCGTGGCTACAGTCACCATGACAATCTGATCGGACCCCTTAATCAAGTAACAATGATGCCCTAGGTATGAGCTGACCTAAAACACACTGGGAAAAACTCTCCAGATAGGAGGTGTAGCGGGTGGTGACATTGAGGTGGCCTCCATGACATCGATAATCATTTGGGGTGGCAAAAATATGCCTTTATGCGTTTCATCCCTATGGCCCTGTCTATGTCACAACACCTAACCTCACGTCTCCCCCACATACTGAAAGACATGAGTCACCTCATCCTCGAAACCACGTGGACCACCTATTGGTCCGCACAAGCGACCTTCCTCCTTCCTCCACCCCTTTATCACTCGTGGCTCCGGCGTTTTCTTCCTCATCGCCGACCAAGATCATAAGCCACCCATCTGCTAGCACCATTGTCTGCGCCAGTAGAGCTTCCAACCTTGCCATTCTATTCCCTTCCCTAATTCTAGAAACCGACCCTTTAAACTACTGATGCTATAGCGATGTCACCGAAAAAACCTATCTCTGAGCAATGACGATGGATCCCCACGAAAATCCCTCTAGTTCCACGACAGACATATCTTTGACAGACATGACAAAGGGCACGATGCTACTGAAACATCTCAAGGGCATAGAACGCTAACTCTCCGAACCAGGCACCTTCAAACCCTAGGCTCTGGGCCCATCCGACCTTAACCTCCTCGAAAATCAGCCTTCGACCTGCCTCTTTGCCGAGAACGGAACGATCTTTTCCATGCGACCCTTCCTATCCTACTTGGATAGCTTGAGAGGCCATGGGAATGGCCTCGCATGTCGCTTTCTACATATTTCCCACACCTAGAGGCTTCTGCCCCCGACAGGTCTTAGAAAAAATAAAAATTTCAACTTTTCCCATCGACTATTATATATGTAAACCCACTCACTTATCCTCCAGGCTTCTTCATCATTCGTCCGCCAATCTCGACCGTTGGTCTTTCATGTGCTGATTCCTACCATTAGATCTAGCCTTCTCTTTAACCACTCATGCGACCCCCTTTTCTGTCTCTGCCATTGGATCATTCCACGTGTCCCATTTTCCATCGTCGGTCATTAATACTTGTACCCTGATAGAGTGGGATCGCATGCCCCTAAACTGGTTTTTGTTTTACCACTTACCTTCCCGCGACTGCATCTAGTGGTGACATCTAGCGAATTGGTTTGGGTCTCACGACAACCTTCCTTCCTAAGCAACGAGCATCTTTTCAATGAGAGTATCCCATGGAACGTCAATATTCCCAAGGCCCATTTGTATCGTTTACCCTATCACATTGCACTCACCTCTATGATCTATTAATCGAGACTGTAGGCTACTGCTCTGCTTCCCCGAGCCATCCACGTGGCTAGATATCTACTTTTGCGCTCTAGTGGTATCCCATGTTTATAAAAATGACACTGCTTACCGCTTATCATCCTCATGATGTCCTCTCTCCTGCTATCATCTAGCCGGTGGTATCCATCATCGCGACCACTCCTATGACTATCCCCCGCGTGCCTTAGTTACACGATGATCAATGTGGGCCGTTGATCTTCCCCCCGCGCCATCTAGTGGTGGAGACTAGCATGACTGCTAATTTCCTTTCGGACTATAGACTTTGGCTTATTTTGGGTTAATTTGGTCACGTTTTAATGTGTTTCTTCCCCATTTTTCCCTTTCCTAGCACCTTTAGCACCTCCATCTCCATTTTCTTATATCTTTAGCAACTGTCTATGGAAAACAGGGATTTTCTCTGGTTTTTATCAAAAAAATTTAGGGCTATCCCCCCATTTCACCTCCATACCCATGTTGTGAAAAACAGGTGCTAACACTAGCCCTAGATTTTGTGTGCCATTTGAAATATTGGCCAAGAAAGGGTTGGTAGCCTATGAACTAGAATTTCCTGCGCATGTAAAGGTTCATAATTTTTTTCATGCATCAATACTTAAGAAATATTTTTATGATACTAAACATGTAATTGATTGGTCATTGTTACAGGTAGAACCCGAAGGGGAATTTGTGTCGGAACCCCGTCATATACTGGAAAAGAGAGAGGTATTACTCACGAAATGAACCATTGTCCAGCTGAAAGTGCAATGGAAGTATATCGGTCCCGAAGAGGCCACAGGGGGAAATGAAACCGAAATGAAAGAGCCCTACCCCTCCTTATTTCGGGGTTTCAGTTAAAGTCCCTAACACCGGGACGGTGTTGTTCTAAGTGGGGAGGGATGTAATATCCCAATAAAATATTACTTTTGTTTTATGTTTATGTTTCTAAAAAGACTAATGTATTCTTTGATAGGTGTTGAGCAAATGAACTCTAGATAACCTAAACTATTTATTTGGGTGTTGAGCAAGTGAGCTCTAAATAGCACCTAAATTATTTTACTAAACGATGTTGAGCAAGTGAGCTCTAGAGCATCTAGACTATTTTGTACTAGTTAACTTGTGTTGAGAATAACGTCTGGAGCACCAAGACTATTGATTTAATGGTGTTGAGCATAAGCTCTCAAGCACCAGGACCATTGACTTAATAGGGTTGAACAAGTGAGCTCTAGGGCACTATTAGTTGAGTGAGTGTTGAGTAGTAATGCTCTGGAGCACTTAGACTTGTGATGATTAACTGATGTTAAGATGGGAGCTCTGGTGCATCGGTAATATATTGAATTTTTATTAAAATAAATTATTATTATTACTTTATTCTTTTTAATTGACTAGAACTACCACCCAAAGAGGGACCGAGCATGCACGAGTTTAGAATGATCAAGTAGTTGATAACTAAATATCAACTAGATGTTAGGTGAGTAAAAATAATATTTTAATAAATTAAGATAAAATAAATTGTGAGAGTTAAAATAAACTAAATTATTAATTAAAGATAAAAATAGAACAGTCAGTGTGTCTAACAACTAAACTAAGTGACTTAAACCTAAATCATATAATCATTTCCTCATAAAATCTTATAAGTAGCAGAGAGAGAACATTGCAAGGGGCAAGTGTTTCCAAGTTCACTGGAGGGTTGAATCGTGGGTATTGAGCGCTCATATTACCAAATTGTATGATATTTGGTGTGTCCTAGAAAGAGGATTGTGGGAATATTAGGGGAAATTATTTTATAAGATCCACACAAAGGGTTGGTAAACAGACCTTGTGACTACTCTATTTTTAGTAAAGAAGATATTAAATTTACCCTAGGCCTTCTAGTTCTTGTCATGCTCGGTTCGGCTAAGGGGTGACCTGTGCAACAAACCAGGAATGGTTTGAGGTCTACAATTGGGTGGAATGTGGCAGCTACAAAGTCTTTCGGATAGCAATAAAGGATTGATAAGTATTTTCATGTTTTGTTATTATCTATTCAAAAATTATATATTTTTATAGATTTGAACTATTTCCTTTTGTTACATTTTGTTCATGCAAGATTCTGGTGATATAATTTAAATATGATTGGACCTGTTTGGGGGTCCTCCAATAGATTAATTGCATTTTGAATTAAAAACCTCTAAAAAAATAGTGTTTTCCAATTATTTATCATGCAGATTTAAATTATAGGATTTTATAATTAATTTCACGATTTACATAGAATCAGTGGTTTCCAATTTTTTGTCATGTAGATTTAAATTATAGGCTTTCATAATCAATTTCAAGACTTACATAGAATCATTGGCAGAAGTAATTAGCCATGATAATGCGTTTACCTTTAATTTCCCAAACTAGTGTTTAAATATCTCCTAAACATATCTGTTCAACATAACTCAGGAGAAAGATCCTATTACTACCTGCACAGAGAGAGAATATTAGAAAACAAGATTCCAGGACTAACTCCCTAAACTTTGATTAAGGATATTAATATATATTTATAAATTATATATATTAAAAATAGAAGTACTAAAACTTTAAACCAAAACTCCATTCAAACATCAATCATCTTATATCAAAACTATACGAAATAAGAAATCACATAAGTCCTACCATTATTTCTTTCATGTCATATTTATTAATTAGAATTCCCAACATTTTGACCCCATGCACAAAAAAAAACGTCAGTGAAACTCTCCATAAGCAAACCCGAATACAAGCTAAAGATAGGGTCATGCTTTTAGTATTGATCAGAGATCGAACCCCATCGTTCTCAATCCACACACAGTCAAGGGTCACGCTTTCAAGATTGATCAGGGATCGAATCCAAGCATATTCATCTCACATGCATTCAAGGGGTCACACTTCCAGCTTTGACCATGGATCAACTCCCACTGGGATCAATGTCCAATACACACACACAAGTAGGGTCACGCCTCAAGCAAACGACTAGGGCTAAAATCTCATAGAAAGAGTCAAAACCCCATACTTAAAATAGGGTCACACTTCAAGCAAATGACCAAGGATCAAATCACATGAAGTAAAAAGAGCCAAAACTCAGGATTAAAACAAATTCATGCTCACACGCTACCATAACCTAAAATCAAGCATTAAACATTCAGACATGTAAAACACAAAAACCCAAGGACTTATACATTATGAAATATAACGAGAAAAACCTTAAGAGTAACCAATAAGAGCCTCAATAACGGAATATAAACAATAGAACAACAGAACAATAGAGTGTAGATGCTCGAAAATTGTAATCATCATATCATGCTAAATATAAATTATACATTACAGATAAATTTCAAACGTTGAGAGATAACTCGTCTTACAACACACCAAATGTCAATTGATTTACAGACCCAGAGTCATGAAGCATATCACTTCTAAAAACACTGTATATAACAATTGCAAAAACACCTAGAAGGCTTATTACATTGAAATGCAAACATGATATCAAACCCTGAGTATGAAATCGCTACATCCTGAAGTACAGATAAAACCCCAAAATAAGCAAACAATTAAAAAAATGGAAACAAAGTAATGCCCTGATAAGCAAATTTATGTACTCGCTAGATGTCTCCTTATCTCTCCAAGAGCACAACCAACCAACGAGTATTTAAAAAAATCAAACCACAACCAGAATCAAACACCTCCATATGTATCATCGTACAGGGAAGTGGTGGACCATAAGAGGCCATGGGCTTACCCAAATCCTTGTGTAGTAGACCAACCTCTCCACCGAGCAGCCTTTAGGGATCAAACACTGTGGACACTCACCTTGCACATGAAAACAACTAGAAGTCAGTTACAAAAAGAAAAGACAAGATCATACCAAATTCTCTATACCATAAATATCAGTTAAAGAGGGCACAATCATACCTGGGTAAAAGTCGACACAAAAAAGTCACCTCTACCAATGTGTTATGCCAAATACCAAGAGCGTAGCTCTGGTAATGCGCAATTCACCTCCAAAAACAACACAGAGAGGGATCCTCTTGTTCTCTCTCCTACAAAAAGTCGCATTAACCCAATGATACATCCAAAATTGTGATTGCAATGGTAAGACCATTCACTTGCCTGAATTGAATGCAAATGCCAGCATGGAAGCCTTCCCACATGGCACGCACCTGCCATCACATGGGCCTTATTAAATGCCAACCACCCCCACTAAAATTTGAATTTTATTCGCTTAGCCTTACGATTGAGAACAAGGGGTTTTAACAAAAGCGCTTAAGTCCATAGAAAACCATCAGTAAGTTTCTCTAGGCACGACCATGGCATGGTCTTGCATTACGACCTTGTCCCCTTTTTCCTTTTACCTTGCACAAGTATAAACCTTATGAATTTAGGACATGGAATAAGACTTAGCGTGAGTCATTCCAAAACCACCTGTAGAGAAATATATACACGGGGTTAGCTTATAAATAAACTAAGTAAAACCCAAGAAACCATGGATCCAGAATCCATCTATGGAGATATTAAGAACATATACCCACTTATGATAAAGTAAAGTAAACAAGTAGTGAACACACTGTTGGTTGTGGAGCCTGATCTCCCTGATTTAGAGATGTTGTTGTTCAGCCGTGTTGTACCCCAGGTTTGGTTATGATTTCGGCACGCACAATAGGGGGTTCGGGGGAGTGGTCCACTCCCCCGGCTGTGGGGCACGAGGGCAGCGCCCCCAAAAGAAATTTTTGTTATGGGTTGGTTTTTCACCACCACATTACGGGCCCATGGTTTTGGGTAACCCGTGGTATTTTCGCATCGTATTTCCCCTATAAAAGAAAGACATTGTAATATGGCTAGGGTTAATGGATTAGGTATTTTGTAATGTAAAACATCTCTAATACCGTGTAAGAGAGACTAAGAGAGAGTGAAGAGGAAGTTGTAGTGGATGTGTTGTGGGTTGTATCCCTTCATTTGCTGGATGGTATAATAATAAGGACTAGCAGTTTCTGTGTGGACGTAGCCCATCTTGGGTGAACCACGTTATATTGGTGTCTCTCTTGCAATGTGTTTGTGTGATTATATTTGCATTTTTTTTATTGTTATTGTTGTGTGATCCTGTGTTTTCTAACACAAACACATCCAAAGATGATTCTATTTTCCAATACGACTTAGGGTCACAAATAAAATCTAGTCATCGAGAATAAATATCATAGTAATGAGCTAAATGATATATCAGGTTATTACATAACAATTAGGTGTCGACTCTCTCCAAAACAAGAAAAAGAATCAAACGAAAAGAAAACAAGAAAGGATATCAGTATTTAACCTGTGTTGAAGTTAATTTAAAGAATCATACGTTTTACGACTGTTTAGGACCTTATATATAAAGAAAATTAAGGTGTATTTTTTAGGGACATTACACCCAAGTAGTGGGAGAATGTGTTATCGCAATCAGAATTCACATACAAAAATTATGTGAATCGGTCGACAGGTATGAGTCCATTCCATATGGTTCAAGTTCGAATCCCACATAGTGTGGTGGATTTGGTTGAAGTACCAACGGAAACTAGGAAGAGTGTAGATGCAAAGATATTTGTAGAACACATAACGGAAGTACGTGAAAGGGTAGGTAAAAGGATTGAAAAGAGTAATGCTGCATACAAGTTAAGGGCGGATAGGAAGCAGAGGCTATAGTCGTTTAGCAAAGGAGACATAGTCTATGCACACTTAAGGAAGGAAAGGTTCCCAACAGAAACATACAACAAATTGAAGCTGAAAAAGATTGGACCATGCAAGATTTTGAAGAAGATTTTGGAAAATGCTTATGTGTTGGAGCTACTGAAAGAGTTGACATTTCTCCCACATTAAACGTATCAAATATGTACAAGTATGGAGAAGGTTCGATGAGAAGTAGCATAGAAGTGTCAGACATCGAATGGATGGAACATATTCCAGATTGACAAAACGAAGAAATTGCCAAAGTGATGGATGAGCGCAAAGTTGGACGCACAAGGAGTTTGCAGAAGAAATAATACTTAGTCCGATGGAAGAACGATGAGCTGGAAGAAGAAACATGGATTTCAGAGGAGGAATACAGGAGAGTGATGGAGTAGTCGAGTTCTTTTTCACCCGGGGAGACTAATGCGGGGCTATCAAGGCCTAGGCTAAATAATTGAGGTTAGATTAATAGAAGAAGGTTGACTAGGGGGTTGTCGATGACCACTAGGGCGAACAGACTGGAAGTTGAATACAGGTAGAAAAGTAAGAAGATGTTAAAGTATGGTCGATAGGAGAAAAAGTCAACGGATTCAAAATTCGATGACAATTTGAATAGTAGCATCGACAGAAAGTGGCAAAGACCAAGCGTGGACAATGGGGAGGATGGAAACCGTGGAGGATAAGTGAAGTCAACAAGTTAAGTCGAGTACCGACCAATTACAGAATGGTTGATGTGTCGAAGTGAAGACTAGGTGAAAGTGGATAGCGATAAGACCAACAACTATAGAAATGTCGAGAGGCACAGAGGTCGAGAGGTGTAGAAGTCGAGGAAACATACCTACAGTTGTAGTGGGTGGTTGAGGAGGTTAATGAAAGTTAAGACGGTGGTTGGGATTAGGCCATATGTCACCACAGGAGAAGTTTATGCAGGAATGTACGGGGGGGCTGACAACTGCAGGATCTGCAAGATCAGTGATGGTGCAAAGGACAAAGTAAGGACACCTTGGGGAAGCCTGACATGGTGGACCTCGGGAACGACAGCAGAATAGAGTAGAAGAACGGTGTGAAGGATTAGTAGAGGGGATCAGGGATGATGGACGAAAGAGGATCGATCACATAGAGGAAGATCACATAGACAGAATAGAGATTGCTTTTGTGCATTTTAACAGGTTGAGGTTGACTTGATTATTAGTTGCATGTAATTTTGTAAATGATACAAGTAATACAAGCCAACTTCTTGGCATTTCTAGTTCACATCTTGTGTATGTGAACGTGTGTGTGTATAAACTGTGTGATTCTGTTAAGCAAGAGGGTCCGACCGACCCCCACCTTGTGTTAACCAAAGTCTCATATTATATGCAAAGCTTATAAAAAAAATTGATCCCTTATACGGTATTAGAAAACATAGTAAAAATAGAGTTCAACAATAAAAGGTTGATCTCATTCATCTTGCATTCGATGCAATATAACTGGAGTATGAAAGAAGGATTCAAATTGTCTATTACAAACATGTTACACCTATGAAATATACAGAGTTCATTTCGTTATATAATATCAAAGCATTACTAACATAAATCACCAGATAAATGAGAATAACAATACTATACATTTTCTAGGTAAATGCAATAAAAATAATCATGAGATTCATAACATAGATTCAATTCTAATTTTATCATAAACATACCTGCAAAATATGTAAGGAGCCAAAAATTGGGAAACAGTACTTGGAGATTCAGTTCCTCTCAACCACAGGAGACAGAAACTCGATGTTTTTCTAACTCCACCCCGGAACTGGATCACCACCATGCACTAGAACGCAAGCAATCACTTCCACGCGGCACTCTATTCTATAGTCTGTAATAAGAAATTGATGGACTTATGGAAAGAGAGAACACTCAACATAGTTCCTCTATGCACAACATGCTATCCATTGTTATCTCAGTGCACTATTATATATAGTTTTTCCCAGGTCTTGTGCCATCCCAATCAAATCTCCAATCAATCCATAAATCCCTATGATTTAGTATCTTGTCTAGTTGTTGAGTTTTAGATTGGATTTGATTGGTAAATATCTCTATTTCTTGCTTACACATGTTCTCTATGCCATGGTGGTGTCCCCTCATTTTGACTGAACTCTCCAAGTGCCTTTTTATTTTATTTAATAATAACAAAAAAGTTTGTTGTGCAAAGTGTCACTTTGTGTTTTTGAGCTTTAAATAACTCTTACATAAAAATAATTATCACAAATAAGAATTCAAAAAATAATAATAATGTTTTGGGGTATCACATTTCTCTGCCCCTTATTTTTAGCACTGTCCTCGGTGTTCTTTATTCTGAGTTCTCTTGCTCAATCTGGAACATGGAGGGATATGCCTCTCCCATTTTATCCTTCATTTCCGAAGTTTCCTCTTTAGGTCTGAAGTGATTCCATTACACTTTTATTTGAACGATTACTCGATTTCGTAGCATACGTTCCTTCCTATCTAGGATACAGAAAGGTTTGGTCTAGAACCCGCCCTTGAGTTCTACATGAATCACATTCTAGTCAATTACATGGGTGGCATCATGCACATATATTTTTAACAATGAAACATAAAATACATCTTGCACTTTATATTAGGGGGAAGTGCAAGTTGATAGGCTACTGGCCCTATCTTAGCTAACACTTTGAAAAGTCCACAATACCTACATGCTAGCTTGGAACATCTTCCCAAGCTCAAGGAACTCTTCTTCGGAATTACCTTTAGATATACATGATCACCAATGTTGAACTCTCTTGGAGTTCTTTCTAAATATGCATAACTCTTTTGTTGATCCTGGGAAACCTTTAAGTTTTGTTGCACCTATTCCACCATTTGTTCCATCTCCTTTAACATCTCAAGTCCTAGAGAAATCCTGTCAACATGGTTATTCCAAGACATAGGAATATGGCATTTTTCGACCATACAAGACTTCAAATGGGCTCATTTTTAATGAAGCTTGATACCCTTTATTATAATCAAATTATACTAAATGTAAAATACTCTTCCCATTTACCTTGTTTATCCATTACATACATTTGTAGCACATCTTCTAACGCTTGATTAGTTCTTTTAGTTTTCCCATCTGTTTGAGTATGATATGCAATACTGAAATTCAGCTTTGTATCTAGACCTTTAAACAAGGATTTCCAAAAGTTACTTGTAAATTTTGCATCTCTATCAGAAAACACAACTTTTGGAACACCATGCAAATGGAATATTTCTTTCATAAAAAGATATGCTATGTTAATGGATTTAAAGGTATATTTCATAGGTATGAATTGTGCAGCTTTACTTAACTTATTGATCCGCACGTGACCAGGAAGCACGAGGGGGACAACAGTTCGAATGGAAGAGTTGGCTTTGTCATGACAGAAGCTATAAGAAACATAATGCGCAAAGTAGGAATATACTACATAGACAGAACACAAATATATACAGACAATATGCAAGAATGTGAACTGATCTTCTACTACTCGATATGAGATCATCGATTGATGTATGTTACAATATTATACATTCTTATATAGAGAGTGTTGAGATGCTTGGGAAGTTGGGTGATTTCCTGTTACATTCAGTTACAAATAAGAAGTTAGAATGGTTCAACAGTTCAATCATTACAGTCGAATGGAAGATAGAGAGTTAGTCTGTCGAAGTTCGACAATCACTGGTCGCATGTCGACGCTTGCATGTCGATGCCGTGAACTGTGAGGTTGTTGAACATGTCGAAGGTTGGAGTGTGTAGAATTTGAGACTCGTTGGAGTTGTGTCAAAATCGAAACCTGTCGGAGTTGTTGAGTTTAACGAAGTCATGTCGAGTCAAAACTTGTCGAAGTTGCATCAACATCGATGAATTTCAAACTATGATGTGGATCATACCTCCTTCCTTAAGAAACAATGGTCCCCATTGTTTGCTCGGATAGGTGAGGACACTTGTCGGTCAGTTCAGTAGTGTACTACCGCTTTCCTTGTGTTGGGATCTGTTCGGCTTTAACAACCTGAAACAAGGGAACTGTGTTTGTCCTTGTATGATGTACTCGTCGTTCCATAATGGTGTCACGAGGAAGAGGCTCCTCAACATCTAGAAAGATGTCGTTGGGTTCTGTTGTCGGTACATCATTCTGTTCCAACAGTGGTGCATGGTATGGTCAAAGTAGATCCACATTGAATACTGGATGCAGACCAAGGCACACAGGAATGTCGAGCTGGAAAGAGTTTTCGCCAATCTATCAAAGAATACTATACGGACTATATCGCAAAGGATTGAGCTTCTTGAATGGACCAGTGAAGCACTCCTTGAGATGTAACCGGACCTTATCCCCAATTTGGAATGCATGAGGAATACAATGCTTGTCATGTCGGGCCTTAGATTTCTCATTTTCTCGTTGCAACATTTCCTGTGCTTGCTTCTAGATGTCGCAGATTTGATCTCGAAACTTGACTTATTTATCAACTTCTCATGGGTTGTAGTCAGTGTTAGAGTTTAGCTGTGTCGAGGAGCTGATCAAGTCGATAGGCACTGAGGGTTTAAATCCATAACATATCTCAAATGGAATCTTTCATGTAGAGCCATGCTGAGCATGATTATAATTGTGCTGGATGTATGGAAGACTTTCATCCCATGTGCGTCGATGCTTGTGGTTATACATGCAAAGTAGTTGTATGACCAAGTGATTCACAACATCCGTCTATTTGTCAGTCTGAGGATGGAAAGTTGTCGACAATAAGAGTCGTGTGTCTAGAAGTTTCTAGAGGGTCTTCCAAAAGATGCTAACAAATCTGGCATCTCGGTTGGAAATAATGGTTGTGGGTAAACGAAATTATTTCCAAACATGTGCAAAGAAGAGCTTAGCAGTCTGTTGTGTTATCGTGGTCTTCTTACATGGTATGAGAATGGCCATCTTCGAAAATATTTCAACTAATATTAAGATTGCATCGTGTTTATTTTTGATAGTAGGATATCTGATCAAGTAGTCCATAGAAATATATTCCCATGGTCGAATAGGAACTGGCAGAGGTGTGTACAATCCATGTTGTTGATTAGGCATTTTAGCAATGGCACAAACCATGCACGATCGAATGTACTTGTTGACGTTGGATTTAAGTTTAGGCTAGAAGAAATATTTTTGCAGAATAGCAAGTGCCTTTGCTACTCCAAAGTGTCTTTCATTCTTGATGTAGTGCACGTCCCAAATGAGTTGTTGTCGGTGCTCACCGGTTGGTACACAAAGTTGTCCAAGCTTGTATAGCAAGGTGTCTTTCAGGAAATAGTTGGTGGTCGATGACTTGTTAGTATGTATCTATCAGTAGACTGGTGAAAATTCAATGTCTTCCTGGTACAACCGAGGCCAAGTAGTGGTGTCATATCCCTACATACTCATCATTGTCAAGAGGAGAGTAATGGGCGGTCGACTGAGGTAGTCGATGATGGCGTTAGCCTTACCCTTCCAATAATTAATCACCAACTGGAATTGCTGTAGGTAATTAATCCACTTGAGTTGTCGATTTGTCTGCAACTTCAATTTTGTCGAAGCGAACTGTATAGGTTTATGGTTAATGAGGATGACCGTTTCCTTTCCAAGGATGTAATTCCTCCATTGCTTGAGAGCTTGCACAATGGCGTATAGTTCTTTTTTGTACGTCAAGTATCTTCTAACTATGTTGTTAAAATTATTGGAATGAAAAGAGACTGGGTGACCAGACTGAGTGATCACTGCGCCCAAGGCATAGTCCAATGCATTTGTCTCAATCTCAAATGGGTGACACAAATAAGGTAACACAGGTACTGGTGCAGTGCAGAGCTTGTGCTTGAGCTATTCAAAAGCTTCTTGTTGTGTCGATGTCCATTTGAAGAAAGTCTTCCCATTTCCCTTCGTCAACTGATTCAAGGGCCGGGCTATGTGACTGAATCCGAGTATGAATCATCGATAGAAATTCACAAAACAAAGAAAAATTCTAAGTTCTTGAATGCTTTGAGGAATGGGCCAATCTTTGAGGATATGTACCTTTTTTGGATCGACGTGAATTCCTGCAGAGTCAGTTACATACCCCAAATATTTGATGTTGGTCATCGCAAAGGTGCACCTGTCCATATTCAACTGAAGTCGGTGTTGCTGAAGAGCATCGAGGACTTGTCGTAGCTATCTGGCATGTTCTTCCCATGTTCGATTGAAAATCAGTATGTCGTTGAGGTAGACAATGACACATTTTTCGATGAAATGTTGAAGAGTATTGTCAATGTATCGCATGAAGGTCCTAGGTTCACTGGTTAAGCCAAAAGGAATGACTAACCATTCAAACAATCCTTCCTTGGTCTTGAAAGCAATTTTCCAAACATCTGAGGGCTCAATTGGAATTTGATGATATCCTGACTTGAGGTCAAGCTTCGTAAAGAATTTACCACCTTTCAGATAGTCGATGAGCTCATCTATTTGCGGCAGAGGGTAGCGATTCTTTACTAAAATTTTGTTGAGTTCCCTGTGGTCGATGCACATGCACCAAGTCCCGTCCTTCTTCGGAATGAGGGCGACTGGACTTCCACAAGGAGAGGAGCTAGGTCAGATATGACCTTTGTCAATCAATTATTGGATTTGTCTGTGAATCTCTTCATTTTCGAGAATGGATCTTTTGTAAACCTATGCATTAGGCAAAGAAGAACTAGGAGCAAGTTGCTAAGTCTCAGGAGCTAAAAGATTTGCAACAACGTGTTGCCAAGGAGAATGAGTGACAGAAGATGCGCGCGACCCAGTTAGAGGAGTTCCAGGACAGCGGTGGCAATTTCATGTTGCAAGCTAGTGAAGCTCTGCAGGCAGTGCAAAAGTGTTGACAATAGGTAGTGGCAAAGCTTACAGATCACCCATCTGCAGAAGACGTGGTTGATAGTCAGTCAGCAGCTATGGAAGCCAAGGAGGTGGTGTGGACAGTTGAACAACCATGCGAGGACTTCAAAGTCAAAATGACGGAGTACACCGTCTCCAGTTGACGTGGCTCGATGGTGAGCCACAAGATTGTGTTGGGGGCCTATTGGCAGGCGGTTTGGTGAAGTGCTATCGCAGCATCTCTGATGCTACGACAAGGCAAAAGATGGCATGAAAGGCGATGAGTGGAAGATTAATTTATGCATTTTGGGTCAATTGTACCGTGGATTACAGGTTTTGGGTCATTTGTACCACATATTATGTACTGTTGAGTCGGTTATACCGCAGAATGCGGGTTGTTGGTCGTTTTTGGATAAGTCAGTTAGATATTGAGTCATTTGTCCATGGTGTCGGTTAACAAGTTGTTAGAAAGTGGACAAGAGTTGTAAGGCGGAAGCCTATATATAGATAAGAATTGTAAGTGATGAAAGAATCATGATTGTCATTGAATGCTGGAGATATTATGCGAAGCACTAATGTTGGTTGTATGTTTCTGGGTATGTTTTGATGTTAAGAGTCATCGGGGAGATCTAGTTTTTGCAGAGACATTGTATCTAGGTCAACAATGATAATATGATGAAGCTATTTTGGTACAATCTCTGTGTTCAGTTATGGTAATGCGATGTTGCACTGTACAAATAATGCTATGCTTATTTGATACGATACTTGCTTTACAATTATTGTTGTTGCGATGATGAATGTCTTGGTTGAATATTTCTTTAATACTATGTTCAATGCTTAAAGATCTTTGTCCTAGTGTTGCAATAATTTTAAGTATCATAGCCGCAACCATCCTCTTTCATTCGACGGAAACATGGTTCCATTTGCTCTTCCTGGACGCCTTGGGTGAGACCTCATTTGCTCTGCAGGTGTTGGTGGGTGGGATAAACCCTGTCCGGGCCGGTGCTCAGGAAGACTGTGATATGTGTCAAAAGTAAGTGGAACCCCTATCGGCTAGCATCGTGCTAACAATTGGGATATCGGAGGTAGATGGCAGTGCGAAGAGCATGGAGAGTGAGTGTGCAGGATATGAAGAGCATGAAAGTTGTTGCAATTCAATGTTGGGCGTGAATGTTGGGATTCAATGTTTCCTGGAAGTTGAGAAGGGTGCAAAACCTAATTAGTGTGTAGGAAGAACCGTGCGTTCCTATGCAACCAATATTGAATGATGGCATGTGTTATCCCTAAAGTTGATCCTAGAATACAGGGGATCAAGCTTAAGGAGATCTTAGTTGTAGGAATAAGGCATGTACACAATGATTGTTTTAGTTTTGTTTGGTGGAAGCAGAAAACAGAGCTATATAAAATATTTAAAAGGAAATAAAAGACATGTACAGTATAACATCTCAATATATGAATAGAAGCAGAAGAAAGACTGTGATTTTAAGGCTATGAATATAAGAGCTCAAATATATTTCATGATGAGGGCATAGTTATATACTGTTTGGAAGAATCATAACATGGAATTTAGACCACATATGGACAGAATACCAAAAACATACACTTCATAAATTGAAAAACAAATGGTGCAAAGATCATATTTTTAATTCATAACAGACATGTTCTGCAAAATTAACATAAGAAATACATACAGATCTGCATGAAACAACTCCTTAAAATCAAACTTCTATCATTTTCCTCCAGTTCCAACCCTTATTACCTCTGTCTATGTCCTATTTATACAAAATTTGTTCAAAATAGAAAACAGTTACTAGATCCTATTACATTGGATCTGATCACTCCAAAAATAAAATAGAGATTTAGAATAACGTCTAAGTCTATCGAATTGTTACAACAAACAAAACAACTTGCCACCTAAGACATCTTATCTCTTAATTGTAGAAGACAGACTACCGACTTCTTGATGACTCAGCTAAATCAGCCATTTCATTTAAAACTTGTGTTCTTTGTTGTAACCTGGCAAATTCTGTATCTACATTGCGCTCTCGCCCCTTCAACTGGTCTAGCTAGGCCTTCATCTGCTTGCATTCCTCATTCATAACTCTCTTTTTCTGCAAAGTGTCCTTGGAAATCACTGCTAGCTTTTCATAATCAATATCCCTCTGCTCCAAGTCCTCTCACAGTCTTTTGTTCGATATCATCAAACTTTCATTAATACTGTGCAAGTAACAACACTGCTCTTTATAGGATTGCAAGGATTTCCTTACCAAATCCAATTCTGAGACTGTTTTAATTTCCTCTGCATCCATTACAATATTATCCTTCTGTATGCCAGAGCTTGAAGCTTGGTTTTTTATATGCCTTTGTTTATTTTCCACAAATATTTTAGGTATTTTCCCTACGTGTATCTGTATATCAATGGAACCCTCACCTTCAGTTACAAGAGTATCTTTCTCTTGTATATTCATCTCATCATCAGACTCATTCACCGGCACAATTTGATGTTCTCCTACAGGTTGTTTTAACAATCTAATATTTGCGACCACTTTAGCTCTGGCTTTGGTCCTCGGCCCCAAGTCCATATTTTCTGCACTTACGCTCTTTATTGGTTTATCTTCATCAATGTTCAGCAGGGTTTGAACAGTATCTTGCTTTCTTCCAGAATTTTCAAACTGTGCTTGCCCATCTGACGATCTGCTTTCTTGACTCTTCTTCTTAGTGGATTTCTTCTTCTCTTTAGTCTCAAACCCTTGTTCACGAATAAAATGGTCCCAATCTTTTCCTATTTGCTTCAAATGATGTAAAATCAACAATTTGATAAGCCGTTGGTGAAAGATAGAACGGTCGGTGTGCTTTGGCCATTTTTGAATTGATAAAACCATTTTTTGTAGACTCCTCCACAAGTAGTATGGAAGATTTAACTTCTTCTTCCCTGTAAATGCATTAACAACCTAACATGGCATCTCAAAACCTTATCAAACCGACCATCACAGGTAATGTAATTTTGGATTACCTCGAGTGGAATTTGCCAATTAGGTTTTATTTTGCTTATGTGCATGCCACTTCTCTAGTTTAAACTTTCAAACCCTGGTAACATGAAGTCGCCATAATCTCCTTCAAAGTCTTGTTGTTTGAACCATTGTTCACCTTCAGCAATGACACCTGTGACTTCTGCAACAACCTGCTCATTTACCACAACTTTGAAATCCTTGAAATCGACCACTCCTTCTTTGTAATTTTTTATAAATGCCTTCGTTGCCTGAAGTTTATAACCCTGTAACCTTTCACAAAATATAAACCATCCAGCATTTTTCATTAACCTTGTTGTCAGAGGAAATTGGGAAATCCATTCAATGTTGTTGGGCCCAGTTCTGCATATGAGTCCTCCAGGATTTTTCTTCGGTCTCTGCATGGAAATTTCATCCATTGGATCATGTTACAATACTTAAACTCTCAATACTGATAACCTTTTTTCAGTTTCAAAACCCTTCTGTGCACTTGGGTGGAAATTTAGCTGGATTAACCATGAACTGGTGTTCAATAGACCCTAATTTGCATGATACATTCCCCATATTTCATTCTCTATCCATAGCATTCACCAATTTCGATGCTGGATAGACCTACTCATGACCCTGACCAGTGTACTGGCCTGATTGCCAAATGTCGAGTGGAGAAGGTAGTCATGCTGTCGACCATATGTTAAATTCATGCATATATGACTTATAGGTCCCCCAAACATTTCGAATCATGATTGCAACGAATTAAAATTACAAGCTGTTGATGTATATGTAACTTTAGAATGTATTTCATCTATGTATTTCATATATATTTATTGTACCCTTATTAGAGATGTGTTATTACTCTATAAGGAAGTGTCGTCATGTGGATTGATAAGTGTCGCAAGTGTGTGTACTTTCTGATGGGTTATTATTAGACCACCATGTGTGGGGTCAACCCTTAAATATATATTATATTATGGATGTATCTAGATAAACAAGTCGGCCCCATAGTGTAACTGGGCAAACAGGTTAAGTATAAATAGAGATCGGGAGATCTCTATTTGGATCATTCGGAAAGTCACACTTCTCTCACTCAGAAAGTGGCGCACTAGTGAGGAGGAGGATAATCTACTCTAGGAGAATATCTCAAGTGTATTTTGGTTGTACTTTGGTTGAGCCATTGCTCTCTCTATCTCTGAGGAAGTTGTGGGGTTTTTCACCTTAGGGTATTCCCCACGGAAACTCCTTGTCTCTTGTCTCTCATGCTTTTGATTCTTGTGATGCTTGTGATGCTTATTGTGATTGTTATGCATTGATATACTGTATATGTTATTCTCTTAGTAAAGATCCAAGAGTATTATGAATTAATGCTCAAAATTTAACATGGTATCAGAGCTAACCTGAGAAGAAGACATTTTGCAGTGATGGAAACTTGAGTTTCTTGTTTATTGGGTTTCTCTCCACAGATTTTGAAAAAGCAATATAGTAGATTGACTCTACTCATCAATGAGAATCTATCTGTCCAATCAGAACTCGATTCTGAGCATTTTCAGATTTGGCCCTAAAAATTAGGGTTTCCACAAAAATAGGAATTGCTGGAATATAAAGACATAGCTAGAAGCTCCTTGCAAATATCAAAGTTTAGAGCTTTGGATCGAGATTTTTGGCTGGGTAGATCTTCGGGAAACTCAAACCCTAATTTAGGGCTCTCCTTGTGAACCTGGGAGGACAAAAAGTCAAATTTGAAGGGTAAAAATTTGTTGATCTCAAATTCTGAATGCACCAGACTGATCAGCTCATCAACGCGCATCTTTCTATCCTTTCAGAAAGTTGAAATTCACATTTTGAATTTTTAGGGTTTTTTCGACAAACCCTAATCCGAGACGAGATCCAGTTTTCAGCATTTCAAGTGGTAAGACCTAAATCTTTTCTATTTCCATTTGAAGTACTCTTTAAGATGTCTCACCACACCAAGCCTGAGGATAAGCTTGAAGCGGCTGATAACTTCCGAGCTTGGAAGTATAGGATGTTAAAATTTGAGCATTAATTCACAATACTCTTGGATCTTTACTGAGAGAATAACTTATACAGTATATCAATGCATAACAATCACAATAAGCATGACAAGCATCACAAGAATCAAAAGCATGAGAGACAACAGACATAGAGTTTCCGTGGGGAAAACCCTAAGGTGAGAAACCCCACAACTTCCTCAGAGATAGAGAGAGCAATGGCTCAACCAAAGTACAACCAAAATACACTTGAGATAGTCTCCTAGAGCAGATGACCCTCGTCCTCACTAGTGTGCCACTTTCTGAGTGAGAGAAGTGTGTCTTTCCGAATGATCCAAATAGAGATCTCCCGATCTCTATTTATACTTAACTTGTTTGCCCAGTGACCTTATGGGGCCGACTTGTCTATCTAGATACATCCACAATATAATATATATTTTAGGGCCGACCCCACACATGGTGGTCTAATAACCCATCGCCAAGCACACACACTTGAGACACTTGTCAATCCACATGACAACACTTCCTTATAGAGGAATAACACATCTCTTATAAGGGTACAATAAATATATATGAAATACATTCTAAATTTACATATACATCAACACTCCCTCTTAACTAGGAAGATATTTCTCGACAAAGTTCTGCTAGACAAGTGTTCTTCTCGGGATCATCGTCATCGATGCATCGTCATCATCATCGTCATTGTTGTTGCTATCTCAACCAATCTTTGACTCTACTTGTCATAAGAAGTTCTACAGAGCCAGTCCTTTTTCATACTGGATGTAGGCCCACCACCTATAGGTCTTCATCATCTGTGCGAACGGTCTAATAGATGTGGCCTCTCAGGACTAATTTTATGTGTGGATGAAATACCCGAAAGAGTATCCTAGGAACATTTATGAGCCTAAGCACGACTGGAAAGATCTCCCAGGATTGATTACATGCATCTCCTCTACAATACCTTTAAAGAGCATCCCAGGAACATTTATGTGTCACAGCATGACCGATAAGATCTCTAAAGAGCATCCCAGGACTTATTACGAGCATACAGCTCAACCTCTCGGATCTCCAAGACTGATTACATGTGGATACACAAAACCTTTAAAGAGCATCCCAGGAACATTTATGTGCCACAGCACGACCGGAAAGATCTCTAAAGAGCATCCCAGGACTAATTACGAGCACACAGCTCAACCTCTCGGATCTCTAGGACTGATTACGAGCACATAGCTCAACCTATTGGATATCTAAGGACTGATTACATACTACATAGCAATACCGGAAAGAGTACCCCAGGAACATTTATGTGCCGCAGCACGACTGGCAAGATCTTGCAGGACTGATTACATGCTATTTGCACAACCTGCCACATATCATCTCTGACCTCCAAGTATCAACCTGATACTCATGATCCAACGGATCATCATCGCATGAGGCATCATTCTGATGCCCATGATCATACTGATCATCATCACTTCTACCATCCTGGTACATATCATCTGGAGCAACATCTTGAAGCTCATCATCATGATCAACCTGACCATACAATGCATCCACCTAATGCACACCAAGTATCTACCTAATACATATCATCATACATGATCCACCTGATCATAGAGTGTATCCACCTGATACAAATACAAATACATGATACATATCAACATACATGATCTACCTGATCATACAATGTATCCACCTGATATAGATTCATGGTCGAAGCATCCAACATGATGCATATACAAATACATACAAATGATCCAACCGATCATATCCAGCATCCAACATGATGCGTACATACATATAAATGATCCAACTGATCATATCCAACATCAACACGATGCGTACATACATACAAATATAAATGATCCAACTGATCATATCCAGCATCAACACGATGCGTACATACATACAAATATAAATGATCCAACTGATCATATCCAACATCAACACGATGCATACATACATACAAATATAAATGATCCAACTTATCATATCCAACATCCAACATGATGCAAATACAAAGCAGTAACTGGAGCATCGTCCTGATATTCATCATCTAGTGCTTACATCCACAGCCATGTGAAGGATCATCCTTCCAACATGTTTGGGATGGCTTCAGCAAATGTGTCCATCACTTCTTCCTCGAAGTGTCGTCGATCTGAAGAACACCAAGCCTCTCCCTGAAGTACTCGAACTTCACCCTGGCTAGTGGCTTCGTTGGCACATTTACAATCTACTCATTCATCGCAACATACAGGAGCTTCACGGTTCCCCTCTGTACCATATCCCTGATATAGTGATATTTGATCTCTATGTGTTTCAACTTGTCATGAAACACCAGGTTCTCAGACAGCTTCACACAACTCTGGTTATCGCAGCATATACCAGTAGCATCCAATGGGAGATCAAATAACTCAGACAGTAGCTTCTGTAGCCATACTGCCTCACAACTGGTTGAACAGGCTGCAACATACTCTGCCTCAGCTGTACTCAGTGCTACCCAGGACTGCTTCCTGCTGAACCAAGAGATCACACCTGATCCCATACTGAAGCAGCACCCAGATGTGCTCTTCCTATCTGCAACACTTCCAGCCCAATCTGAATCAACATAACCCTACAGGTTAAACTTTTGTTTCGCTTCATACTTGAGCCCATAATCCACTGTACCCTTCAGGTACCTCAGAACATGCTTTACAGCAACTAGATGAACACTCCTTGGATCCGTTAGGAACTGGCTCAATGTGTTCACTGTAAAGCAAATATCTGGTGTCGTGTTCGTCAGGTACATCAAGGACCCAATCCTATGATGATACATAGAGACATCAACCGGCTCAGATGAAGCATCACATAGAAGCTTTATATTCGATGCCATGGGTGTGGCCATGGCCTTGCAATCCATCATCCCAAATCTCTTCATAATATCTACTGTGTACTTCCCTTGACCAAGGAAGATCCCACCTGAATTCTGCCACACCTCCATACCTAGGAAATAATGCATCATTTCCAAATATTTCATATCGAACTTAGCAGCAAGCTTCCTCTTAGTATCTGTAATCAATCTGTCATCTCCTGTTACAAATAAGTCATCCACATACAGGAGTAGAATCACAAGATTCCCTTCCTCAACCTTGTAGTAGAGGTTGGAATCCGCTTTACTCTTGGTAAAGCCCAAGCTAGATAAAAAACTGTCCATCCTACCATACCAAGTTTTGGGGGCTTTCTTCAAGCCATACAAGGCTTTCTTCAATCTGCACACATATGACTCCCTGTCATGTATTTCAAAGCCGAGTGGCTGCTCCACATATACTTCCTCTTCAACTACACCATTCAAGAATGTAGTCTTGACATCCATCTGGTGTATTTTCCATTTCATTGTTGCAGCCAGGGCAAGTACTGTTCTGATGGAAGTATACCTAGATACAGGTGCAAAAGTTTCTTCATAATCTATTCCCTCTTTCTGAGAGAAGCCACGAGCTATGAATCTTGCTTTGTATTTCTCTACACTGCCATCTGCAACATGCTTGATTTTGTAGATCCATTTGGAAGTCACAACAAACTTCTCTTTAGGTCTTGGGACAACATCCCAAACATCATTCTTTATTATTGATTGGTATTCCTCAACCATGGCATCCTTCCATTCTTTCTTTTCCACTGCTTCTTCATAACTGGAAGGTTCTTTGTTCATAATGTCACAGAGTAAAGCAACATAGCTAGTATGTAATCTGGTTCTCTTCTTTGCTCTGTGTTCTTCTTCTAGAATGCCAAATCTTTCTGCATCTTGAATGAGCTCTCTAGCCCATGTAGGTTTCCTCTTGTGAGAGTTATCTTCACGGGGTGGATCTACAGGTTCTTGCGGATCTTCAAACTGAGGAACAACTTCTGGAATTGCTTCAGTCATGGTAGTGTCTTGAAATCTAGTTTCCTTAGGTTCTTCATAAACTTCGATAGGTGCCTTCCTTGATTTGATGAATGCTGAGTTTTCATCAAATGTTACATCCCTACTGACATCAATCTTCTTGAACCCTAGAAAGTACATTCTGTAAGCCTTCGAGTTTTCATTGTAACCCACAAAGATACCCTTCTTTCCTGAAGCATCTAGTTTGGTCCTCTTTTCCTTTGGGACATGAGTGTATACTGGACAACCAAATATTCTGAGATGGCTAACTCCAGGTTTCTTACCAGAAAAGACCTCTTCTGGTGTCTTGTTGTCCAATATCTTGTGGGGTGTTCTGTTTTGCACATATACATCTGTTCTAGCTACTTCTTCCTATAGATGCATAGGTAGATCCTAGTCATGCAGCATTGTCCTTGCTGCTTCCATGATTGTTCTATTCTTCCTTTCTGCAACTCCATTCTGTTGAGGATTATAAGGAGCAGTCAACTCCCTCTTAATCCCTGAATCACTGCAAAGCTTCTTGAAGTCACCTAAGGTTAATTCTCCACCATTTTCGGATCTGAATGTTTTGATGTTTTTGTCAATTTGATTCTCCATCAAGGTTTTGAATTCCTTGAACTTATTAAACACCTCATCTTTGTTTTTCAAGAAGTATACCCAAGTCTTCCTGGAGAAATCATCAATAAATGAGACATAGTAAACATACCCACTTAGAGAACTGGATGACATAGGACCACATACACCTGAGTGGATGATTTCCAGGATATCTTTTGCCTTGCTTTCACTACTTGGGAAAGCTGTCTTAATATTCTTACCTTTTGCACATCCTTTGCAAACACCTTCATGTTTGGTCTTGATTTCAAGAAGACCCTCTACAGCCTTGCTTGCAATTGGAAGTGCCCTATAGTGCATATGAGCAAGTCTTCTATGCCAAAGTTCATTTGGCTCCATGGATTCATGCACCATGGCATGTTCAGGTTGTCCTTTTAATTTATACAAACCTCCCTCTTGATCTCCAATCACAACTGCATCATCTATGGTCTTTCCCTTTGGCCACATTAGGACTTGGCCATCCATAGATGCAACCCTCATACCTTTTGTATCCAATGCAGAGATGACTAGGTACATAAAGGACTTTTTTCATCTTCAAAGATTTTCCATAATCTAGGTTGTAGGAGGCTTCACTACTTCCTTTGATGGAATATTGATAATCATCCCCAAGTTTCACTTTATGGGGTGATTCATGTTCAGACAGATTTACAAAGGATTCTTTAAACCCAGTCATGTGTTTGGAAGCCCCACTGTCAATTAACCAATCATTACAACCATGGGAGATAGTACCTGTGAGAGCAGAGATTTGAACATACTCTTCTTCACTTGATGAGTCATCATTACTATCATCACTTTTTGCCTTAGCCTTCTTCTTTGGAGGTTCATCATCTTCGGCAGCATGAGCATGGTACCTTCTTTTGTTACCCTTCTTCTTCTTGCTGGAGTTGTTGTTATTGTGTTTGTCCCTTTTATTCTTGGGACATTCTGAAGCAAACTGACCCTTCTCATTACAAGTGAAACACCTTAGATCTTTCTTGTCTTTGTGAAAATGATGAGAAGATTTCTTCTTGTGATGGGATGGCTCCCTCTTGAACTTTCCCTTCTTAGTGTGAGCTGTGAGAGCTTGATCTTCATTTCCCATCTTTTGCTCTCTTTCCACAAGCCTTGCTTCCTCTTGAGAACATTCCTACCATAATCTGCTGAAGGATATTAACTTCTTTCTGGCACATATATCCTGGATAAAAGAGTCCCATGACCTAGGTAGGCCATTCAAAGTAGTCATAACAATTTCCCCATTCTCCACCATTTCATCTACAACTTCAAGTTGTTCCTTGATCTGAGAGACCTTGGAGAAATAGGATTGAATGGTTTCTCCATTCGACATCTTGACCCCTTTCAATTGATTCCGCAGGGTCATCTTTCGATTTATGTTATTTCCTTCAAATAGCTTGGTCAAAGAGTCAAACATAGCCTTGGGTGTCTTTAGAGAAGACACATGGGCTATGAGATGGTCTTTGATAGAATCAACAATGATTCTCTTTGCCTTGACCAAATTCTTCTTATGCAATACCTTAGCCTCTTCATCCTCTGGGATAGGGATGTCTTCTTTTATATATGAGTCCAACTCATTCTCTTCTAGGATTAACCCAATCCTATACTTCCAATCTCAGAATTTATTAGCCCCTTCAAGTTTATCCTCAAGCTTGGTGTGGTGAGACATCTTAAAGAGTACTTCAAATGAAATAGAAAAGATTTAGGTCTTACCACTTGAAACGCTGAAAACTGGATTTGGTCCCGGATTACGGTTTGTCGAAAAAACCCTAAAAATTCAAAATGTGAATTTCAACTTTCTAAAAGGATAGAAAGATGCACCTTGATGAACTGATCAGCCTGGTGTATTTAGAATTTGAGATCAGCAAAGCTTTACCCTTCAGATTTGCCTTTTTGTCCTCTCGGGTTCACTAGGGAGAGCCCTGAATTAGGGTTTGAGTTTCTAGGAGATCTACCCAGCCAAAAATCTTGATCCAAAGCTCTAAAATTCGATTTTTGCAAGGAGCTTCCAGCTATGGCTTCAGATTTTAGAAACTCCTATTTTTGTGGAAACCCTAATGTTTAGGGCCAAATATGAAAATGCTCAGAATTGAATTCTGATTGGACAGATAGATTCTCCTTGATGAGTAGAGTCAATCTACTATACTTCTTTTCCAAAAACTATGGAGAGAAACCCAATAAACAAGAAACTCAAGTTTTCGTCACTGCAAAATGTCTTCTTCTTAGGTTAGCTCTGATACCATTTTAAAATTTGAGCATTAATTCACAATACTCCTGGATCTTTACTGAGAGAATAACATATACAGTATATCAATGCATAACAATCACAATAAGCATGACAAGCATCACAAGAATCAAAAGCATGAGAGACAAGAGACACAGAGTTTCAGTGGGGAAAACCCTAAGCTAAAAAACCCCACAACTTCCTCAGAGATAGAGAGAGAAATGGCTCAACCAATGTACAACTAAAATACACTTGAGATAGTCTCCTAGAGCAGATGATCCTCCTCCTCACTAGTGTGCCACTTTCTAAGTGAGAGAAGTGTGTCTTTCTGAATGATCCAAATAGAGATCTCCCAATCTCTATTTATACTTAACCTGTTTGCCCAGTGACCTTATGGGGCCGACTTGTCTATCTAGATACATCCACAATATAATATATATTTCAGGGCCGACCCCACACATGGTGGTCTAATAACCCATCGGTAAGTACACACACTTGGGACACTTGTCAATCCACATGACGACACTTCCTTATAGAGGAATAACACATCTCTTATAAGGGTACAATAAATATATATGAAATACATAGATGAAATACATTCCGATGTTACATATACATCAACATAGGATTGGGTTAATCCTGGAAGAGAATGAGTTGGACTCATATATAAAAGAAGACATCCCTATCCCAGAGGATGAAGAGGCCAAGGTATTGCATAAGAAGAACTTGGTCAAGGGAAAGAGAATGATTGCTGATTCTATTAAAGAGCATCTCATACCCCATGTGTCTTCTCTAAAGACACCCAAGGAGATGTTTGACTCTTTGACAAAGCTATTTGAAGGGAAGAACATAAATCGGAAGATGACCTTGTAGAACCAATTGAAAGGAGTAAAGTTTCAGAATGGAGAAACCATTCAATCTTATTTTTCTAGGGTCTCCCAGATTCAGGAACAACTGGAAGTAGTAGATGAAATGGTGGAGAATGATGAAGTTGTCATGACCACTCTAAATGGCCTACCCAGGTCATGGGATTCCTTTATTCAAGGAATTTTTGCAAGGAAGAAGTTGATCTCCTTCAACAGATTGTGGGAAGAATGCTCTTAAGAAGAAGCTAGACTTTTAGCTCGTGAGGAAAAGATGGGAGGTGAAGATCAAGCTCTTGCAACTCACACCAAAAGAAGCAAGCCCAAGAAGGAGCACTCTCGCTACAAGAGATCCTATCAAAAGAATAAGAAGGATCTAAGATGCTTCACATGCAATGAGAAGGGTCACTTTGCTTCAGATTGTCCCAAGAACAAAATGGATAATAACAACAACTCCAGCAAGAAGAAGAAGGGCAGCAAAAGAAAGTTCCATGCTCATGCTGCCGAGGATTATGAACCTCCAAAGAAGAAGGCTAGGGCAGAAAGTGATGATAGTGATGATGACTCATCAAGTGAAGAAGAGTATGCTCTAATCTCTGCTCTCACAGGTACTATCTCCCATGGTTGTAATGATTGGTTGATTGACAGTGGGGCTTCCAAACACATGACTGGGTTTAAGAAATCTTTTGTGAATCTATCTAAACATGAATCACTCCATAAGGTGAAACTTGGGGATGATTATCAATACCCAATCAAAGGAAGTGGTGAATCCTCCTACAACCTAGATTCTGGAAAATCTTTGAAGATGAAAGAAGTCGTTTATGTACCTGGGCTCAAGAAGAAATTACTCTCCATCTCTGCATTAAATGAAAAAGGTATGAGGGTTGCATTTGTGGATGGCCAAGTCATAATGTGGTCAAAGGGAAAGACCATAGATGATGCAGTAGTGATTGGAGAGAAAGAGTGAGGTTTGTATAAGTTGAAGGGACAACCTGAACATGCCATGGTGCATGAATCCATGGAGCCAAGTGAACTTTGGCATAGAAGACTTGCTCATATGCACTATAGGGAACTTCCAATTGCAAGAAAGGCTATAGAGGGTCTTCCTGAAATCAAGACCAAACATGAAGGTGTTTGCAAAGGATGTGCAAAAGGTAAGAACATTAACAAGGATTTCCCAAGCAGTGAAAGCAAGGCAAAAGATATCCTGGAAATCATCCACTCAGATGTATCTGGTCCTACGTCATCCAGTTCTTTAAGTGGGTATGTTTACTATGTCTCATTTATTAATGAATTCTCCATGAAGACTTGGGTATACTTCTTGAAGAACAAATATGAGGTGTTTGATAAGTTCAAGGAATTCAAAACCTTGATGGAGAATCAAACTAACAAGAAGATCAAAACACTCAGATCCGACAATGGTGGAGAATTCACCTCAGGTGACTTCAAGAAGCTTTGTAGTGATTCAGGGATTAAGAGGGAGTTGACTGCTCCTTAAAATCGTCAACAAAATGGAGTTGCAGAAAGGAATAGTAGAACAATCATGGAAGCAACAAGGGCAATGCTGCATGACCAGGATCTACCTATGCATCTCTGGGCAGAAGCAGCTAGAACAACTGTATATGTGCAGAATAGAACACCCCACAAGATATTGGACAACAAGACACTAGAAGAGGTCTTTTTTGGTAAGAAACCTGAAGTCAGGCATCTTCGAATATTTGGTTGTCCAGTATACACTCATGTCCCAAAGGAAAAGAGGACTAAACTTGATCCTTCAGGAAAGAAGGGTATCTTTGTGGGTTACAGTGAAAGCTCGAAGGCTTACAGAATATACTTTCCAGGGTTCAAGAAGATTGATGTCAGCAGGGATGTAACATTTGATGAAAACTCAGCATTCATCAAATCAAGTAAGGCACCTATCAAAGTTTATGAAGAACCTAAGGAAACTAGATTTCAAGACACTACCATGACTGAAGCAGCTCCAGAAGTTGTTCGTGAGTTTCAAGATCCGCAAGAACCTGTAGATCCACCCCGTGAGGATAACTTTGACAAGAGGAAATCTGCATGGGCTAGAGAGCTCATTCAAGATGCAGAAAGATTTGGCATTCTAGAAGAAGAACACAGAGCAAAGAAGAGAACCAGATCACATACCAGCTATGTTCCTTTACTCTGTGACATTATGAACAAAGAGCCTTCCAGTTATGAAGAAGCAGCGGAAAAGAAAGAATGGAAGGATGCCATGGTTGAGGAATACCAATCAATAATGAAGAATGATGTTTGGGATGCTATCCCAAGACCTAAAGAGAAGTCTGTTGTTACTTCCCAATGGATCTACAAAATCAAGCATGTTGCAGATGGCAATGTAGAGAAATACAAGGCAAGATTCATAGCTCGTGGCTTCTCTCAGAAAGAGGGAATAGATTATGAAGAAACTTTTGCACCTGTAGCCAGGTATACTTCCATCAGAACAATACTTGCCTTGGCTGTAGCAATGAAATGGAAAATACACCAGATGGATGTCAAGACTACTTTCTTGAATGGTGTAGATGAAGATGAAGTATATGTGGAGCAGCCACTCGGTTTTGAAATACATGGTAGGGAGTCATATGTGTGTAGATTGAATAAAGCCTTGTATGGCTTGAAACAAGCTCCCAGAACCTGGTATGGTAGGATGGAAAGTTTCCTATATTGTTTGGGCTTTACCAAGAGTAAAGCGGATTCCAACCTTTACTACAAGGTTGAGGAAGGGAATCCTGTGATTCTGCTCCTGTATGTGGATGACTTATTTGTAACAGGAGATGACAGATTGATTGCAGATACTAAGAGGAAGCTTGCTGTCGAGTTCGATATGAAAGATTTGGGAATGATGCATTACTTACTAGGTATGGAGGTGTGGCAGAGTGCAAGTGGGATTTTCCTTGGTCAAGGAAAGTACATAGTAGATATCCTGAAGAGATTCGGGATGATGGATTGCAAGGCCATGGCCACACCTATGGCATCGAATCTGAAGCTTCTATGTGATGCTTCATCTGAGTTAGTTGATGTCTCTGTCTATCATCAGATGATTGGGTCCTTGATGTACCTGATGAACATGAGACTAGATATTTGCTTTGTTGTGAACACATTGAGCCAGTTCCTGATGGATCCGAGGCATGTTCACCTGGTTGCTGTAAAGCATGTTCTGAGGTACTTGAAGGGTACAGTGGATTGTGGGCTCAAGTATGAAGTGAATCAAAAGTTTAACCTGCATGGTTACGTTGATTCAGATTGGGCTAGCAGTGCTGCATATAGGAAGAGCACATCTAGTTGTTGCTTTAGTACGAGATCAGGTGTGATCTCTTGGTTTAGCAATAAGCAGTCCTGCGTAGAACTGAGTACAGCTGAGGCAGAGTATGTTGTAGCCTGTTCAGCTAGTTGTGAGGTAGTATGGCTACGGAAGCTACTGTCTGAGTTATTTGATCTCCCATTGGATGCTACTGGTATCTTTTGTGATAACCAGAGTTATGTGAAGCTGTCCGAGAACCCAGTGTTTCATGATAGGTCAAAACACATAGAGATCAAATATCACTATATCAAGGATATGGTGCAGAGAGGAGCTGTGAAGCTCCTGTACGTTGCGATGGACGAGCAGATTGTAGATGTGCTGACGAAGCCACTAGCTAGGGTGAAGTTCGAGTACTTCAGGGAGAGGCTTGGCGTTCTTCAAATTGATGACACTTCAAGGAAGAAGTGATGGACACATTTGCTGAAGCCATTCCAAGCATGTTGGAAGGAGGATCCTTCACATGGCTGTGGATGTAAGTGCTAGATGATGAGCATCAAGATGATGTTCTAGTTTCTACTTTGTATGATCAGTTGGATCATTTATATATGTATGTATGCATCATGTTGGATGTTGGATATGATCAGTTGGATCATTTATATGTATATGTATGTATGCATCATGTTGGATGCTCGATATGATCAGTTGGATCATTTATATGTATGTACGCATCATGTTGGATGCTGGATATGATCAGTTGGATCATTTATATGTATGTATGCATCATGTTGGATTCTTGGACCATGTATCTATATATGTATCAGGTGGATACATTATATGATCTGGTGGATCATGTATGGTGATATGTATCATGTATTTTTATTTGTATCAAGTAGATACACTGTATGATTAGGTGGATCATATATGATGATATGTATCAGGTAGATCCTTGGTCTGCATCAGGTAGATGCATTGTATGATTAGGATGATCATGGATGACAAGCTTTAGGATGTTGCTCCAGATGACATGTAGAAGGATGCTGCAGTGATGATGATCAGGATGATTATGTGTACATCAGGATAATGTATGGTGAGTATCAAGTTGATACTCTATGGCCGTGGATCAGGTTGTGCAGATGAGCATATAATTTGGCACTAGGAGATTTGCAGATAGTCTTTCGAGGTTTTTCCTATGACATATAATTTGTCCCTGGGATATCTGGAAAATGCTCTTTCGAGGTTTTTCTCTGGGAGGACATATAATTTGGCCCTGAGAGATCTGTAGATAGTCTTTTTAGGTTTTTCCTATGGCATATAATCTGGCCCTGGGATATCTGGCAGATGCGCTTTCAAGGTTTTGTCCTATGGCATATAATATGTCCCTGGGAGATCCGATAGGTTGAGTTGTGTGCTCGTAATAAGACCTGGGATGCTCTTGCGAGGTTTTACCATGACCACATATAATCTGTCCCTGGGAGATCCTATAGGTAGAGCTGTGTGCTCGTAACAGCCTGGGATGCTCTTGCGAGGTTTTGTGGTGACCACATATAATCTGTCCCTGGGAGATCCTATAGGTAGAGCTGTGTGCTCCTAACATCCTAGGATGCTCTTGCGAGGTTTTGTGGTCAGGTCACATATAATATGGCCCTGGGAGATCCTATAGGTAGAGCTGTGTGCTCGTAATAGCCTGGGATGCTCTTTCGAGGTTTTGTGATGCACATAATAAGTCCTGAGGATTCCACAGTATGGCCAGTGATGACGAAGACCTGCAGGTAGTGGGCCTACATCTAGTATGAAAAAGGACTGGCTTTGTAGAACTTCCTATGACGAGTAGAGTCAGATATTGGTTGAGATAGCAACAGCAGTGACGATGATGACGACGATGCATTGATGACGATGATCCCGAGAAGAAGACTTGTCTAGCAGATCTGTGTCGAGAAATACCTTCCTAGTTAAGAGGGAGTGTTGATGTATATGTAACTTCGGAATGTATTTCATCTATGTATTTCATATATATTTATTGTACCCTTATTAGAGATGTGTTATTCCTCTATAAGGAAGTGTCGTCATGTGGATTAACAAGTGTCGCAAGTGTGTGTACTTTTCGATGGGTTATTAGACCACCATGTGTGGGGTAGGCCCTGAAATATATATTATATTATGGATGTATCTAAATAGACAAGTCGGCCCCATAGTGTAACTGGCAAACAGGTGAAGTATAAATAGAGATCGGGGAGATCTCTATTTGGATCATTCGGAAAGTCACACTTCTCTCACTCAGAAAGTGGCACACTAGTGAGGAGGAGGATCATCTACTCTAAGAGACTATCTCAAGTGTATTTTGGTTGTACTTTGGTTGAGCCATTGCTCTCTCTATCTCTGAGGAAGTTGTGGGGTTTTTCACCTTAGGGTTTTCCCCACGGAAACTCTGTCTCTTGTCTCTCATGCTTTTGATTCTTGTGATGCTTGTCATGCTTATTGTGATTGTTATGCATTGATATACTGTATAAGTTATTCTCTCAGTAAAGATCCAAGAGTATTGTGAATTAATGCTCAAAATTTTACACAAGCATTTACAACCCTATTAAATCATAATTTGAAATTCGAAATTGACAACATTTTTCAGAAACTGACGACATTCTCAAATTTGAAATTACAGCAGAAGCTGTCAGTTCACCATTTTAAATCAAAATTATGATATTTAGAGCTTCACAAGCATTTGTAATGTTTGTTAATGCAAGAAAATGAAATTTATTTTGAAATAAAAAGTATGAACTAGAGCCAAATCCTAATTCAATTATGAAAATATAACTAATGACAAAAAATGTTTAAGGAATGGGGAAAAGCATAGGCTAGACTGATAGAAAATATATAGAGAGAATAAGTAAAGGCTAAGTAAATCTTAGGAACAATCCTAGGGATAACATCTGGCTCCATCTGGGGATAAGGTCTTCTCTGTAAGATTTTAAGAACATTATGACCTGTGCCTTCTGAAACTTGTCTTATTGGGTTGGAGTCTACACATAACTACTTGAAATGATATTTACACTGACTATGCACAATATACCTGTCATTTTAGCATGTATTGAATAATTTCAAAAATCATCCATTGACTGGACCTGGAATCTCATTACCACCCAAAGTCTGCAACACAAATGTGTTGTTTCCCAAGTTTTTTACCACTATGAATGGTCCCAATGACATTGCATCAAACTTACCATGCTTACCTTTATCTTCATTCTGGGCATCCCATCTTAACACTTTGTATTTCAGCTTTGTCCATAAGGGCTTCCCTTTCTTGTTGTAACTGAATTATCTGAAATGTTCTCCTTTTATTTATTTCTGGTTCTTCTTCAGCCTCCTACACAAACTTAATTACTAGAGTCATCAATTGAATTGAGAATACTGCTTCAGTTCCATATACTATTTGAAATGGAGTGGTTCCGATGGATTTCTTTAAAGTAACTATGTCTGCCCATAATGCAAATTTTAATTTAGTATCCCAATTTTTCTTATTCTCTGATAACATTTTCTTGATAGTGTTTATAATGATTTTATTGCTGGACTCTGCTAGTCCATTGCCCTAGGGATAATAGGGTGTAGATTGTCTCAAGGAAATGTTATGGTCTTCAGCAAATTTTATCATCTTTTTGGATTTGAATGCAAGGGAATTATCAGTAAGGAGTTTTCTAGGGCACCCAAATCTACTGAGAATATTTTATTGCAGTAAATTAATGATAATTTGGTCTATGGCTCTTCTGGTAGGAATGGCTTCTACCCATTTGGTGAAAAAATCTGTTGCATTTAAGATCCACCTATGTTGGCCACTAGACGGAGGATGAATTTCACCTATAAAATCCAGACCCCACTGTTGGAAAGAAGCATCTACTGAAATAGGTTTCAAGGCTAATGAATGTAACTGATGTTTGCCTACACATTTTTTGCATTTTTCACAAGCTCTAATTCATTGGTACACATCTGAGAAGAGAGTGGGTCAGTAATACCCAGCTCTCAATATTTTCAAGGCTATGGCCTTCTAGTATTTGTGTCCACCACACACACTAGCATGCATCTCCTCAATGACATTATTTGTTTCTGATTTATCCAAACATCTGAGAAGTATCCCTCCAGGATCCTTCCAGTACAATACTTGATCAATCAACACATATTTGAGAGCCTTCAATTTTATTGATCGGCATTCATTTTTACTTAACTCCTGGGGACACTGTAAATGTAACATGAAATATACAATTTCAGCATACCAAGGGCTTTCATCATACTTGTTGCTGTAGACTTGTTCTTCGACCTCTTCTGCACCTTCTGCCATCATATGCAAATCCAGTATTTGAAAATTTGATTTTGAGAGAAGCTTTGCTAGGCCCTGCCCTTTCACCAATTTAGTGGGCTTGATCTCCACATCAAATTCCATCACTTTTGCAATCCATCTACCCCTTTTTCCTTCACTGTCCGGCTATACTTGGATTTCCTTAACAACAGAATTAGGCACATAGGCTAAAACTTTAGAATGGAGTACATATATTCTAAAAAATTTAAGTTCCTTTACCAAAGCATAGGCCTGTTTCTCCATACTAGTATATTTCAACTCTGAATCCCTTAATGTTTTACTAAAGAAGGATATGGGCTGCTCTAATCCCTCAGAATTTGTTTGCAACAACACAGCAACAATTGTTTCTTCTGATGCAAATGAAAATATTGCAAAATCTTTGGTGTAATCAGGGGCTACCAACACTCGTGCTTCTATCAGTGCTTTTTTGATATTTTCAAATGATTGTTTGGCCCGTTCAGTCCATTTTATCTCCCTATCCTTCTTAAGCATATCTGTTACGTACTTGATAGTTTCTGCAAAATTAGGAATAAACCATCTCAAAAAGTTGATTTTTCCTATGAAAGACTGAATTTCCTTCTTATTTCTGGGAATAGCAATCTTCAAAATGGTCTTCACTCTGTCTGGGTCTATCTTAATTCCATCTGCTGAAACTATATGACCCAATAATTTGCCTTCAGTCATGGCAAAGTGAGATTTTTTTGGGTTCAATGACAGTCCAAATTTTCTGCATTTAAGAAAGGTCTGTTTTAGATGTTTTAGATGCTCATCATCAGATCCATAAAAAATCTGATGTCATCTTGATAAATGACCACAAATTTCTCATTTTCTCCCACAAATGCTATATCCATTGCCCTCTGAAACGTAGCACCAGCATTCATTAGCCCAAAAGGAATTTTATCATACATGAACGTACCCCAAGGGGTTTTGAAAGCTGTCTTTTCTCTATCTTCTGGATGGACTACAATCTGGTTATAATGAGAGAAACCATCAATCATCGATATCCTTTCTGCACCCACCACTATCTGCAAAATCTGATCTATTTTGGGCAATGAATAGTTGTCTTTGAGGTAAGCCCTGTTTAGATTTCGAAAGTCCATGCAAAGCCTTATTTCTCCATTTTTCTTGCGTACTGGCACAAGATTGGCTACCCAAGATGAATACCTAAGGGGAACTATGATTTTGGCATCCAATAATTTTTTTACTTCTTTCTCAATGATTGGCAACAATGCTGGGTTAAGCCTTCTGAGTTTTTGTTTGAAAGGCTTAGTATTTGGCTTTAGGGGGATTTTATGCTGGATAACATCAGTATCATATGTTTTTAGATCATCATATGACCATGCAAATATGTCTATGAAAGCCTTCAACAAGGAAATATATTTGCTTCTATCCTCCTCTGATAATTTCTTTGAAATCTTCACCATTCTGGGTTCTGCTACAGAACCAATGTTACAGCTTATTACATTCTTTTCAGCAGTCTGAAGATTATTTTTCAGCAATGCGTCATTTTTTGAAAATAATCTCTCCAATGGAACAAGTCCCTTTGGGATGAAATTAGTTTTTAAATCCAAAATTTTCTGATTAGCAATTGACTGTTCTGTATAGGTGGAAAACTGAGTTGACTGGCTTTTTTCATCTAAATCAACTTGATCATCTGCAAATTCTTCAGTTAATTGCAAGAACTCTTTTATCTCCTGATCATCCTGAAAAGCCCTCCAATGTTTAATATTATCCGGAACTGTTGGTCTGTACCTCACATCAATACGATATTTTAGATGGGTCAATTTTGGGATCCTAAAATGGGTTGCTGCTAATGCCAATGAATCTGCAATTTGGTTCGAGTCCCTTGGAATATAAGTAATATTGAAAGCAGAAAAATAATTGTCTATCATATCCCATACTTCATTTCTATACACTTTCAACAATGACTGCTTTACCTGATAAACATTCCTGACTTGCTGAATAACCAATTCGGAGTCGCCAAATACTGCAAGTTTTTGAATGTTCATATCTTTTGCAGCTCTTAATCCCAATATCACTGCCTCGCATTTAGCAGTATTGTTTTTGGTTTGGAATTCTAGTTTGTACATTAATGAGACCATTTCACCACTAGGAGAAATCAACAACACACCAGACCCTGCTCCCTCTTTACTTGATGATCCGTCAAGGTACATTTGCCAAACACTATCTTGTTCTTGTGCATCACATTGAACTGTATTATCTTTTTTAATCTGCAACATACCTGTATCATCTTCACTTACCTGTAGCATGCAAGAACCCATATCCTCTTGTACTGTATAGATAGGGTGATTTGTCATATTTTTATCATCACTTACTAAAAACTGCAATTGCACTTCTCTGTATAATCTTCTATATTCACCTCCGAATATAGGGATTGAAGCATATGATAAATCCATTTGTAAGGTACCACCTATCTTTTTAGCCCATGATCTTGACAAAAGCATGCCAAACTTGGGAGAAACATCAACTACTACTACATCCATGAGAACACTTTTCATAGGCAAGGTTGACTACAAGATCTTTTATGACTCCTAAACATTTTACAGCTCGGGAAACAAAAGCATATAGGTCATGATATGGTTTTGTCCTAGATAACCCCAAGGCCTCCATAACCTCCTTGGGCATTAGGTTGTGCGAAGCACCTGAATCCATAAGGCAGTTATGCAACATTTGATCATGGATGGTCAGTGTGATATAAAATGGTAGAGGATGGCAGCATTTCATGTCTAGATGGTCAGTGGGTTTTGAACCTGTGATAATGGTAGGATCTTTCTCCTACAAATTTATTATATCTGATGAACGATGAATAGCTGATGCATTCAAGGCTTTCATGGTAGGTTCTCTATAAGATCTGCTTTTTATTAATTCAGTCAAGGGAATGGGAACTTTGAGTTTATTGATTTCATGCTCTAAGTCAAAACTAGGGATATTACCTACCTCTGCTGTTTTAACAATGCTATTATCATTTTGTTGTTCTTTAGAAGGTAATAATTCTCTGATTGGAGCAAACTTGACTTTCCTTTTTATAGGTGCTACCCTTTTTATCCCTGACCTAAGTCCATATGATTTCTGCTGTTCTTGTTGACAGATTTCAGCATGCTGATTATTGAACTTTACTTCTTCATCACCACATTCTGTTGAACCATAATAATCATCCTGAGATATGAAATTAGGAAAATCAACATCATCCAATTGACCAATGTTATGTTCTGATTCTTCAATTTCTTCATATGCAGTTTCATAGGGATCATCTTCTCTTATCAAATTGTCCTAAAAAGTTGGCTAGATCTTTTGATCCTCATTTTCTCTCCTCTCTCTTTGGATGTCATTGTTCCTTCTTTCTCTAGGCATAAACCTGGGAGGATAAGGGAACCTAAATTGATTTTGGTTTCTGTTATCAAAATCCTTGGCGGGCCTGTTTTGATTTTTCTTTTCCTTTTCTATTCTATCAAGCTTTGCAGACATATCTTGTAAGGCCCTCTGCATCTCATCATACTTATGATCTAAATCCTTTGTAACCGAAGAGGAAGGAATCATCTCCCTTTTACCTTTTTTGTCTATCTTTTGGCATTCATCTTCCTCCTTAAGTTTATTTGATGCTAGGATATTTGACTCAATTTCTAGGGCTGCATCCTGCATATTCATCGGTGACCCAGCTCTTCTTTCCCTCAGCCACAGGGAAAACTGATGATCAAAAGAATTAGCATAGGTCAGTTTTGCTGCAGGTTCAGCAGGTTTAATTTCTAGGGGAATTTTATTGTACATTTTATTAAACGTTTTGGAAAATTCTGCCACTGCTTCATCAGGCTTACTTTTCAATGTTGTAAATTCTATGTAATAGTAGAGATAATCCTTCGTATCTCCCTGCTGCCTGATAAAAACTTGGTTTAATTCCTCCATAGTATCTATATAATTTGCTGGTAGTTCCCTGAACCACTTTCTCACCTCTCCATCAAAACTCTGTACGAACATTCTCATCCACACATCCCTAGCTTCAATGTTGTAATTATCACCATAACTACAAAACTTGTCCCAGTGTTCTTCTGCAGTCCTACCACCTTGGCCATCAAATCTGGGCAAGTATTTCTGGTAATCCCCACCAGGCAAAGGATTTAAGGGTTTGGGCATAACTAATGGGGCATATCTTGCTGTTACCATGCGGTCAAACATATCAGGAGGTTGACCAGCCATATTTGGTGAATGAGATGTCTGAATAACAATTGGCTGATGCTGTAGCGCTGAAGGTTTCACTATATGTGACAAATGGGCTACCTGTGAAGGAGATGGGGGTTCAATTTGTGGGGGAGAAGGTACTTCCATCTTCAACTGGCCAATGAAGATTATGCTCGTGAGAGGAATCTCAGGAACTATCAAAGACTTCAGGGTAAAGACTTCTTCAGGGACATGTTTATGTTTTACAGATAGGGGGTTTGAATAAACATTGAATTCACCAACCTATGTTGGATTTAGATCATCCACCTCTGGGATGTTCAGAGATAGATCTGGCTTATTTTCTTCTTGAATATCCACAGGATTTGAAGAGGAAGGTCCTAATTCTGCATTATTAGTGGAAAACTAAAGGTTACTGGATGATGGAAAATTTAACTTCCTTCTAGCCTCCCTGATAATCTTTTATGGATCAAAAACTCCTTCATGTAAAGGAGATGTAGGATTCCCTCTTGTACCAATCGGCTTTGAAGCCACTGTAACTTTCTGACTGTCAGGTGAATGTAGTCTGTAAACAAATGTATTGATTCGGTCACCTCTCAAAACCAGCTATAAAAATGTCAACACCCAGGGAAGATATACTTTCGTGTCTCCGTCCCTGGCAACGACGCCAAAATATGTTATCCCTAAAGTTGATCCTAGACTATAGGGGATCGAGCTTAAGGAGATCTTAGTTGTAGGAATAAGGCATGTACACAATGATTGTTTCAGTTTTGTTTGGCGGAAGCAGAAAACAAAGCTATATAAAATATTTAAAAGGAAATAAAAGACAGGTATAGTATAACATCTCAGTATATGAATAGAAGCATAAGAAAGACTGTGATTTTAAGGATATGAATATAAGAGCTCAAATATATTTCATGATGGGGGCATAGTTATATACTGTTTGGAAGAATCATAACATGGAATTTAGACCACATATGGATAGAATACCAAAAGCATACACTTCATAAATTGAAAAAGAAATGGCTCAAAGATCATATTTTTAATTCATAACAGTCATCTTCTACAAGATTAACATAAGAAATACAGACAAATCTACATGAAACAGCTCCTTAAAATCAAAATTCTATCATGTTCCTCTAATTCCAACCCTTATTACCTCTGTCTATGTCCTATTTATACAAAATTTGTTCAAAATAGAAAATAGTTACTAGATCCTATTACATTGGATCTGATCGCTCCAAAAATAAAAGAGAGTTTTAGAATAAAGTCTAAGTCTATCAAATTGTTACAACAAGCAAAACAACATGCCACCTAAGACATCTTATCTCTTAATTGTAGAAGAAAGACTAAAGACTTCTTGACAAGTCATCTAAATTAGCCATTTCATTTAAAACTTGTGATCTTCGTTGTAACCTGGCAAATTCTGTATCTACATTGCACTCTCGCCCCTTCAACTGGTCTAGCTGGGCCTTCATCTTCTTGCATTCCTCATTTATAACTCTCTTTTTCTGCAAAGTGTCCTTGGCAATCAGTGCTAGCTTTTCATAATCAATATCCCTCTGCTCTAGGTCCTCTCACAATCTTTTGTTCGATATCATCAAACTTTCATTAATACTATGCAAGTAAGGACACTGCTCTTTATAGGATTGCAAGGATTTCCTTACCAAATCCAATTCCGGGACTGTTTTAATTTCCTCTGCATCCATTACAATATTATACTTTTATATGCCAGAGCTTGAAGCTTGGTTTTTTATATGCCTTTGTTTATTTTCCACAAATATTTTAGGTATTTTCCCTACGTGTATCTGTATATCAATGGAACCCTCACCTTCAGTTACAAGAGTATCTTTCTCTTGTATATTCATCTCATCATCAGACTCATTCACCGACACAATTTGATGTTCTCCTACAGGTTGTTTTAACAATCTAATATTTGCGGCCACTTTAGCTCTGGCTCTGGTCCTCGGCCCCAAGTCCATATTTTCTGCACTTATGCTCTTTATTGGTTTATCTTCATCAATGTTCAGCAGGGTTTGAACAGTATCTTGCTTTCTTCCAGAATTTTCAAACTGTGCTTGCCCATCTGACGATCTGCTTTCTTGACTCTTCTTCTTAGTGGATTTCTTCTTCTCTTTAGTCTCAAACCCTTGTTCACGAATAAACTGGTCCCAATCTTTTCCTATTTGCTTTAAATGATGTAAAATCAACAATTTGATAAGCCGTTGGTGAAAGATAGAACGGTCGGTGTGCTTTGGCCATTTTTGAATTGATAAAACCAATTTTTTCCAGACTCCTCCACAAGTAATATGGAAGATTTAAGTTCTTTCTTCCCTGTAAATGCATTAATAACCTAACATGGCATCTCAAAACCTTATCAAACCGACCATCACAGGTAATGTAATTTTGGATTACCTTTAGTGGAATTTGAAAATTAGGTTTTATTTTGCTTATGTGCACGCTACTGCTCCAGTTTAAACTTTCAAACCCTGGTAACATGAACTCGCCATAATGTCCTTCATAGTCCTGTTGTTTGAACCATTGTTCACCTTCAGCAATGACACCTATGGCTTCTGCAACAACCTGCTCATTTACCACAATTTTGAAATCCTTGAAATCGACCACTCCTTCTTTGTAATTTTTTATAAATGCCTTCGTTGCGTGAAGTTTATAATCCTGTAACCTTTCACAAAATATAAACCATCCAGCATTTTTCATTAACCTTGTTGTCAGAGGAAATTGGGAAATCCATTCAATGTTGTTGGGCTCAGTTCTGCATATGAGTCCTCCAGGCTTTTTCTTAGGTCTCTGCATGGAAATTTCATTCATTGGATTCTGTTACAATACTTAAACTCTCAATACTGATAACCTCTTTTTAGTTTCAAAACCCTTCTCTGCACTTGCGTGGAAATTTAGCTGGATTAACCATGAACCAGTGTTCAATATACCCTAATTTGCATGATACATTCCTGATATTTCATTCTTTGTCCATAGCATTCACCAATTTCGATGCTAGACAGACCTACTCATGACCCTGACCGGTGTACTGGCCTGATTGCCAAATGTCGAGTTGAGAAGGTAGTCATGCTGTTGACCATATGTTAAATTCATGCATATATGACTTATAGGTCCCCCAAATATTTCGAATCATGATTGCAACAAATTAAAATTACAAACATTTACAACCCTATTAAATCATAATTTGAAATTCGAAAGTGACAGCATTTTTCAAAAACTGACAACATTCTCAAATTTGAAATTACAGCAGAAGCTGTCAGTTCACCATTTTAAATCAAAATTATGATATTTAGAGCTTCACAAGCATTTGTAATGTTTGTTAATGCAAGAAAATGAAATTTATTTTGAAATAAAAAGTATGAACTAGAGCCAAATCCTAATTTAATTATGAAAAGATAACTAATGGCAAAAAATGTTTAAGGAATGCGGAAAAGCATAGGCTAGACTGATAGAAAAGATATACAGAGAATAATTAAAGGCTAAGTAAATCTTAGGAACAATCCTAGAGATAACAGCGTGAATAGATAGGCCAAGATGAAGGCATGCGTGTAGTTGAGGAGCTAGTTATCAACTGATCCCTACATGAAAATAGCGTGAACCTCCGACAGCTATTGGACAGGTGATGGCAGATGGGGCAACGAATGGGGATGGAGGAATAAGGGATCATCCTGGAAATTAGGGTTTTGATGGAGGAGGATGAGGCGTGAGCGTGGGAAGAAAACGTGGAGGAGAACCTGGAAAGGGTTAGGGCATAGATGGCAGAGAGCGTGGGGATGCTGATTAGCTAAGCATGATAGGCAGAGAAGGTGAGGTTTCGTGGGTATGATGGAAGGAAAGAGTATGAACCGTGAGAGGGAAGGCTGAGTGTTAAGAGTGGAGATGGATCTGGAGTGAGGGAAGGAATGGCAGCGTTGAAATACAAAACTATGGTAGTGTGAATGGATGGGAGAGAGTAGCATGAATGGTAGTGGATGGGGCTGAGAAATTGAATGGTGTGTGAGAGATAGCATGGAGATGGGTAGCACGTGGAGAGGAGGATGGAGCAGCATGCAGATGATGGAGGATGGAGCTAGCGCCTGCTGACGATGGAGGATGGAGGAGCATGCAGATGGGAGGATGGAGCTAGCACCTGCAAATGATGGAGGATGGAGGAGCATGTAGATGGGAGGATGGAGCTAGCACCTGCAGATGATGGAGTGCATGAGACTGGGCTGCGTGTAGATTTAGGGTTTGCAGGTGAAGGTAATGTGCAGGAGGTAGGTGTAGGAGTGGGACAACGTGAGGTATGAAGGCGTGTAGGTAGGTGATGGCAGAGGTAGGTGATGGAAGCGATGAAGAAAAAATGTTGAGCCTGAAGCTACAGTAATGCTGAGCGTGGGAGTGCCATAATGGAAAAATGGGAGTGCGTAATGTGAAGGTGTATGGTGGACAACGTCAGGCTGTGTGAGTGAAGGGATAGCCATGGATTAGGCTAGCTCTTTATAGATGAAGCATAAGTACCTAATCAAACCAGGGAGTCAGCTCCCATACACAAACCAAAAAAAAAAAAGTACCTAATCAACAAAAATATGAATGACCAGCTTTGTTTTTCTAAAAAAGAAAATCACCAGGTAGAGGAGTGAACTGCTCTGAAACCAATTGATCTTCCTAGTGAGCAGGACAAATCTAAAGACTAAGACAAAACTGAAATGCAAGACAAGTTGAATACAAATATGGAGGGTGAGGCTAGGAGAGCCTCACCTCTCAATGGAAAAACCCAAGAGAGCTCTCAGAGCAAACAACCATAAAACGAACTAAGGGACACAAGATTGGCACACATAAACTTGTTTGTATTATGAGGCAATGTTCCATTTTATAGATTACAAAGAGGGAGCATAATAAATGTTATTCCTTATTATAATAATATATCTAATCTAATAACCCGGATGCGGGTGACCAACTGGCTCCCACCTCTGTCACTACTGAATAGGAGATGCCGCCACCTTACCCCACTGAACGTGGCAACGAACCTTGCATGCATGAGCCTGCTCCAGCATTGATGGAGGACACACACCTGGCTACTAAAATCAATGGACAACGAAACAACCTGGATGCCGGCGATTACTTAAGGCATAAGGACGAGAGTGTTAATTACGACATTCTTCGCGTGCGTCTGAAATGAGGTCTCCTCTCGGCTTATGTGACCTACATTCATTATCGCAACCTTCAATGAGGAGGACCGACTATGAAATTTATTACCTCAGCTCTTTAAAGCCCTCTGTCGACATGAAGAACAAATTGATTATTGAGCTCTGGTTTTTTCTCTAATTTCTCCAGCTGAGTCTGTGAATTGTTGTGCGATTTCGAGCTCTGATTATTCTCCCACTGCCATGACGAATCGCACCAGGGACTTTCTCGTCGTGGGAGTGGCCGTAAGAGTACCATTCGTCGGCCCAAGGTGGCCATGGATTGGTCAGTGATGGAGCTAAAAGATTTGCAACAACGTGTTGCCAAGGTGGACGAGCGACAAAAGATGCACGTGGCACAGTTAGAGGAGTTCCAGGACAGCGGTGGCAAATTCATGATGCAAGCTAGTGAAGCTTTGCAGGCAGTGAAGAAGTGTCGATAGTAGGTAGTGGCAAAGCTTACAGATCACCTATCTGCAGAAGACGTGGTTGACAGTCAGTTAGCAGCTACGGAAGCCAAGGAGGTGGTGCAGATATTTGAACAACCATATGAGGACTTCAAAGTCAAAATGACGGAGTACACCGTCTCTAGTTGACGTGGCTCGAGGGCGAGCCATAAGATTGTGTTGGGGGCCTATTGGCAGGTGGTTTAGTGAAGTGCTATCACAGCATCTCTGATGCCGCGACAAGGCAAAAGATGGCGCAAAAGGCGATGAGAGGAAGATAACATTACAAAATTTAGTAGTTAAATGGTGCTATAGTAGTTAAATGGATTTTTAGAATAGATAACATTATAGAATTTAAAACAATTAATAATAGTCAAATGATATCTAAGTTTTAATAGAAAACTGATAACATATTTACACTCATTCCTTTAGTAAAATAATGGACAGAAAGTAAATAAGATAACACAAATAGAACTTGATAACTGTAGAAGAGACAAACAACCAAAGGAGCCTGTTCCACCCAACCTTCTCCTGAAGACAGACAAATCACTTGTCTTAGGACCCCCGAGCCTGTTCACTGAACCACCAGGACGAAGATGTTGTGTAGAGTAATGGATTAAATCCTCTACAAGTCAGCAGCAGTACTCACTAGTAATACCTCAGGCTTTAGCAATATTGAACTTAGCATAAAGTTGTACTGGCTCAAAATGTAGACTTAGCTCAATCAATCACTTCCTATCCTTCCCCTCATCGAATCTCTTGTGTTGTCTTCTTGTTGTCTTTCAAAAATTATCACAAGGAAAAATTGAACATCCTTGTGTTGAATTCGATAGGTGATATAGCATGCCTAGGTCTTTGGTGAGTTTCTTAGTTATTGAGCCACCTGCTCAGTTCCACTTTCTTGGGGAACATGACCATAAAAATAGGGAAGTTGCCCCCTGCAACAGCTAGAAGTGAATTGATGATGCTTCCAAGTGTTAGTTTGCTCTCCACCCCAATCCATTCCTCCTAGTGGGTCAGTGGACACTCATTCAATAGCCTCCTTTGGATATGTGTCTCCTCTTTTATTTATTAATAATAAAGTATTAGAGTAATTAATTGATCCGAATTTTAGGGGGCATATGGTCTAAATTCGGATGTATAAGCTATAAAAGTATTAAATAGAGAGGCCACCCTCTCTCATCCATGGTATTTAGTAGCACATAGTTTTGGTCCATGGTATAGCCTCAAAACACATTGTAATAATGCTATATAAAGGCCTAGCAAGCCTTCTCATGATATCAAGTTACTCATTTGGTTTCTCTCCTATTTTCTATTGTTCATTGTGAGATTATTTAGATCTGAGTGAGTTATTGGTAATTAGTTTTAGAGGTGGGGCTCCTCTTTGAGCCTCACCTCCCATTCACTTCATGTGTTTTTGTTCAAGCTTATTCTTATGCAACATCAGGGTTTTCATGTGAATTTTATGACAGATTTGCATGCTTAATCTCCTCCTCTCTCGGCATTCAAGCCTTCTAGTTCTCAGCTCCCAAGATCCGGATCAGTGGTATCAGAGCGGGTACGCTCTCCATTGGAACAATATTTTGAAGGATTATGCGGGTTCAACGGAGGTTCCACAACCTCTACAACAACCCATGCTTCTCTACAAACCCTTGGCATCTCTATACTCAACACTCTCACATTCAACAAACTTTGAACAGGTTCCATGGACTGCACAGGAGGTTTCAGAGGCTCTACCATAGCTCATCGGAAAGGTATTTCTGTTAGCTCAAAGGGGTATTTCACAGAATTTCATTTTGTTTCCCGGTTTGTGAGATATGCTTGTTTGAAGTAGCATATGTTTGTGCATGATGCGGCCGGACGTACAACAATTTTAACCAAGTACTACTAACTCCATAGAATGTCTCGGAGACTCTACCATATCTCATTAGAAATCTCTTTCCGTCTTCTAAAATGGGTATTTCACGGAATTTCATTTCGTTTCTTGGTTTGTGACATATGCTTGTTTGAAGTAACACATGTTTGTACACAATGCGGCGGGACGTACAAACACTTTAAACAAGTGCTACAGACTCCATATAACGTTTCAGAGGCTCTACCATAGCTCATTGGAAATCTCTTTCTGTCAGCTAAAATGGGTATTTCACGTTTTTTTATTTGGCTTTCTGGTTTGAGAGATATCATCGATTGAAGCAACAGATGTCTGCAAAATAGTGTGCGCGCGTCTCTTGAGCTTCAACAAACATTTTCTCAATCTCTTGGCCACCCCAGAGCAAGTATGTTATATGGATGGAAAGGTCTCTTCGAGATCTCCAATGGGTCTTCAATGGAATTCAATTTCAGTACATGCATTAGAAGCTATGAATGGATTTGCAGCAAGACATCGACTGCACCAAAGATCATGAACTTTCGATTTTTTAAAAAATCTTAATGTAATCATGGTTATGGGTCAACCACACAAAACCTATGGTTATGGGTCAAACACACAAAACCCATAGTTATGTATTGCAATCATGGTTGTGGGTCAACCACACAAAACCCACAGTTATGGGTTAACCACACAAAACCCACAGTTATGGGTTAACCACACAAAACCCTTCTCTTCAGTGGAAACAAGCTTGTCATTGCCACCATGGTTATGGGTCAACCACATAAAACCCACGGTTATGGGTCAACCACACAAAACCCATGGTTTTGAGTCAACCACACAAAACTCTTCTCTTCATTGGAATCAAGTTTGTCATTGCCATCATGGTTATGGGTCACCCTTGCAAAACTCACGGTTATGGGTCAACCTCACAAAACCCACGGTTATGGGTCAACCACACAAAACCATTCTCTTCATTGGTAGCTAGCACATTGTAATCATGGGTCTCTTTTTAGCATGAAATGATGGGGACCATCATTTTCTAAGGGGGGAGGAATGATCCGAATTTTAGGGGGCATATGGTCTAAATTCGGATGTATAAGCTATAAAAGTATTAAATAGAGAGGCCACCCTCTCTCATCCATGGTATTTAGTAGCACATAGTTTTGGTCCATGGTATAGCCTCAAAACACATTGTAATAATGCTATATAAAGGCCTAGCAAGCCTTCTCATGATATCAAGTTACTCATTTGGTTTCTCTCCTATTTTCTATTGTTCATTGTGAGATTATTTAGATCTGAGTGAGTTATTGGTAATTAGTTTTAGAGGTGGGGCTCCTCTTTGAGCCTCACCTCCCATTCACTTCATGTGTTTTTGTTCAAGCTTATTCTTATGCAACATCATGGTTTTCATGTGAATTTTATGACAGATTTGCATGCTTAATCTCCTCCTCTCTCGGCATTCAAGCCTTCCGGTTCTCAGCTCCCAAGATCCGGATCATTAATTACAGTCATCCTTGACCCTACTTGGTCAATAATCATAAAACTTTACAATAACATAAAACATAATGTTTTTCTCTAAACATAAAATGTTTAGAATTTGGGTATGTGACAAACACCCCCTCTTAAATTCAACATCGTCCTCGACGTTGCTTTATTCATCATCCTCTAAGTCTTCTTGGAACAAAATTGGATATGCCACCCGCATATTACTTTCCAATTCCCAGGTTGCTTCATTTGGACTAAGGTGATTCCATTGCACATTTACCTTTCCAATGGTATGATTCCAAAGTAAAATTTCCCTCATGTCAAGGATACAATCCGGTTCCACCAGAAAATCTCCTCTTGGTTCCACCTGTACATCATTCCAATTAATCACATAAGTAGCATCATGTACATACTTTTTCGAACTAGAAATGTGGAATAAATTATGTACTTTAAGATTTGGTGGCAAGGCCAACTGATATGCCATCGGTCCAACCCTGGACAGTATTTCAAAAGGTCCACAATACCTTGCTGCTAGTTTAGCACAACTTCCGAATTTTAAGGAACACTTCTTGGGTTTTACCTTGATGAAAACATGCTCACCAACCTGAAACTCTTTCTGAGTTCTTTTGAGATCTGCCTGACTTTTCTGTCTATCTTGTGCAATTTTCAAATTTCCTTGAACTTGTTTCACTATTAGTTCCATTTCCTTTAATAACTCAGGTCCTAACATCAACCTGTCAACTGGATTACTCCATGAAATAGGTGTGTTACATTTTCTACCATACAAGATTTCAAAGGATTGAGTTTTGTTGAAGCTTGATAATGATTATTATAAGCAAATTCAGCTAAGTGCAGAAAATCTTCCCACTTACCTAGCTGATCTCTAACATATATTCTTAACATATCTTCAAGAATCTAGTTTACTCTTTATGTCTTCCCATCCGTTTGTGGATGAAATGATGTACTGAAGTTTAAAGTAGTATCCAAACCTTTAAACAAAGACTTCCAGAAATTTCTTGTAAATTTAGAGTCTCTATCAAAAATTATAACTTTAGGAATTCCATGCAAATGTATATTTTGTTTCATAAAAATTTCAGCAATGTTAGCAGCCTTGTAAGTTGTTTAACATGTATGAAATGGGCTTCTTTACTAAGCTTGTCCACAGCTACCATTATAGAATTATTTTGTTTTTTATTTTTAGGTAACCCAGTTATAAAATCAATGTTGATTATTTCCCACTTCCAATCTAGAATTGGAAATGGCTGCAATAATCTAGCTGGGTGTCGATGCTCAACCTTTATTTGCTGACATTCCATACACCTAGCAATGTATTCAACTACCTCATTTTTCATATTTGGAAAAAAGTAATCTTTCCTCAGCATGGTTATCATCTTTTGGTAACCAGGATGTCCTGAATAAGGACTTTTATGTATTTCATTTAAAATCAGCAACTTAACTTTAGGTACATTTGGTACATACAGACTATTTTTATACATCATTAAACCTTGTTCATTCAAACTGTAATCTTTTATTAAATTTTATGATATATTTTCAGCAACCTTTTGCTGTAATTTAAGGTAATTTCCATCCAGTTTTATTCCTTCTTCAAGCTGATTTTCCAAATTTGTTTTATAAGAGCTGGTTGCTGCCACGAAATTTAAATTCACATTTCTGCTCAAAGCATCATCAACTTTATTTTCTTTACCTTTAATGTGTTGAATCTCAAAATCATACTCGCTAAGGAAAGCTAACCACCTAGTTTTCCTCGCGTTAAGATTTAGTTGATCCAACAAATATTTTAAACATTTATTATATGTCATTAGTGTAAACTTCCTGCCGATTAACTGATGGCGCCACATCTTTAATGCATGTATCATGAAAACCAACTTTAATTCATAAGTTGCATAGTTCTTCTCATGAATCTTTAACTTTTTGGACTCATAGGCAATCACATGACCTTCTTGTGTTAAGACTCCACCAAGTCCATCATTGCATGCATTAGTGCAAACAATGAAATCCTTGTTTGGGTCCGCAATTTTTAGAATAGGTGGAATTGTTAATAGTTCTTTTAATTTCTTAAAACTTTCTTCATATTTTTTATCCCAAAGAAATTTCTTACCCTTCTTTTGTAAGGAGGTTATAGGATTTGTTATTCGTGAGAATCCTTCGATAAACTTCTGGTAGTAACCTGTAATTCCCATAAAAGATCGTACACCGGTTACGTCTTTAGGGGCATGCCATTCATTAATTGCTTTTATCTTGTCCGGGTCTACTACGATTCCATCCTTGGATATCACATGCCCTAGATACTGTATTTTATATTTGAAGAAATCACATTTGCTGAATTTAGCGTAAAGTTGGTGTTCTCTTAACAGTTGTAAAATTATCTTTAAGTATTCACCGTGTTCCTCTTTAGCCTTAGAATAAATTAAGATGTCATCAATAAATACCACAACAAATTTATCCATGTAATTATGTAAAACATTATTCATTAGACACATGAAAACTGCTGGAGCATTGGTTATCCCAAAAGGCATAACCACAAACTCATAATGCCCATAGCGAGTTCTGAAAGCAGTTTTAAAGATGTCCTCATTTTTAATTCTAATTTGATGGTACCCTAACCTCAATTCTATCTTAGAAAATATCATTGCACTGTGTAGTTGATCAAATAGGTCATCAATGTCGGGCAAGGGATATCTATTCTTTATGGTCATTTTATTTAATTGACAGTAATCTATACATAATTGTAAAGTTCCGTCTTTCTTTTTAACAAAAATAACAGGTGCTCCCCATGGAGACACACTTGGCCTTATATAATTTTTATCAATTATTTCCTTTAACTATGATTTAAGTTCATGAAGCTCTAGAATGTTCATTCTGTAAGGAGTCTTTGAGTTTTGTACCGCTCCCGGTACTAACTCCATGGTGAAATCTAATTCCCTTTTTGGAGGTAGTCCTGGAATTTCTTCCGGGAATACATTAGAAAATTAATTTAGAATGGGTATGTCTTCCAACTTTAACTTATCTTCCTTAGTTGATTGTTCATCATTAATTACATTTACAGCAAACAACTTACACCCTTTACGCACATCCTTTTAAACTTGTAAAGCATAAATTTGTCTAGCTGAAGTTTTTCTAAGAATTCTTTTTATTGTTATTGTTTCACATTTATCATTCAAACAAGTAAAGGTCATTTCGAAACAACTTAACACTACCCTATGCTTTTCCATCCAATCCATTCCAATAAGAACATCGTAAGAACCTAAGGGTAATACATTTAGCTTAACATGAGTCCTAAACTGATTCATCAATAATTCACAATCTTTTACATAATGAGTTACCTTTCTTTTAGTTCCAGTAGCTAATTGAATCAACCATTAATTTTCCAACTTTTCTACTTTCAGATTGCAACATTTTACTAAATCAGGTGACACATAGCTAGGACTTGCTCCTGGATCAATTAAAATAGAAATGGGTTTATCTTTCAGCATACCTTCTACTTCAACCATTGAAGTTTGATGATCATCCTCTCTGTTTTCCAAGGATGCATTTGTAACATACCCTTTAAGCTGGAAAACATTTTGTGTTTAGAAACATTATGATAACTTTTATTGTAAAGTTTATATTGGAAAAGTGTCCAAGGATGCCTGTAATTTGCACAATATATTATTATTTAATAAATAAAATAGGAGACAAACACCTAAGAGGACTGTTGAAAGAGTGGTTACTGATCCACTAGGTGGAATGGAATCTAGGGTAGAAGGCAATGGACAAGTGGCAGCATCATGATGCAACTAACTAGCTATTGGTATGGGACAACTCCCTTGAAATGTGGTCATAGTGCCCTGAAATATGGGACTGGAGCTTGAGGCTCATTTATTCCAAACTGACCACTAAAAGACCTAGGAAGTCTATATAATAGCCATAAAATATTGAACTGAGGTTCATCAATTTTCCTGGCGAGGAAATTTACCTTGGGGTTTTGCTGTGTTTGCACCCAAGAGATTTGATGAGGGTATATGTTGTTGTTGATCATGTTGTGAGTCTGCCAAACTCTTATTGAGTTCAGGAGGTTGATGCTGAGTGGAGAAGGCATTTTTCAGGAGGTTGATACCGAGTGGAGAAGATATTTTTTAGTGCCTTGCTTCTACACAGATTCCACCCACCTACTAGATCAGTAATCAGGCTCGGGGGTTCATTAGAAGTCAGCAGTTGAGCTGCTTCTTCTGGAGCAGGTTGGGAGGAACAGGCCTCCTTTGGTATTTGTTGGCCCTATAATCTTTTACAGGTTCTATTTCCTTATCTGTTTTATTTTTAATTTCTGTTATCTGTTTTGCATATTACAGTTCTGTTGTTTATTAAACTTTCACTGTTTAATTTATAAGTTATTTTAGTTTCCTGTATAAGTTAATAATTTTGTATAAATGTGAAATGATTGAATAGAATGGTTTCTGTATTTTTCCCCATGCAAAAAGGAACAACATTGTACTCCAGTATAGAAACAGATTAAAAATAGATAAGATATGATAGGTAAATAGCCAAGTGAATGAAAAGATTTAGTTTATTATAATTTCTCAAATTTTCTACTTCCTATTTAATTCTTGCATTTACATTTCAGTACTTAGTTAACTGTATTCATAGTTTATATACAATAATTCTGTTTATAAATATCATTGTTTTCAATTAATTATATTCTGTTCTAACAGTATAGGATTTAACTATCCATACTCAGCAGTTAAGATGTTTTTGTTTACACTAGGATAAATAAAGATTTAATTTCAAAATATAGCAGAATGATATTCTTCTACATACATCAAGTATTTTCCATGTTCATATTCACATTCATACATTTATTTAAATCATATTTATACAGTAAAATCCAGGTATTTGTTATTTCTGCCAAAACCCTAATAGAGTTATTATTCACTAGCATATAGTAAATTATTTCATTTCCACAACAGGTTTAACTTTATTTCTCTATACTTACAAAAGAAGTATCATGTAAATAGGATCAAATCTTAATCTCAACAATTCATAGTACAAGACTTGGTTAACATTATTAGTTTGAAGAACATTCTGATGTTCATTTCTTTTAAACATTAGACAACCATTTCAGACAGAAGTGTCAGAATAGGTAAGCTTGACTGTCATTTTATAACAAAACTAAAGACAAAATCATTTACACCACAAACATGCCTGTAGATCGAGTAGTTAGGATTGACTTAACAAAATGACTGTAGGAGATTTACAAACAATTTAGTGAATATAGATTTATAGCCAAGTTAAACACAGAGGTTACCAAAAGGGTTCCATTACTTTCCCCATATCTATAACTTCTATTTTATTAAACCCTAAACGTGGGATCAGGTTACAAAAATAAATGAAAATCCATATAGGCTGTAGCCATACATAATATATAAATTATCTAGCCTGTAACAACAGACATATCGATTCACAGACTTTAAACAATGGCATTTTAACTTTAGCCATATAGAAAAGAAAAACGATAATAGTGGTCGTGAAACACTATGAAGTACATTATTCAAGTCTGAGGGTAAAACCCTTGTTTATAAAAACATTGCAAGCACGACTGTTGCCTTATGGGTCGAGGTACATCATCCCCATACTTTCAAAATAATATGCAAACCCTATATCTACATTTTACAAAACTCTCCGAGTTATAAATACAATAGATAGAATAGCGCACAGTCGAACATCATCTCAGCAACCCAGAGTTTTCAAAGCTACCGCCGAGGCTTACCGGTTGGTATGGCTTTCCAACCTTCAACGCTAGATTTGAGGAGCCATTCCTTAGATACACCTGCAATGACAATTACTAGTGGTTAAAATAGTATCTAAACGAAAAAGACTTCAGTATTAGAAGGTTGATAAATTAATAACATTTTGTGGAAATATTACAGTGGAGGAAGGTGAGTACATTACCTCTCAGAATGTTAGCTATAAAATCAACGAACACCAAGTCTGTAGCCACTGCAACGAAACCCTACCACGTTAAATGCTAAAGTAACCGAAGCCAACACCCAACCATCAACTCTCAACTTTTCACAGCGTCAAGACCTGGAACAACCAAAGTGAAGGGTTGATTCCCCACACAAATCGAACTTCCAAAGAACCAACAGGTCTGACGATCAAATATCTTCAAAAAATTACAAACCCAATGGATAAGTTAAACAAGTAAACTACTGCACGAAGAACTGAGAACTCGGCTCTTCCATTTTATGAGGTTACGAGATCAAAACTTAGAGGTTACAGGCATAACAACGAGGCTAAAAACCAGCAGCCTGTCGGCCGCGCAGAGCCACCACTACCAAAAATACTTGAACAAAATAACTCATCAAAAACGTAGCAAGATAGGTTAAACCCTTGCATTGAAACCCTCGATAGATCAATGGTGCAGATCAGTAGATGGAATCACGAAATCCTAATACAACTACCCTATTAATTGTTGTATCATTACAATTGCCACGATGAGCCACGATGGAGTTATGGTGGAGCCAGCTCATCAAAAGGTGAACACGTATGCCACACTTCAACACTTTAAAGAGCTATATTCACAGTGGCAGCACATGGTCGAGCACACTAAGCAGTGCCACATCGAAACTCCATTACCTTGGCAATTATGAACATTCAATGCCCAGGTTACATTACGGCTACCAACCTGTATGGCATTTCAAAGTTCACATCACATTAATAAATGCATTGGATTCGCAAATGATATGGTCGAGAGCTTATACCTTGTCATAATACATTTGCACATTGTGGAGAGATAGCTCCATAGTTATTATAGCAACATTTGATCACATAGTTGCATATAGCCACATAGCATACGACCGTCACATAATATTACAAAGTGTGCACATAACTCATATCCATTACATAATGTTTATTAATATTCCTAGGGTATGATATAGAATAGAATGTTACAATTGCACACATATTGCATAGTTAAGCATAAATATTATATTGTGCATGTAGTATCACATAATTCATAAGTGCCATATAGGGGCATCATGGTGCACACAACACACATATCATGGAATACATAGTACATAGTTGAGGTTTGAATTATATCTCAGAATTACATCGTAACATAAATCATATAAATAAATCAAAGGAACATAAACACTATTGTATGGTGATTGAATCCTAATACATGATACTATGAAAGTCATAATGATAATGGAAGGCATTATTACCATAGCAAAATTTCTTAACATAGGACCTTCGCTTTGACTAGGAAAAAGAATCGACGGCTATGTACAGTTCTACATAAAAATAAATTAGAAATGATCTATGATTCTAAGTATGAATCTTAGACCCATTTGTTATAGATCTTCTCACAAGTGTGCAACTTCTACAATATAAGACGTACTGTAAGTACCAATAGTCATTTTCAGACATCTTAAACTTGAACACCATAGAGTTGTGAACTAGGTTTCTCACCAATAGAATGCCCAAGAGTCTTTATCTCTTCACTTATCGAAAAAAGACATCTATTGGAAAACTGTCGGTCACTTGTCATAAATTAAATCTCTTACTTGTAAATTTGTCACAAGTACGATTCAACATGTTTTAGCACGAATGCTAAGTAAGCCTTGGGGCATCCGAAGGACCCCTTCATCAATCAAACAAAAGTACATTAGTCAAACAGATGTTTCATTATCCATAAACAATAATAGTAGAGGTTAATAAACCAGCATGGCATTTAATACAGTAAGATAATATTTCATGCATTGTTCTATTTCCGCATTCATTAAATAAGCAATAAATGTCACATAGAAAAGTTTTAAATTTTTGTGATTTTCCAGATGTTACAGCATTGATACTAGGCATTTCCCTCGCTAGGTCACCAACAGTAGCCTCCTCTTGTACTATGTGTATGTTGTTGATGGTCCTTTTCTGAGTGGGCAGTTTGATGCAAAGTGAGGTCCCTGACAGTCCCAACATTTAACAGGTTCTTTCTATTCATTGTTTTTAACAAAATTTTTAGGTGGATCTTTGTTTCTTGCAGCTGTAAAATTTGACTATACATTACCCCTTGAATTATTCCCTTGAAATTTTCTATTATAAGAATTATGAGAATTATTGTTTCCAAAACTTCGATTAAATGTATAATTGTTCTTTCTTTGTTCAAAATTATTAGGCCTTTTTACTTTCCATCTTGGTATGCCTTCGCTTTTCTTGTTCTGTTCAAAACATATATTTTCCTTTCTCATGGCCTCTTCAAGGGTCTTAGGGTCATCATACTCAATTTTTTCCTTTATATGAGAGGGTAAACAACTCAAAAATATCTATACATTAGGTTTCTCCTCAGTAATGTATGGCGCATACCTCAACAAACTTAGAAACTTGTTGCTTAATTCCTTCATATTCATGGAACCTAACTTTAATTCATAAAACTCTTTAGCTCGCTCCTCATAATACTTTCCCGACATAAATTTCCTTCTAAAATACTTCTTAAACTTACTCCAATTTACATTTTTCCCTTTTAATCCTTTTACTCGTTTCAAATCTTGCCACCAGATGTCTTCTTTTCCAGTCAGATTATAAATTGACATTTTAGTTTTCAAATGACTTGAGTAGTTGTAAATTTGAAAGTACTTATTCATACCAGACAACCATGCTTCGGCTTCCTCACTCTTTTATGTCTCTCCATTAAAAGTTGGTGGTTTAATCTTCTTAAATTCTCCATAAATTTCTTCGTATGGCTTGTACTTCTTCTTTTTAGTGTAGCAGTCACTTTCACTACTATCGCTGGAATACTTGTGCTTTTTCCTATGTACTTTTTCATAAAATTCAGAAGAAGAGTTGTTGTCATAATTAGTAAGTTTTAACTTTTTATCCTTACGTTGGCAGGACATGGTTCCAGACTCGGAATTATTTTCTATTCTTTTATCCTTATCATTATTATGGAATTTATCCAACAAGATTTGATTTAGCTCCTCTTGAGCTTTTAGAATTTGTTCATTCTCCTCCTTAACAATTTTTATCTCTATTTTTAAATCTTTAACTGTCCTTAGTAATTTAGATGAATTAGTGTTTAATTCAACAAATAAAGTTTTTGTATTAATATGTCCCTGCTCATTATTATTTTGTTCATTATTATGGGACCTGTCTTCAGCTGACTATTCTGGTCCTTCCATACCAGCAAACTAAATTTATAAAGTGTTGAACAAAAACAAAATAAAATAAGAATCAGTATTTCCAATTCTGTTTTCAAGTTTTTCAATTGCGTGAATTGAGCCACTTCAAGCCTAGTATTTGAACTTGTGCTCTGATACCACATGTAACATCCCCAAAAATCACAAAAATTAAAAATTTTCTAAGTAGCAATAAATGCTTATATTTGTTATGTGGAAAGTATCGTTAATGATCATTTATTTTATTTTAACAACAGAGTGATTTTTTTCTATGATGATACCTACTTCAAATGGTCGCCAATGTTTTAAAAGTGTCAAAATGTCGTAAAGCTGAAATCTCTTGTTATGTCATAACCACTCCTAGTTTTATGCGTCAATTTTCATTGTCTGGATGATTGTATAAACAAACATTTATTACTTTAAAGGTCATAAATGGAAATGAATTAATTCTATAGCTATATTATGCATGTGATTTCTAACACTTTTCTTTTTTTGATTGAAGGGATCCTAAAGATACCCCGTGGTTTACTTAGATATTATCTAGCTAACGCATATACTATTCTTTTACAGTACTGCAAGTAAGAATTATACGTTAATTCTATCTTGAACTCATTAAGTCGAATTCTATACTGTTGGAATGCATAAGAAGTTATCGTCTTGAAGCTTTAGAAGCTTGTCCTAGACATGCTATGAGAATTCATAATATAACTATGATCTATTTAAGTTAGATAATGTTTTGATTCGCATGACAATAACATCTCCTATTTATGTTAGAGTCAGTGCACATTATAATGTATTTTGTAAAGCTTTGATATAAAAATATAGATGTACACTATATATATAACTTATTATGGGTTAGCACTCCATATTCTAAGTTTAACCACCTTTTAATTTTTTATTTGCATTGTATTATAATTATGGTCCATTTTAATGTATTTGATTCCTATACCATAGTTCTTATGTATTAATGTTCAACATGGTGCGATTTTATGTAACATACCCATTACTTGAAACATTTTATGTTTGAGAAAAACATTATCTTAACTTTTATTGTAAAGTTTTATATTTGGCCAAGTGGCCAAGGATGACTGTAATTGCACAATATTATTATTTAATAAAATCAAATAGGAGACACTCACCCAAAGAGACTGTTGAAAGTGTTAATTTTTCAAAATTTACTTCAATCTGATCTAGGATCTTAACTGAGAGAACAACATGTACAACATATCTACAACATATCAATCATGGACACAATAATGCAAGCACACAAGAGACACAGAGTTTACCTGGGGAAAACCATAAAGGTGAAAAACCCCAATAACTTCCTCAGAGATAGATAGAGAAATGATACATCCCAAGCATAAGAGATAGACATCTCCTAGCAGTAGCTTCTCCTCCTCCACAAGTGCGCCACTCTCCAAAGAGTGTGTGAGAGAAAAGAATGATAAAATAGAGTGCCTCCCGCACTCTATTTATACTTGACTTGACTTGCCTGATAACCTTTACTAGGTCGGCCTCAACTTAACCACATAACACAAAGCTGACTAGGCCGACACCCAATAGGGTGGTCTAATAACCTTTTGAACCACATGGCCAACCCCCAATAGGGTGGTCTAATAACCCTTTGACCCATATGACTTGTACAGGGATGACCCCAACAAGGTGGTCTAATAACCCATGAAGTATAAGTTACGACACCTACAATATAAATGATGACACTTCTGTATAGAGGAATAATAACATCTCTATAGGAATACAAACACATCCATATAGAGGAATAATACCATCTCTATAAGAGTACAATATTCACATATTAAATACATTCCGAAGTTACATATACATCAACACTCCCTCTTAACTAGGAAGGTATTTCTCGACACAGGTCTTCTAGCACAAGTATTCTTCTCTGGATCATCATCACTGGATAATCATCATCGAGTCATCGTCATTGTCACTGCTGTTGCTATCTCAATCAATCTATGAATCTACTCATCATAGGAAGTTCTACAGAGTCAGTCCTTTTTCATACTGGATGTAGGCCCACCATCTGTAGGTCTTCATCATCACTGGCCATACTGTGGAATCCTCAGGACTTATTATGTGCATCACAAAACCTCGCAAGAGCATCCCAGGACTTATTATGTGCATCACAAAACCTCGCAAGAGCATCCCAGGACTGATTACGGGCACACATCCCAACCTATCGGATCTCCGAGGGAGCTATTACATGTGACTGTCACAAAAGCTTAAAAGAGTCTCTTGACTAGCAAGAACCCTAAAGAAAATCTGAGGCCTTTTTCATCTTCTCCAGATCTCCAAGACTTATTACATGTGACCTCCACCACAAAACCTTAAAAGAGTGTCCTGTTAAGCAAGAACCCTAAAGAGCATCTGAGGCCTTTTTCATCCTATGCATATCTCCAGGGCTTATTACATGTGGTGATGGCAATGCCTCGAAAGAGAATCTGAGGGATTTTTCATCTTGTCGAGATCTCCTAGGTCTACTTACATGCCATAGGACAAAACCTTGAAAGAGCGTTTTCTAGATCTCCCAGGAAGCTATTATATGCCAATGGCAAAACCTAGCAAGAGAATCTGCAAACCTCCCAGAGCACTATTATATGTCCTCCCAAAGCAAAACCTCGAAAGAGCATTTGCTAGATCTCCCAGGGAGCTATTATATGCTAGAGGCAAAACCTAGCAAGAGAATCTACAAACCTCCCAGGGCGCTATTATATGCTTATCTGCACAACCTGTCCATGGCCACAGAGTATCAACCTGATACTCACCATACATCATCCTGATGTACACATGATCATCCTAATCATAATCACTGCATCATCTTGACGCATGTCATCTGGAGCAACATCCTGAAGCTCATCATCCATGATCATCATGATCATACAATGCATCCACCTGATGCATACATAGTATCTTCCTGATACATGTCATCATACATGATATCCCTAATCATACAATGTATCCACCTGATACATATACAAATACATGATCCACCTGATCATACCTGATACATATCAACATACGTGATCTACCTGATCATACAATGTATCCAGCTGATACATATACAAATACATACACACGATCCAACTAATCATATCCAGCATCCAACATGATGCATACATACATAAATGATCCAACTGATCATATCCAACATCCAACATGATGCATTCATACATAAATGATCCTATTGATCATATCTAGCATCCAACATGATGCATACATACATAAATGATCCAACTGATCATATCCAACATCCAACATGATGCATACATACATAAATGATCCAACTGATCATATCAAGCATCCAACATGATGCATATACATATACAGAGAAGTAACTGGGGCATCGTCCTGATGCTCATCATCCAGCGCTTACATCCACAGCCATGTGAAGGATCCTCCTTCCAACATGCTTGGAATGGATTCAGCAAATGTCTCCATCACTTCTTCCTCGAAGTGTCATCGATCTAAAGAATACCAATCCTCTCTCTGAAGTACTCGAACTTCACTCTCGCTAGTGGCTTTGTCAACACATCTGCAATCTGCTCATCCATCGCAACATACAAAAGCTTCACTGCTCCTCTCTACACCATATCCCTGATATAGTGATATTTGATCTCTATGTGTTTCGACCTATCGTGGAACACCAGGTTCTCAGACAGCTTCACACAACTCTGGTTGTCACAAAAGATACCAGTAGCCTCCAGCGGGAGATCAAATAACTCAGACAGTAGCTTCCTAAGCCATACTGCCTCACAACTAGCTGAACAAGTTGCAACATACTCTGCTTCGGATGTACTCAGTGCTATGCAGGACTGCTACCTAGTAAACCAAGAGATCACACCTGATCCCATACTGAAGCAGAACCCAGAAGTGCTCTTCCTATATGCAGCACTACCTACCCAATTTGAATCAACATAACCCTGCTGGTTAAACTTTTGATTCGCATCATACTTGAGCCCATAATCAACTATACTCTTTAGGTACCTCAGAATATGATTTACAGTAACCAAGTGAACATCTCTCGGATCAGTCAGGAACTGCCTCAATGTGCTCACCACAAAACAAATATCTGATCTCGTGTTAGTCAGGTACATTAAGGACCCAATCATCTGACGATACACAGTGACATCAATCGAATCAGATGAAGCATCATGACACATAAGCTTCATGTTCGATGCCATAGGTGTGGCCATGGCCTTGCAGTCCATCATCCCGAACCTCTTCAGGATCTCTACTGCATACTTCCCTTGTCCAAGTAAGATTCCATCTGCACTCTGCCACACCTCCATACCTAGAAAGTAGTGCATCATCCCCAAGTCCTTCATCTCGAACTCGGTAACAAGCTTCCACTCTATGTCAGCAATCAATCTATCTTCACCTGTAACAAACAGGTTATCCGCATACAAAATTAGTATCACTAGATTTCCTTCCTCAACCTTGTGGTAAAGGTTGGAATACACTTTACTCTTGGTAAAGCCCAAACTTGATAGAAAGCTATCTATCCTACCATACCAAGTTTTGCACATATAGGACTCAAACCCGAGTGGCTGCTCCACATACACTTCCTCTTCGACTACACCATTCAAGGAAGCTATCTTGAAATCCATCTAGTGTATCTTCCATTTTATCACTGCAGTCAGAGAAAGTACTAATGGAAGTGTATCTGGCTATAGGAGCAAACGTCTCTTCATAATCAATTTATCTTTCTGGGAGAAGCCATGAGCTACAAATCTCACTTTTTATTTCTCTATGCTACCATTTGCAGCATGCTTGATCTTATAGATCCATTTGGAAGTCACAACAGACTTCCCTTCAGGTCTTGGGACTGCATCCTGTGATGAACCTGCAATAATTAATTAAATGCAAATACACGAGATATCAGAAATAATAGAACTCATAATCACTTTTATATTGATCACATGCCACTTCGAGGGGGCAACCTCCTTTGAGCAAGCTCAATACAATTAACTTCACGGTGCCTTCAAGGACCTCAACACACACTTATATACTAAGTCTATGCCCAATACCATGAGTCAAAACCATGGGACATATAATACTACGGAACAACTTACAAAGCATATGCGTCCAATACTATGGGTCAATACTATGGGCTAATATAAACTATGCATCAACAAATACTACGGGACGACTTACAAAGCATATGCGTCCAACAACAATATACTAGCATAGTGAAGAGAAGGGTTGACATAGGTTCCTAACATCCCCTCTCCATTAGAAAAAACTTTGTCCTCAAAGCTTTGGTTGGATAAATTGCTGCAGAATCTGAAGGAGTGGTTCCCCGGTAGCATCCTCGGGTTACATTTCGGGCCACTGACGCCTTTGGAGTGTCAAGGAGGATTTCTTGGAACGTTGTAGATGAAGAAGAACCCTATCAGTTGCGTGGAAAATGCGCTCAGAACGGTGCTGATCGGCTTGTTGTTTCAGGTGAATTCTGGCCATGTGAAGATTGTCCTACAGAATGAGAAGAATCTGATCGAGGTTTCGAAGAACCGAGTCAATTTCCTAAACTGGGGAGCTGCTAAGGGTGTATGGAAGAAGAACTGGCGGTGTTTTTCCATAGACTGCTTCATATGGTGTCCTTTGAGATGTGGTATTGTACCACCAGAGCGCTACTAGGAAATCCATAGAAATAGTTGGCCAAAGCTGTGTAGGGATGGGCAAGGGTTGGAGCAATCCTGAAAGGAGTGTCGTTTCACCGTTGTTGACTTGGAAAGTATCATCATCAGCCACCATCTGTTGAATTGTCATTTTTAGTCCCTGCCAAAAGAAGTTACATTGTTCCCGGTCATACATTTTGCAGAACCCAGAGTGCCCTATTCATGAAAAAGCATGGAGTTCATAGAAGAGATAGCCCTGTTGAACATATTGCAACCAATTTGGAACAAGCAGAGAAAGAGTTGTAAGAGAAACTGGGTCATCAATTGTGCGAGAAGGAGCATATTCCACCATATTGTCCTTACCATTCTTGCAAGTGATCACATAGGGATAACCCATGAGTTGGATAACCCATTTCAAGTGTGTTGGGGAGGAGACCCATTGTTCCAGAAAAGTTTCCAAACTCTGGAGATCAGTCTTGATGCAAAAAGAATTCCCTAATAGGTATGGCTTCCACTTCTGTACTTCATGCAAAATAGCCATCATTTCCTACAGAGAGGTAAATGTGGATAAATTCTTAGCGGAAAGGTCTCTTGAATGCAGCAAGCGCATTGGTTCAGCAAAGATACCTGCATATCTATCCAAGGAAGTAGTGGAGACTGTTGATGGGTGCTTCTGAATGGAATTGAGCTGAGCGATGACACCATGTGAATTCTTCTTAAGGATTTTTTCCAGGCGATGTGAACTGATGATGCAAAGAGACCTTGGTTGTAAGCCCATAAATTTGTGTTGTGCCCCATTGAATTTGAACTGCATCCAAAGTTTCGCAAAATCCCATAATATGGGGCCAAGTGTGCATAACCATTGAACGCCCAAAACCACATCACATCCGCCTAAGGACAAGGCAAACATGTCAGAGCATAGGTTATAATATTCCATAGAGATACGCACATTGTGACACTTCCCCTTGCAAGGTAAGGTGCCCCCATTGGCAACCATGACTTCAAAGTTGGAGCAAGGATGGACAAAACAATCAGCCTGTTTGGCAATCTGAGGGTCAATGAAGTTATGAGTGCTACCAGAATCAATGAGTATGGTAAGAGGGAGCTTCTTGAAGTATCCCCTGGCCCACATTGTTTGTGGGGTGGTGATGCTGGTTATAGCATGGAGAGAGATCTCGGGTGGGTCATCCTGAGATGGGGTGTCAACAGACGGGTGTTGAATGTCGACCTGATCATCTACTGTATCTGTAGCTTCTTCACCAAGTTCTAAGGAAGGCAGAGAATCCACATCCAAGAGATAGAGCTTTTGTTGAAAACATCTATGTCCCCGAGTGAATTTCTCATCACAATTATAGCAAAGCCCTTTTTCTCGGCGTTCTTGCATTTCTATTTCAGACAAATGCTTGATAGGAGTTGGTTGAGGAGCAGGCGTGATGGGAGGTCGTTGGGAAGCCATATTTCTGAAGGGAACAAAGGTGGGTTTGGAATGTTCTTGAGTTGCGATCTTGTCCTCGGCCAGCTTAGCCAACCCTAGGACTTCCATCATTGTGCTGGGGCAAAACATTTTGACCTCTGAGCGGATTTCATCCTTGCGACCACTGATAAAACAACTACTGTAGAATTCATCAGACAATCCTTCTGTGTGATTGGCCAATTTCTCAAATTATGTCTGATACTCTCTCACTGTGCCAATTTGGTGAAGTTTAGTGAGTGCTCCTATGAAATCATCAAAAGCACTAGGACCAAATCATGGCAAAATGAGTTGAAAAAAATCTGTCCAGTTTGGCTCGGGATGAGCTTTGATGTACCAACGGTACCATTGAAGGGCTTCCTATTCCAAATGAAAGGATGCAAGTGGAGCTTTCTGAGCATCAGAAGTATTATGCAGACTGAAATATTGTTCTGCTCGATATATCCATCCAGTCGAATCAGTGCCATTGAAGCGAGGAAAATCAAGCTTCGGCCCACGAAAATTGCTGGAAGAAGAGAACCCGGTGGCTACAAAAGATTCTGGCTGTTGGTTATTGTTCATGGTTGAATGCTGAAGATGGAGGCTGAGAAATTTTTCATCCAGATCTTGGAGTTTGGTTTGGATGGCTGCAAGTGCTTCCTCCATGGTGCTTGCTCCTATGAGAGTGGCAACCATAACTAGTAATTTTTTTTTTTTTTTTTGGTGGGGGGGGGGGGGGCGAATGGATAGAAAAACACAAACACAAGCTTATTTAGTAAGGGGAAATTTGGATTTGGGAAAAAATCGGAGGGGTAATTGGGGTTTGACTAGGTTTTCGACACTTTCTGAGGGACAGGAAAGCAAAAAATGGGGATTTCAGAAGCGGGAACTCTATGGTAAAATTTGAAGGCAATCGGGTGAAAATTGAAGTTATGGAAAACCCTAAAAATAGACAAATGTGGGATTTCTGGTCTTGGGAAGTGGAATTTGGGATAGGGTATTTAGGAATGAAATATGCAAAATGGGATTGCAGGGATGTCAGTGAAGTTTCAGGGAAAACAGAGTTGAAACAAGGGAGATATGGCAGAAAAATATATATTTTTTTTTTAATCAGAAATGGATCGGCAACAGCAGCGCGGAAGGGATCCGCAACAAATGGATCTGCAACGGCGCGGAAGGGATTGAAAATGGTTGGATCTGAAATGGAAACTGGATCTGGAATGACTTTCATAATAGATCTGAAACGGCTGGATCTGGAGCGGAAGTGATCGGCAACAGTTCAACTGAAAATAGATATGGACCCCAGGTATGTATGGCTTCCTAACAATTCAGGTGTTTCACTCGACCACCAATGTTGTCTGACGGATTTCATATTGGGGCAGTACCCCTCACTCCACGGCTCAGGTAAAACTGATAACCGCTTTGCCACAAACGACAGCTCTTGGTTTACCTCATGGGTGGGAACTAGTCAATCAGGTAGGGGTCGTTGCCCTTTTCATTGACAGGTCCTCTCAATGGGCCAGCTACTTTGGGGATCCTACGGTACTCCTCACAATGAGTTTTAGGGCTTATGCCCAAGTACTTCCCACAATTAAGCGGATAGGGATTATTCCCAAATCCGAAGCTGCAACAGATGCGAAAAAAAATTTGGCAGAAATTCCACCCAACGAACCGAATAAAGTGCTTTGATACCAGATGTGATGAACCTGCAATAATTAATTAATTCAAATACATGAGATATCATAAATAATAGAACTAATAATCACTTTTATATTGATCACGGGCCACTTTGAGGGGGCAACCTCCTTTGAGCAAGATTAATACAATTAACTTCACATTGCCTTCAATGACATCAACACACACTTATATACTAAGTCTATGCCCAATACTATGAGTCAAAACCATGGGACATATAATACTATGGGACGACTTACAAAGCATATGCGTCCAATACTATGGGTCAATACTATGGGCTAATATAAACTACGGATCAACAAATACTACGGGATGACTTACAAAGCATATGCGTCCAACAACAATATACTAGCATAGTAAAGAGAAGGGTTGACATAGGTTCCTAACACATCCCAACCATCATTCTTCATGATCGATTGGTACTCCTCGATCATGGCATTATTCTGGAATCCTGGGAACTTCAATATTTTTTATATCTTCAATAGATAACTTTGTTGTTGAACAAATGTTGTAGTCCTTCTTTTGTAGGTGATGGTATACGATCTTTCCTACAAAACAAGTTAAATGGCATGATTAGAAAACATCTCATAGTTTTCAGAACAAATTCTTACACATAAATAAATATGTCATACAGGCATGCAATTATCTTAGCCAATGCTTCAATACAACATTTATCCATGTCCCATAACTTTCTAGATGCCTTCTAATCTCTACCAGAACATTGTTAAGAGTGTGCACAACTCCCAACATGTCAGCAAAGAGGTTTCATTCTAGATAAGTAGCAATGGAATGTTGTACAGTTCCATAGGCCACTTACCCATGTATATTAGTAGTATATTGTTCATCAATGCAACTATGCACAACCTAATTCTAGGAACATCAGTATATACATTATTGAACAATATTATTTAAACAATCAAATATGCAAGAAATGATAATTCAAATACTTATCTTTGTTTGTTTTGTTGGGTTGACTCCCTCTCAGTGTTTGCTTCCTTTCTGTAACTCCATTCTGATGTGGATTGTGAGAAGTGGTCAACTCCCTCTGAATATATGCATCCTTGCAGAAACTACTGAAGTGTGCTCCCTCTTGATCTTTGCTTCCTGGTTTACCTGTCCTTGAACTTATATCCATCCTTAATCACTGGATTACTATGTTAGCTAGTTATGTCTAACATACCCGCATGATGTCTTCTGATTCTCTTCAATGACTTGTGCTAGTAACCTGCATGTCTCATAAGTTAACCATTGTAGAACCAAGTTATACATACCTCGTAAGTAGATCTTCTATGTGATCCATGACAATGGATGAATGTTTGTCTTCATGTCACCATGATCATATGTTCTTGAAGTAGAACATGATTTGTCTTTCTTGGTGTACCTTTCATGTTAGCAAACAACATAAACCTCATACAACATCACAATGCATTAGTACAATCATAAGTGTCAAAGCCTTAATCAATGAATATCTTCTATCATGTATTCATAATTTTATTAAGGTGATACGACAAGTCTAGTAATTAATCAAGATTGTACTAACTGTAATGAAATGAAGACAAATATATCATAAACTTAACCATGAACATAATTCGAAACATACATGTAAGTCATACATGTCAATATTGCTTGTAATCTTCTTATGTAAGGCCTTAGCCTCATCTCCCTCTGAAACAGGAACTTCTTCACTTATGCAGGTGACCAATCCATTTTATTCTAGGATTAACCCAATCCACTTGATTTGTAGGAACTAGATCTGGAGCTGGATTAGGGTTTGTCAGAGAAACCCTAAAAATTCAAACTTTGAATTTCAAACTTCTGAAATGATAGAAAGATGCACCTTGATGAGCTGATCAAGCCGGTATACTCATAATTTGAAAACTGCAAAGTTTCACCCCTCAAAATTTCCTTTGAACCTTCCGGATCTCTTAGATAGGATCCCGAACTAGGGTTTGATAAAACCCACCCTTCTTCCCAACCAAAAGGTTTGATCCAAAGCTATAAACTTCGATTTTTCTGAGGAGCTTCCAACCGTGGTCACAGACTTCCAAAATTCCAACTTTTGCAGAAGCCCTAATTTTCCATCTTTCCGATCAAAGTCCCGAACTGGGGTTTGATCAATCCCGATCTTCTTCCCAACCAAAAAGTCTGTTCTTGGTCTCTAAATTTTGATTTTTATGATTAGCACCCAGCCGTGGTCTCCGATTACAAAAATTCCAACTTTCTCCGAAACCCTAAATTCCCGAAGCCATGAATGAAGGTGCCCAAAAATAATTTTGTTTTGACAAAAATATGCACCTGATTGTTTCTGGTGTAACTCCTAACTTTTTGATCCACAAGGTCTGAACCTTCTACCTATGGTATCCCGACCTGTCATCTTTCCAACCCCATAGTTCGGACCTCAATTGGATTCTCTAAGAGAAATTTATGCCAAGTGTCGCAACATGACCTGTTTATGGGATAAAACAAGAAAGCACAATTTTACGGCATGCCACTTGTCACTAGTTCAGTTTTGGCCTCTGAAAAAGTTACCTGAGAAATTACAGTCGGTGCACTACCTGTCGCTTTTTACGAAATTTCATTTGGAGCTTCCTCTCCCAAGTTATGACCTTTTTTCCTAGGTCACTTTTCTATGACTCACATCTGGAAGAGGTAGAAACCCTATATTGTACAGATCATAAAACACAAAGTACAATGAATTAGAAGTTTTCCTTTGGACACAAGGTACATGGGGATTTGGTATTCGACCTATAAAGTTGCAGATCTGAAAACTTCACCAAAAATGGATTTATAGTGAAATTTCTACGATGACTGGTTTTTGCTATATCAAGCCCTAGCATCGCAAGTGCAACAGGTGTCATACATGCCATACCATGCCTTCTTTCAGGCTAGCTCTAATACCATGTTAATTTTTCAGAATTTACTTCAATCTAATCTAGGATCTTAACTGAGAGAACAACATGTACAGCATATTTACAGCATATCAATCATGGACACAATAATGCAAGCACACAAGAGACATAGAGTTTACTTGGGGAAAACCATAAAGGTGAAAATCCCCAATAACTTCCTCAGAGATAGATAGAGCAATGATACAACCCAAGCATAAGAGATAGACATCTTTTAGCAGCAGCTTCTCCTCCTTCACAAGTGCACCACTCTCCAAAGAGTGTGTGAGAGAATAGAATGATAAAATAGAGTGCCTCCCACACTCTATTTATACTTGAGTTGACTTGCCTAATAACCTTTACTAGGTCGGCCTTAACTTAACCACATAACACAAAGCTGACTGGGACAACACCCAATAGGGTGGTCTAATAACCTTTTGACCCACATGGCCGACCCACAATACGGTGGTCTAATAACCCTTTGACCCATATGACTTATACAGGGCCGACCCCAACAAGGTGGTCTAATAACCCATGAAGTATAATTTACGACACTTACAATATAAATGACGACACTTCCGTAGAGAGGAATAATAACATCTCTATAGGAATACAAACACATCTGTATAGATGAATAATACCATCTCTATAGGAGTACAATATATATATATATATGAAATACATTCCGAAGTTACATATACATCAATAGAAAGAGTGTTTACTGACGTACTAGGTGGAATGGAATCTGGGGTAGAAGGCAATAGACAAGTGGTAGCATCGGGAACTCAATAACTAGTTGTTGCTATGTGACAACTCCCTTGAATTGTGGTCAAAGTTCCTTGGAATGTGGAACTGGAGCTAGAGGCTTATTTATTGAAAACTTACCACTAAAAGACCTAGGAATCTTTTATAAGCCATTGAATTTTAGCAGAGGCTTACACTTTCTCTGACGAGAAAATTCACCTTGTGGTTCTACTGTATGCACACAAGAGACTCGATGAGGGGAAGCTATGTCTTGAGTTGTATTGTAAGTCTGTTTCATTTCTGCTGAGTGTGGAGTTTTTCCTGTTGAGCACAAATTTCTTTTAGGTGTATGCAAGTGTCCATTGATTGCTGAAAGTACAACATGAGTGCCTTGCTTCTACACAGAGTCTTCTACCTAGTGGTTCAATAAACAGGCTCGGGGGTCCAAGGGAGCAAGTGATTTAGCTACTTCTTCCGGAGAAGGTTGGGAGGAACAGGCCTCTTTGGGTGTTTGTCCACCCTATCTACATTATCAGGTTCTACTTGTTATTTTATTTCCTAATGATTATAACTTATTGTTTTTCATAATTGTTGATTTATGACTATTAGCTGAATGTTGTTAGTTATCAATATCTTATTTAAATGACTGATTTTTTGAACTGTTTATTATTTTTGTAAGTAGTTGAAGAAGTTTTATGATAATGATAGAATAAAATGCTTCCCTGCATTTTTCCACACACTATCTTTGTGCCGTACTCTAGTGTAGGGAAGAGTGTTTAAATAGATATGAATAATGATATGTAAGAGATAGAAAATATCAAATGCCTATCATAAATAAACTCTGATATATTTCTGTATTATATTCTGTTTACATTTCAATAAAAATATCTTATGTTTTAGACATAGAAAAACATGGAAATTATTTATTTAATCAGACATTGTAATATCAAAACATTCATAGCAATAGAAGTAGAAATACTTAAACAATCCCATGCTTCTGTACAAAACCTAAAGTTCAGTTATAGATTAATCTTTTCTTTTCAGAAGAAAAATAATTTATACCTTTTTAATATTCTTTCAAATAAAAATCCTTTTAAGACATTTTAGTTTCTACATTACAAATTCTAATAGTATCGAAACTGATCCATCGAGCTAGAGTGAGCTGCATACACCCTTACTATGGGACTATCCATCAGTCTTAGCGTTTCCCATTATTCCACCAGTCAATGCATTGGACAGCCCCAGTGTTTGAATGGGGGAAGCGTGAAGGCAGTGCGAGCTGGGCAACTAGGATTACAGCATGAAGGAGGAAGAATAGTAGGAGGGAACCTGCGTGAATGGCTAGGGAGGTAAGACGTGGTATGGTGGCAGATGGAGAGTTGGGGCTGCATGGGAATGCAGATCCGAAAGAATACTGTGTGGAGTGAAGGTGAGGAAGGTGTGGGGGCACAAACAGGTAGAGAGGGCATGAAGATCAACACTGGGGATGCGTAGGAGAGTAGCTAAGTATGAGGAGGTGTGTTGGACGCACACTATAGGTGCAGCAATGGTAATAAAGGTGGCAGAAAAAGGGGGGCAGTGTGAGTGTTGTGGAGGCTGAGATTAGGCTGAAGATAGATAATTGCAGGAGTGTAGCAGTAGGTGTAGGAGTGGGCATGAATGATGTTGCGCCTGAGTGGAGGAGCGAGTTAGGTGAGAGCCTCAGTGGGGGGTAGGCTGAGCATGGAGTTTTGCAGAATGCTGGAGCATGAGATGGGGCTGCAACCTGAGAGTGAATTGTGTATCAGATATGCACATAGAAAATAGGTTATTCAAAAGAAAAAACCTAACTTTTGGAAACAAGAATTCCTTCTCAACAAACCCAGTTTTGTATTAGGCGGCAGGTTCCTTTTATAAGCCAAGGACCTAATTTATTTACATAACTATGCTCTAATACAATTAACACACTAAACTGAGTTTATTACATTGTTAACCAAGTCCACTATGGGTTACAAAGAAGGCTAGCTTCTTTGTGGCCCAATTCCTCCCTATTTAGATCTGGAAGCGTCCCTACTTCCATGAGAAGATGAGGGAACCGACTTTGCATGATCTCAGATTTCATCCATTTTGCTTGAGCTGGAGTCTGTCCTTCGCATGCCAGGAGGTAGGAGGTGTAAGCCCGATGGCAAGTAGAACGGGTCTTGGTGTCGAGGATAGTATCTATCGGCAAAGGAAGCTGGAAGTCCGAAATATTTTCCACAGGATGTGTAATTGTGACTGGTTGATCCAAGAGTGGAGGCTTGAATAATTTTAGATGATTGACATTGATGACATTGTGGATGTCGAGTTGAGGAGGGAGGTCCAATCGATAGGAATTGTCCCCAATCTTTTCCATAATAGTGTAGGGGCCATATCGCAGTGGATGAAGTTTATGATGTTGTCCTTTGAAGCATTTCTTGTCCAAATCTAACCAGACTTGGTCTCCAAGTTGAAAGGAAATGGTTGTCCAATGTTTGTCATGTCTGAGCTTTGCACGTGCTTGAGATTCTTTTAGGGCCTCCGTGACTTGCGTGTGGCGATGTGCAATTTGCTGAAGAAATATTTGAGCTGAGTATTTCTCTTTTTGTTGATGATCTGTACCATGGGGGTCCAATGTGAGTGGAAGCTCAACTGGAGAAGCTGGTTGGAATCCTAAGCATACTTCAAAAGGAGAAAAATTATAGCAGAATGTGTTTCCCTGTTGCAGCTATGTTGGAGAATATGTAAATAATTATCCCACTGTGTGCTACATCCCAAATTAGTACAGAGAGCATGAACCAATATGCGGTTGACTACCTCTGTTTGGTCGTCCGTTTGAGGATGGAAGGCTGTGGAGAATTTAAGATGACATCCAAGCAGTGTCGAGAGTGTCTTCCAAAAGGAACTTAGGAAGCGGAGTCACGATCTGAAATGATGTTGCTTGGTAGGCAAAAATGAGCCCATACATGTTGAAAATACAGTTCTACTATTTGGGAGGTTGTAATGGTCTTTGTACAAACCATGAAGAGAGCCATTTTGCTAAAACAACATACTACTACCCAAATTGCATCATGTTTTCATTGGGTAGTGGGTAGTTCACTTAGGAAATCCATAGACACTAATTCCCATGGCTTGGAAGGTAGCGGGAGAGGTATATATAATCCATGCTTTCTGTTTGACGGTTTTGATTGAGAACATAAGGCGTCGGCTCTTATGAATCTCTCTACTTGAGGTTGAATAGAAGGCCAGTAGAAATGGCATTGGATATGTTTAATGGTATTAGTGGTACCAAAGTGGCCTCCACATGCAGATGCATGAGCTTCTTTAATGAGCACCAAACGATCATCAAACTATGGGACACATAGCAAATTTAACTTGCAGAGCCACCCATCACAGATGGTATAGTCCAAAAAAGGAGTCTAGTTGATGATTGTAGGGTCCTGTAATGCAGCCCATGATTCTTGAAAGTCCCTATCAGTAGCATACTTATCTTTCCAGGCATCATAGGTAGCACAACGAACCTCGAGTAGGTGAAGCACTGCAGTGGGTGGCCTACTGAGTACATCAACCATCTAATTATAGGTGCCCTTCTTGTATTTAATAACTAGATAGAATTACTGAATATAGGCTGCCCATTTAAGATGCCTTTGTTCTTGTATCTTTGATTGGGAATTAATGAAAATCAGAGGATGGTGGTCTATATGTAGAATAGTCTCCTTTCCTAATAGATAATGGCATCATTGCTTGAGAGCTTGCACTAGACTGTAAAATTCCTGTCATAGGTGCTATAGTTTTTCTTAGCATCTTAAAGTGATTATGAGTGGTAAGCAATAGGATGTCCTCCCTGTTTAAGCATGGAACCAATAGCATATTGTGAGGCATGTGACTCAATCTCAAATGGTTGAGAGAGGTCTGGAAGACGCAATACTGGGGCAAAGCATAGAGTTTATTTGAGACAAACAAAGTTGCGGGTGGCTTCTTCATTCCAAATAAAGGTAGAAGTGAAATTGGATAGATGATGTAAAGGACGAGCAATCTAAGAGAAATGTAGAACAAACTTACGATAAAAATTTATGCCACCTACGAATATTTTTAACTCGCTGGCCGAAGAAGGTGTTGGCCACTATTGTAATGCTTTGATGCATGACGGATCAGGATGAATACCTTCTGAGTCCACCACAAAACCCAGGTATGGAACTGAGTGCTGGCCAAAATAAGACTTCTTTAATTTAACCTGCAACTTGTGGTCTCTGAGTATTTCGAGAACTTGCCAAACATGCTGAAGATGTGTTTCCCATGACTTACCAAAGATCAGAATTTCATGTAAATATATAATCACAGTATGACCCAAATGCTTCCTAAAAATATCATTAATAAGCCTCATGAAGGTGGCTGGGGTATTTGTGAGGCCAAAAGGAATGACCTTCCACTCGAAGAGACCAAACTTGGTCTTGAATGTTGTCTTCCAAACATCAGTTGGATTCATTTGAACATGATGGTATCTTGCTATCAAATCCATCTTAGTGAACCGTTTAGCACCTTGTAGGGTGTCCAGTAACTCTTCAATCAGGGGTAGGTGGTAGTGGTTCTTCACCATGGCCTTGTTAAGGGCTCGATAATCAGTGACCAGACACATTTCTGGGGTGTCTTTCTTGGGGATAACAAAGGCTGGGGAAACAAACAGAGAAGAGGATGGTTGAATGTGTCCTGAGTTGATTAGTTCTGTCAACTGCTTTTCAATTTCCTCTGTTTCCCGTGGGGCAAGGTGGTATGTAGGTGCATTTGGTAAAGCAGCACCCGGAATGAGGTTAATAGAATGGTTTATGTGTCGAGAGGGGGGGAGTCTAGTAGGGGGTTGGAAAACATCAGAAAATTCTTGTATGAGAGGAGCCATGGATGTTGGGATGGGATGAGCGGTGTTGTCTAGTTGGATGGGTCGTACCAGACCAAGAGAAACACACTGGTTGAGATGGATGTGAGGTAGTTTTTCCTTTGTAGGCGTGGTTTTCGGTGGGGTTGCGGTAAGGATATAAGTGCGGCCATCCTTGGTAAGCTTATACTGCCGAGATTTGGCTGTATAAATAGCATTTCGTTGGTTCTGGTAAGGGATGCCAAGAAGGAGGTCGGCACAATCTAATGGAGATACATCACATAACATAGAGTCTTTAAATTGTCTGATGGCAAATGTTAGTACGCAACGCTGAGAAACCAATATATGGGGACCATCCTTATGGACCCATCCAAGCTGATATAGTTTTGGATGAGGAGTAGTGGGTAGGTGGAGGCGCTGGACTATCTCTTGGGAAACCAAATTTTTCTGACAGCCATTATCCATGATGAGCAAGGCCAAAGAATATTTGATTTGGCAGTTATGAGTAAAGAGGGGTAAGGTAGATAATTTGGAATCTTCTGATGTCATTAAGATTAATGTGGGATCTACTTCAGTAAGATTCTCAAGAGAAACCTCAGCCATGTCCGCGATAGGTTTGGATGACATAATTTATGTAAAGAGAGTTTTGGTGGTCTTGAGAGAATTTACAACTCGACAATCTGAAGTGTTGTGGGAATTAGCCCTATGGAAGGAACACCACAGAGAATTGGCCGTTCGATTGGTAGGACGAGTGGAGGAAAGGTGAGACGCAGTATTGGGTATGGTATTTTGTGAAGTAGATGGATTCTGGTTGGGATGGGATTGAAGAGTACGATCCCGAGGAGCTAACTTTCTTTCCACTGCCAATGCTTTTTGAAGAGCTTTATCCAATGTAGAATTTTCAAATAACTCAAATTCTCTACAGAACTGAAACAATAAACCAGCATTAAATTCAAGGATTAATACCTCTTCTAGGTCTGGAATGTGGAGTTGAAGGTGAAGCTTGGAGAAGTGTTCGATATATGCTTGTACACCTTTTGTAGGAAGTTGGCGGAGTTGGTGCCAGTGAATCCATAAGGATTGAAGATACCTGGGTGGATAAAAATGATCTCTCAAAAGCTTCACACATGAGAGCCCAAGTTATAATCGATTGAGAAGAAGAAGACTCTGCCGAAGCTCTGATTTCTATTACCAAGGTGGCATTTTCTTGTTCTGTGTCCCACCATATTTGAGCAAGCCCTTCCAACTGTAATGTTGCAATCTGAAGCTTTCGTTCTTCTGGAAGGCTTGTGCAGGTTTTGAAATAGGTGGAAAGGTTGCGGATCCATGACTCCACAGCTTCTCCATTAGTTTGTCCTGCGAACATAGGGAGTTGGAATCTAGTATCTAATAAGAATGGATCTAGATGGGTCTATTGTTGCATTCGCATTAACTCATTGAGAGAATATGCAAGGTCCTGGACTAGATTAGAGGCATTAGAATCTGAATCGATGGCCAAAGGATCTCGTCTGGGAGGCATCTTGGAGAGTAATCTCAAGGGAGAGATCTGTGGGAGAGATCTTGTAGAGTAAGCTCAAGGGAGAGATCTTGTAGAGTAAGATCAAGGGAGAGATCTATGGGAGAGATCTTGTAGAGTAAGCTCAAGGGAGAGATCTGTGAATCCACCAGCAACTTTGTATAAAACCTTGAGAAGGGTGTGAGATCAATTTGTAAATTAGAAAACTCACGAAAAAAATAAATTTGAAAACCTGACTGTAGCTGATTCTTCTGTTGCTTCTTTTTGGGCTCTAGACACTCTGATACCAATTGATCCACTGAGCTGGAGTGAGTTGCATACAACCTTACTATGGGACTACCCATCAATCTTAGCGTTTCCCATTATTCCACTAGTCAATGAGTTGGACAGTCCCAGTGGTTGAATGGGGGAAGCGTGAAGGCAGTGCCAGCTGGGCGACTAGGATTATAGTGTGAGTTTGGAAGACCAGCAGGAGGGAGCCTGCGTGAATGGCTAGGGAGGTAAGATGTGGTATGGTGGCAGATGGAGAGTTGGGGCTATGTGGGAATGCAGATCCAAAAGAATATTGCGTGGAGTGAAGGCGAGAAAGGTGTGGGGGCACAGACAGACAAAGAGGGTGTGAAGATCAGCGTTGGGGATGCGTAGGAGAGTAGATAGGTATGAGGAGGTGTGTTGGACACACGCTATGGGTGCAGCAATGGCAATAAAGGTGGCAGTAAAAGGGGGCAACGTGAGTGTTGTGGAGGCTGAGATTAGGGCGAAGATAGATAATTGCAGGAGTGTAGCAGTAGGTGCAGGAGTGGGAGTGAATGATGTTGCGCCTGGGTGGAGGAGCGAGTTAGGTGAGAGCCTAAGTGGGGGGCAGGCTGAGTGTGGAGTTTTGTAGAATGTCGGAGCATGAGATGGGGCTGCAACCTGAGAGTGAATGGCGTATCAGATACGTGTAGAGAAAATAGGTTATTGAAAAGAAAAAACCTAACTTTTGGAAACAAGAATTCCTTCTCAACAAACCCAGTTTTGTATGATGCAGTAGGTTCCTTTTATAAGCCAAGGACCTAATTTATTTACATAACTATGCTCTAATACAATTAACACACTAAACTGAGTTTATTACATTGTTAACCAAGTCCACTATGGGTTACAAAGAAGGCTAGCTTCTTTGTGGCCCAGAAACACATAGTTTATATTTTCATAAACAAAGTATGAATTGAAATTATTGTAAAAGTAGATCAAAACCATAGATGACTATTACATAGTACCAATAATACTATTGAATTTGAGTTCACTCAACTATCATTTGAAACTAAACTTTAAATAATTCCAATCGAATAAGCAACTATTTTATATGTCGAATATCCCACGGATTGAACCCTGTGCATTAGCTACATACTATTACACTAATAACTTTTTCATCCTTTAACAAAACAAAAGAGATATGTGAGACTAGGTCTCAGCACCCGAAGAAGTTCAACTACATAGTCTAAGTTTATAACCTTTCGAATTACCTTTTCACATAACGAGTTCAGGGGTTGAAACCACAACCAAAACTCAAACTTCTGCACTTAGTTTTGGAAGGATTACGACCCATCCATTATGGCTCTTGGTCTTTTAAAACAAACTTCAAACATATTATAAACATTAAATCTACAGGAATGGGCTCTTCCCTGACCTTCGTCTACCAAATTGTTTTTGTAGCGCATACTACCGAGAGTATTTTCTCTCAAGCTCAGCACTATTAAAACATCTTTAAAACAATTTCCAAACTTTAAAAGTCATAACTGCTGGAAGGAATTAATGTAGGATAGGGTCGAGGGTTCGACCCTCATGATTATTAACTTTTATAAAAAGAACCAGGCCCTAAGTGCCACAGAGTCCTTCAACACATTTCCTTCTATGATTTAAAAACGACGATAGTAAATACATTGAATTATTTTCCAAAATAAACTTTATTATTATCAAAAGTCTGTTACAGGGTGCATTGTTAAACCAACGAATAATAGGTCGAGGGTTTTACCCCTCCCTATATCAAAACTTTCCCTCATGTCTTAAAAATATTTACAACTATTACAATGACTAGAATGTAAAAACGAAACCGAAGTCTTGGGATAACCAACAGAGACCGACATTATGCCAAGAACTCATCCAAAGAGTTTCCTGAGAACTATGGATGCCCACAAGGAAGTCACTGAGGCTTACCAGGCTTCCAAATCTCTCATCCTTTGCATTTTAACTTTTAAAACCCACACCGAGATAGACCTGTCAAGACATTACAACATTATGGTTAAACATTGGTTTCATTTTAAAAAGAAAGAAAACCCTAGAATATTAATCTAAAAACCATCAAAGAAGAACAATTTGAGAAAGAATAACATTACCTGTGAGTAACAGTAGTAGTAAGACTGAAACCTCCTGCAAACGTTTAGACCTTCAACATGGAAACCCTGGAAGCATACCGATTTCATCACCAAAACTCAAACTCTGGACACTTTGCAAATGAATGCAATTTCACATAAACTACTACTCCAATATACAGACAGAGGTCACGCTATCGAATCCACGGAAGGAAACTACAAACAGAGTGACAAACGATGGAAAAATGAGAGCTTGTCAGCCTCTCCACTCTCGCGTAATGCAAAATGAATGCTCGAGGGTATGGATCGATGAGTGGTTCAAACGAGCAGCTAGGGTTAACACATCGACCAAGAAAAATTCACATGGAGTCATGCCACGATGGCTTCCAACCAGAGATCCACTAAAATTCATTTAATGAGCTTTGAATATCACAGAGTTACCATTGTCTGCCAACACATCATTCCACGAACTATTTGCATGGTCATTAACCGAACTAAAACATTGGTTATGGTTCATCATAATATCATATAACGCTTACATAACACATCTCTAAAGTCAAACTATATCATTATCAACACAAAGTTATGTGGATTTATGGATAAGCCAAGTTGGGCATGTAATCCATAGTGCGTACAAAGGTAATAATGCCTAGTTGCATGAAAATGCGCATAGGGTTATATTATCCAATCTATAAGATATAGTATGCAAAAGGTTAATACCTTAGTAAAAGGTAGATTAGATATAGGTATCCTAACTTTAGCATTTAGGAATAATGCATTGGAAAGTTTCAATATATAGCATATAGTATTGTTATGTATAAGGTCTTAGGTTACACTAAAAGCTTAAAACCATTGGAGCTAGGGTCGATGAAAAACAAAAGATGAAATTATCATAAGTGGATGAATTTCCATAGATATACAAGTTATAGAATAAAACTCGAATACTAAATTAACACACATCATAATAAAATTAAATGAAATAGAAGAATATCAGTAATTTAAGTCACGACATTTGTGTAGTATGACAACAGTTGGGGTAGGTCTTACTCTTACCCAAAGTATTATCGCCATACTTTTAACTTGTACACTATGTGAACCTAGTTCTTTTTACATGCTTCTTTAATGTGTCGCAAAAAAGTACCACGCTTACCTGTGATCTGCGACATAAGTTTTCAAGTGCATTAGCTATGTAGCTAAGTAAGCCTCGAGGTGCCCATAGGACCCCTTCATCATCCATAAAATCAAACAGTTAGTAAATATAATTTGAATAGTACTACAGGTAATTAATAACACTTATGCACCTTGAAAAGTAACCATACTCAATCAGATTTCAAACTGAGATTTAAATATGCATGATAAACATAACAAGAAAGTAACGCAACACATTTATGACATTGACGACTAGTTTGAGGATGTTTCATTATCAGGTTGATGTCCAGTAAACAAATCAATAATCTTTATGTTTCGTATAGCAACTTATAGCACTTTATACTACGCACGATATTTTTAAAATTTTTGTGAATTTTTGGGATGTTAGATTTTACGCTCACAACCATGAATTAAACCTTGTATCAACAACTCGTAAGGTTTTAGATTGTAATACAACCTACTAAATACTTCACACAAGTCATGGTCCATAAATTCGATACTTAGTGCATATGTGCGTTGGCAGGTGGAAGGTTGGAACTTTTATGGTAATTAAATGAGACCATGGTGGAATGCACAGTGGAAAACCACTGTGGCAAGGTTAACGTGAATGATTTGGGTTTTGGGATAAACCCTATCCACGCCAGTAAAGACTACAAAGTCTCATAACTCATTTCATTTTGTTCTTTGGCAAGGCCGGTGGTGGAGGCCGACAGCCTCCCAAGATGTTAGGTTTTGGAGGACTTGTGTGGCACACAAAAGGGTTTCAAAGGAGGTTCTCAAGATCATCTTACGGTCACCTTATGAAGGTAACTATCGTGCTAAAAGTTACAGTGTTAAACCCTTTTATATTTAGTTATACCTGCATCAAAAATTAACCAAGTGACTCGTTGTTTGTTTTTGGAAATGAGTGGAAGGTTCACTTCTTGCTGAAGCTTTCCTCGAGGAGATGTGGAAACTTAGTGGTGATGGCAATGATAAGCACAAATCCTAGCAAGGCTCGGTGGTTCCTTCTGGGAAACCTTTTGTTATGTGAAAGATGGTGAAAAAGGAATTGATGCCTGTCTGTGTGCCTTCGACGAGATGCAGTTCCAGACTTGTATTTGATTTTTAATGTTTGTTTAGGCATAGAGAGTAATTTGTTTGGCAAACTCTACAAGAAAATTATGCAGGGTATCATACCCTTGAGCTTCGGCTTTTATAATTTATGTTTGGAAGACACATGGTAATACAATTCGAGTTTTTCGGTTCTGTTTAAGCTTGAATGTTTAAAATCCTGAGTATTTGAGTTTTGAACCCTTCGACTATTATGTATGCAAGCCTTTGAGTCTTTGGGCTTAAAGCCGACCTCACAACTTCTTTGTACTTACAAAATAAATTATAGTTCGGTTATATAATGATATGGAAAATGTGTTGAAGAATGAAGGGTCACGCCCGAGCTTGTAAAAACTGGATGGTAATCATTTTAATGAATGGAAAACAGTTTTTGGGCCAATACCCAATTCTTCTGTATCTATGCATTTTACTTTATTTACGGCATTATTAGTTGTTTGTATTAGTAGGACTGGGCGCAAATCCTCGAGCTTGTGTATGCGGCATCTTAAGAATGAAAACAGTATTCTGCTATGCACAGACTTATACTAGGTTGTTTTTTTATTTCAAAAACATGCAGGGTTCAGAAGTATGGGTTCAGTTTTTGTTTCAAAATTTATTTAGAAAAGGGTAAAAGTTTGGGCGAGTTCCTCTATAAGGCTCGAACCCTTAACCGAGAATTTTGTTGTGAAGTTGTGAAAGTCCAAGGCTATAAAGCCTTTGATGAAATTTCATCGACCTTGATTGTGTTGTATTATGAAGGAACCTTGATATATATATATATAAAGTTATGTGTAAAGTGAACACTTCGTTGAAGTGGTGTAATGCTACTGGGTTAAACCCTAGCTAAAAAACTTGGACTGTATAATGTGTTTTATATGAGACTAAACACTTCTGCAAAATATATTGAATAATATAATATGAATTCAGCTTTTAAATTAAAATGTTATATGTTTTTGTATCGACAATGGAAAGACTTTGTTTCTATAAATTTTATTCATATAGTATCGTTTACTTAGAATGATTTATAAGGGAATGAATATATATAATACCCTTCTATTTGTAATTGACCTTACATTATATAATACCCATAGGTTTTACTTAGAGGTAGTCTTTAAATAAGGTATTATTTGAAATTAAGATTTCTTGTTATGAGTACTTGCATTACTCCCGTTTATTATCCATATTATAAATGAGATATTATTATGTTTGTATCCTAGGTTTATTCTAAGAGTAAGCTCTTTTGAAGATTTTTACATCTGTATAAAACAATGAAAGTGTTGTATAATGGTTATTCTGTAGGTGATATAATTCATTAAAATTTTACCTACCTTGCAATGTTTATAAGTTACATTTTTTGACAAGGTTTTGTAATATTTTACTATAATTAAAACAGAATGGTTGTACTGAAATAAAATAGATCCTATCTATGATATTCAATCATCTTGATATATATATAACTTGACTTCTCTGTATTAGAGTACGCACTTATGTGTGTGGAAAAATACAGAAAAGTATTTCTATTCTATCATTCATCATTTAAATTCAGAATTAAACTATCCATTCAGCATTTAAATCTAGTAGTTAAATGGATTTTGAGAATAGATAACATTACAAAATTTAAAACATCTAATAATAGTCAAATGATATCTAAGTTTTAATAGAAAACTAATAACATATTTACACTCATTCCTTTAGTAAAATAATGGACAGAAAGTAAATAAGATAACACAAATAGAACCTGATAACTGTAGAAGAGACAAACAACCAAAGGATCCCATAACACCCAACCTTCTCCTGAAGACAACCAAAACACTTGTCTTAGGACCCCCGAGCATGTTCACTGAACCACCAGGATCAAGATGTTGTGTGGAGTAATGGATTAAATCCACTCAGCAGTAATACCTCTTCCTTTAGCAATGTTGAACTCAGCATAAATTTGTACTAGTTCAGAATCCAGACTTAGCTCAATCAATCACTTCCTAGCCTTCCCCTCATCGAATCTCTTGTGTTGTCTTCTTTTTGACTTTTAGAAATTATCACAAGGAAACACTGAATAGCCTCCTGCTGAGTTCGATGGGTGATATAGCATGCCTAGGTGTTTGGTCAGTTTCTTAGTTATTGAGCCACCTGCTCAGTTCCACTTTCTTGGGGAACATGACCATAAAAATAGTGAAGTTGCCCCCTGCAACAACTAGAAGTGAATTTATGATGCTGCCAAGTGTCAGTTTGCTCTCCACCCCAGTCCATTCCTCCTAGTGGGTTAGTGAACACTCATTCAACAACCTCCTTTGGATATTTGTCTCCTCTTTTATTTTTTAATAATAAAGTATTAGAGTAATTAATTACAATCATCCTTGACCCTACTTGGTTAATAATCATAAAATCTTACAATAACATACAACATAATGTTTTTCTCTAAACATAAAATGTTCTGAATTTGGGTATGTTACACAAGTGGACAAAGGTATGATAAGTCAAAAAATCAATGTCATTGCTGTAAGAAGTTTGGACACTTCGCATATGAATGCAAGAAGAAGCAGTATGACCAAGGAAAGTAAGGCCAAACACAGTCAAGCAACAACAACACTCCGAATAGATCATTGTTCTTAGCATGTGCATCTCCACTTGAATGCAATGCTATCCAAGAAATCCCAAATGATATATGGTATTCAGACTCAAGATGTAGAAATCACATGACTCGTAATTTAAATCTATTTTCTAGTCTAGATAAATCAGTTCAAACTGATGTCACACTTGGAAATAATATTCAAGTTACTGTTTTGGGTAAGGGTATTGTTGATATTCTAACCAAATAGAGGGAGTAGAAATTTATGCCTGATGTTTATTATGTTCAAGGTTTGAAGCATAATTTGATGAGCATTGGACAACTAATGGAAAAAGGTTACAGAGTTCATATGATAGGAAAGCATTGTCTGATCAAGGACATATATCCAAGCAATCAATTAATAGCTGAAGTGCAGATGACAAGCAATTTGTTGTTTCCTTTGAGGATAAGGCCAATCATAAAAGGATAAAAAACTCAAGTTATTCATGGAAGTTAGAATGAAAATTTTGGAGCTGCATTCAAAACACAAAGCAAAGAAGCAGACATTCACTGCGACAAGGAAGAAAAAGACAGCAAAGAAATGCAAGCAGCATTTCAAACAAAAATAAAGGATGAATCCTGGTTATGGCACTTCAGATTTGGACATCTGAATTTTGGTGGTTCGAAGCTACTGCACATGAAGGACATGGTGAAAGGATTTCCATTGATTGAAAAGCCACAGAGAATTTGTGAAGGCTATTTTTTTGGAAAACAACACAGAGAGACTTTTCCAGTCATAAAGTCATAGAGAGATCGCACTCCACTTGAAATTGTGCACTCTGATATTTGTGGACCGATGCAAACACCGTCCATGGGAGGATGCACTTATCTTCTCACATTTATTGATGATTTCACAAGAAAAACATGGATATATTTTCTAAAACATAAATCTGATGTGTTTGGATGTTCTCAGTAGTTCAAGGCCCTCGTGGAGAAACAAAGTGGTTATGGCGTCAAGATATTGAGAACAAATAGAGGTGGTGAGTATGTTTCAAATGATTTCTTAATTTTTTGTAAAAATCATGGCATACAGAAGCAATTCACTGCGCGGTATACACCACAGCAGAATGGTATCATAGAGAGGAAGAACAGAACCATTATGGAGATGGCGTGCAATATGTTGGCATCCATGCATCTGTCAAATGAATACTGGGATGAAGTAGTGGCAACAACTGTATACATCATCAATCGATGTCCAATGAAGAGAGTGAAGAACAAAGTTCCACAGGAAGCTTGGATAGGTATGAAACATAGTGTTTCACATTTAAAATTTTTTGGTTGTGTAGCATAAGCACATGTTCCAGATGAGCTAAGAAGGAAATTAGATAATAAAGGACAGAAATGCATTTTTATTGGGCATTCTGAAGACACAATAGCATACAAGTTGTATGACCTTGTAGCAAGAAAGGTTATTATCAGTCAAGATGTTCAGTTTGTAGAAAATGAAGCATGGGATGGAACTGTAGATAAGAATGTTAAAATCGTGTCACATGTTGAACATGATGACATCGCAGAAGATGTGGTTGAGACTCTGTGTAACATCCCCAAAATTCACAAAAATTTAAAATTTTTCCGTACGGTAATAAATGCTAATATTTAATATTGCAAAAGTATTTACTAACAGTTTAATCCCTTTTAATAGCAGATCAATTGTACGTTAAGGAAGATGTCACAAACAGTCATGATTGTTTTAAAAGCGTCGTAATGACATGATGTTGTAATTATTTCACTTGTCACGTATTCAATTCATAAACATGCATTTATTTGGATAATTGTGCTATTTGTTTTATTGCTAAATATGTAATGAACTGTAACAACACTATGTATCTGTCATTCTTTATCTGAATACAATGCTGTAAGATTTTATTGAAACACTTACGTATTACTTTAGTTGTAAGAATATTTTATGGTTACTTATTCAAAGTATACATCGACTCTTATTTTATCTCTTGCTATAATATAAATTTGATCATGGATACTAACTGTTTGTTTTCCTTTTTGACGAAGGGGTCCTATGGGTACCCCGAGGCTTACTTAGATATTATATAGATAACACTCTTACTATTACTGTACAGATCGCAGGTAAGAGATTTGATACCAGACCTTCAAGGTTTTTATGATCGAAGTTAAATGTAGAAAATGTCATTTGGTCGATAATGCACTTAGGTTGTTTTTCAACATCCTTCCATGCACACAAATTGTAACATCCCAAAAATCGCTAAAAATTTAAAATTTTTGATATAGCAAAATCATAAAGAAAATGCTAATTGCGGAATGAAATATATTTCACTAATTAACTAATGGCAGCTTAACATGATTACCATTGTTATTCCTAAACATAAAAGACAGGAGATTATAAATCAAATGTGATAAAAAAATGTTTATCTTCTCATGTGTTATGGTTCTAGTAATAATACTAATGACTTGTTTGCATATTTTGAAGGGGTTCCTACAGGGTGCCCTTGGGTTTACTTAGCTTGATAGATAAAGCATTGGACCTTTTCTTTCGCAGATCTGCAGGTAAGATAATAAAATAATTCAAGTACTTCAAGAAATGTTATATGCTTCAGCTAGTCGTCTCTGTTTTTAAGATAGATGTGTGTACTGCCGTGCATGAAGGTATCGATGGTATGAAGTTTTAGTTTCTCTTTTATCCACTTATACTATTTTTATCTTATCACAGGAAAGTGTAGCTAGAGATATTTTATACTAAACTTCTGTTATAATCATTGATAGAAATCATTGGGATTACAATTGATATGAATATTATGAGAGTTCTAACATTCTGAATAATGCGAAAATGGCAACATCAGTTAGCGAAGAGTTTTCATAGTTCATTAACAATATGCATATGATGATATCTACCATTACGACGAGGATGAACATTATGTGACCTTAGTGAATAATGCTTCAATCGATTCTAGTGGGACTTCATAGAATTTGGATTCTACCGTTTTTAATTCGATAATGAAATTGTATAATAATGTTAGCATTATTACAATGCTATGGTGCATGAATGAAAGTTGGCCTTCAAAACTGTATGGCCTATATCACATGCATCCTAAAATACTATATGCTTTTACAATCCTAATCTACTATATCACTGTATAGACAAGATATTGATTTGTTACGTAATTGTGACATATATCCATTTGTCACAATATCCTATGCTCTAAATGGAATAATGGTAATGCATAGACTCTATGCGAAATATAACTTAGCATTGATATTATATTACATGCATTCTATATGAAATAAAACTTAACATTAGAATTGTAATGCAAGCATACTATGCGAATTGAAACTTTAACATTTGAATTATGTTACATGCATACTATATGAAATAAGACTTAACCTTGGAAATATATAGCATGGTTATGGTTATATAACATGGATACTAATGCGAAATTGTAAACAAAGTTTGGAACTATATATAACATGGTTATATGATACATGGTTGTGTTATTGCCACTTAATACGATGCTGACATGAATTTAATACCATCACAGGCGTACTATGGCAAGGTGATACGTAGGATCGAGCAATTATGAAAACCCTGTGTCTTGTTAGTGGATTGCCCCATTGGCTATTACCTATAATAGATCCACGTGATGGACTTTGTATAAAATCATGGGAACCTGCCGAGCTGTATGCTACACCATGGTGATATGGCCTCCAACTGGGATTGATATTAAATGAACCATTAATGGGTAGGTTGATCGTATCATTGTCTTGGTAGTGGCATTGCTTGGTTGGCCCGATCTCACCCGTTGATCTGCCTGTCTTGATTTTTGAGAATTGAAAACCCTAATGCATTTGCCATACCATTGTTTGTTTTCCCTTCGCATTCATTTCGAACCTTGGCTTTAGGGGAAGAGGCCGACAGGCCGCTGAATAGTAGGGTTCGACCTTAGGTCGTTTCTTGGGTGGCTCTGCAACTTCTATCTCCAAAAATTAATGGTGGAAACCTGTTGTATAAGTTACTATGGTTCGAATGGAGAATATGTGTTGAAGCCCTATGGCTTTCGTCATGTAATAGGTTAGGGTTTAAATTGAAATTATATTCAGAGCCTGAGATTTTCCGTAGCTGCATGTTGTCCCTCTTGCGCCGGTTGGATGATTTGGAAACTGGAAGCGTGAAGCATTCCATCTGCTTATTCTTACGAAGGTGAGCTTGGTTTTTATATGAAGATTGTTCTCTATATTTACAGTTTTGGACTTGTGTATAGTATTCATTTTGGAAATGTTGTAACCTCGTTGTAGTTTTATGTGGCAGGTGCTGCCTTCATTGTGGAGTTATAGAGTTAAAGCTTGCTGGCAATTGATGGCTCGCTCAACTGGTAAGCCCTGGTGGCAAAACCCTTTGTAGGTTCTCCTGTCAGAATGGTCGTCGTTGATGTTTGAACCATTTTGTGGTTTTTGGAATGAGATTCCAGTACCGTGTTGTATTTGATGTTTGTAGTATGGATGCCTTTCAGCTTACCTAGTTAGAATAACAGGTTCTTTAGATTTTTGTGTCCAATGGACAATGTAACTACTGTCATCGAATTTTTATTAAACAAGACTGTAATAAGTCGGTTCTGTAACAATTGTCTTGTTCATCTTTTGGGGTTTCGAACCTTGGATGTATCCTGTGATTTGAATGTGTAAAAATGTAGGAGTAAAAACTTGTTTTAAAATGGTTCTGCATTTAAGCTTTGATGTATAAAAAGGTTATGGTTTTGCAAACAAAGATTTCGTACTTCCTTGCTATCATTTCCTTCATAGAATAATGAACTACAATATGTAATAGTCGTGGGGAAATCATTCTTATCCACAGACTAGGGTAATGTAAAATTTATGAGTTTCAATGAACAATGGGTAGATGTTTGAAATCTATGGAAGGCTTCAGCCTGTGTGTAGTTCATCGATGTTATAAACACTGCGTTTTTTATTCTATAAGAAAATCAAGGGTAGGGTTTGACTCTATTTACAATGTATTATTTCGATTTTGCTCCTCATTGAGATCTATAGGAAATGGATATTGTTTATATATTTAAATTTGTAGCAATAGAATATGTGGTTGACGTTATGTTTTATGAACTATTTAAATGTTGGCCAAGAGCCGATAATTGATGATACTATGAAGGAGAAACGAAATCTTAAGTTGGAAACCTGTTGTAATGTTGAATCCATATCTCAGTTCTGTCTGGAATGTATTGAAATAAAGAATAGCAATAGTCGTAGGTAATTCTGTGCACTGTTTTTAAAACGGAAAAATAACAATACACTGTATGTTGAGATTGAATATGCAATTGTTATGATATAAACATATACATTTTAACTACTATAATACAGAGAGACAATTCTTATACTGTTAGAAAAGAAAAATAATTGTTTTCGAGACAAAATATATTTATGGAATGAAGAAAACATTACTTTTCATTTAGGAAAACAATTATCTGTAAATAAAATGATAAAGAAGACACTGATACATGTATACATAGAAATTTAACAGTAAGCAGAAACTTAAGAAAACATAATAATTTCATCTTCTCAATCACCTGGCTATTCTCCTATCCTTGATCTATCTGACTTAATTTATCTCTGTACTAGAGTACGATGCAAATCCATTTGCATGGGGAAAAATGCACAAACTATTTTATTCAATCAAAATCATTCCTATACATAATCTTAACTTACTCAGGAAACTGAAATAAATTTATAAAATAAAACAGTAAAAGTTACTATGCAGCAGAATTTTAAAATGTATGAAAATAGAAAAGATAATGGAACCTGTTGATGAAGATAGGGCCGACAAACACCCAAGGAGGCCTGTTCCTCCCAACCTATTCCAGAAGAAGCAGCCCAACTGCTGGCTTCTTGTGAACCCCGAGCCTGATTACTGAACCATTAAGTAGGTGGAATATGTGTAGAAGCAAGGCACTCAAAAATGCCTTCAACACTCAGCATCAAACTCCTGTAAAAACATGCCTTCAGCACTCAGCATCAAACTCCTGAACTCAATAGAGTTTGTTAGACTCACAACATGATCAACAACTTAGCATATCCCCTCATCAAATCTCTTGGGTGCAAACACAGAAAAACCCCAAGGTAACTTTCCTCGTTAGGAAAAGTGATGAACCTCAGTTCATAATTTGATGGCTATTATATAGACCGCCTAGGTCTTTAGTGGTCAGTTTGGAATAAATGAGCCTCAAGCTCCAGTCCCATCTTTCAGGGCACTATGACCACATTTCAAGGGAGTTGTCCCATACCAACAACTAGTTATTTGCATCATGATGCTGCCACTTGTCCATTGCCTTCTACCCCAGATTCCATTCCACCTAATGGATCAGTAACCACTCTTTCAACGGTCCTCTTAGGTGTTTGTCTCCTATTTTATGTATTAAATAATAAAATATTGTGCAAATTACAGTCATCCTTGGACACCTGTCCAACAAAAAACTTTACAGTAAAAGTTATCATAATGTTTTCTAACACAAAATGTTTTCCAGCAAAAAGGGTATGTTCACGGGGGCTTCACTCAATAAACCATTATCATAGCATGTTTGTTCATGGCATATGAAACAATACCCCTAATTTCACTAAATATTGGAAAATACTTTCCAAAATCGTTTTTTTAACCCCCTCCCAATATGCCTTCCCAATTTGAAAAAACCCCTACTTCCACTGGATATTGTATGTATCAATTTTTTCATTAACATTTTTTATACCCCTTTATATTTATACCTATTATATTGATATGATACTCCTCTTATCAAAACCACATGCATTCTACAATACACCTTGCTTCTTTCGATGTATATTGTGGATGCACATTACTTCACCCACAATGCAATTACTCAACCACATATCATTATGATTTGCAAAATCTAATGGTCTAATGAAGAGATAGGAGATCAGTTCTTGTATGTCACTAGAGCCAATTCACATAGTACAACATTTAGATTACATGTTACAGTTCCCCAATCGTTGACTAAGCCTATTGTGGGCTAGGTATCCAAGCCCCCACGGCCCTTAACAAGCTCTAGGAGGTTGACTAAACCAACCAAGGCCTGTAATAGGAACGAGTGGTTGGGTATTCAAGCCCCCAAGGCCTATCAAGGGCCTATAACAGGCCCAGGAGGCTTAGAGATTCCCAAGGCTATTGGTAACAACTAGTTGAGTGCTATTGGTAACAATTGGATGTCAATGACCATTATCTCTCGACTGTGATCGACTGGAAACCCACTTCACCATGAAACCCCCTGGCCTCGAGCATGCCTCAAGACGTGATTTCCTTGCATACTGGTAAAAGCTCGAGCCTTGCCTCAACCCGATTTCTCATCCAGTCATGATCCCGCCATCTCCATTTGGAGGATATTTGTCAGCCCACCCATATAAGAAAGACCCCAAAGTATTTTTGTATTGTTACATTAAATAAAAAAACTCTTTGCCCCTTAATATATTAGCAATATAATTTTTAGGCTTTCATGAATATTTAATGCCACAATATGAATGAACTTGGTATTATATTGCCTTGTAGTGAAGCCCCCATGGGTATGTTACACAAATAACGTTTGGGGTCTAAGATACACACCCTATCCAAATGCTGCAACAATTGAGTTTGTTTACATTATGCTCCGAAGTATCACTATTCCATTTATATTTTCAAAAGTGTATGTAACATTCCCCTTCAAATACACATTCAGTCAGTATTTATCGAAGTTGTTACTTAAATTTTTCCAATAGTACTACTTAGTTTTTAGCTATACTCATAAGAAACTTGAGAGTTTATTTCAATGCTTGCTCTATATTTAAATTACCCCTATAACACTTTGATTTGCTTACTCCTAATAATTCTTAGTCCACATTCCATCAATAGCCAACTACCAATGTAAACAAGTAAGGTTTTTTCACAATCCTTCGAACGATTACATATAAGTGAACTTCATATTAGTAATATGCTTCTATAGAACATCTCTTTAATAAACCCATATTGCATAGGCACGCTAGTTTAATTGAAGCATTCAACACATTAATTGTAAACATGAATATACTTAAAACACAATATACCTTTCATGATCAAAACAAAGATTATCTATAACTCATGTCTTATCAATCACCTAGTCAAGTATTAATGTAACGACAACACCATCACAATATCTTAGGACAATTTAATAGAGTAAGGACACATTAGAAAGAGACACCAAAATTTCACGTGGTTCACCCAACTCTTTGGGCTACGTCCACCAACCGTTGTTGCATCATGTAATATTTATCCAAAAAATTACATCCTGGCAACTTCATTGTTGCTCTTACAGCTTATCTCACTGAGATTATTCGTCGATGTAACTTACATCTTCACTGAGAACTTTCTCTGTAATTATTATGTCTCCACAAGCTCTGGCCTTAGTACATCATCCCACACCATTAGTGCCGTTTATAACTACAGCCAACATAGATATCTTACAGGTTCTACTTTCGAATATTTAAAAGAAATTATCACTTAGCCGCAGATGTCTACCAATTCACATAGTTTCTTTTTAGCATAAATATATCAAAACGAGGTCAAGCTACTACGCTCTCCTTTCCTCATAATACTAGGAACACATAATATATATAACCAAAATACACAGGCAGCATTTTAGCACTGAAACCCCAATGATTTATCTTTAGCAATAAGATAGGTAATGAAATCCCATCATTGCGGCAATATAATAATTACACCTGCAGCATAAACAAAAATAACACGAAAATAAATGAATTCCATACCACATGCACGAAGAGATCGAAAGTTCGATCTGGAGAACCGAGATTTCCCAGGGGTGTAAAACTTCAGTCGCAGCAATAATTAAATACCCAAATATATCAAAAACGAGGTCAAGCTACTACGCTCTCCTTCCTCCTAATACTAGGAACACATAATATATATAACAAAATGGACGGGCAGCATTTTAGCACTGAAACCCCAATGATTTATTTTAACCATAAGATAGGTAATGAAATCCCATCATTGCGGCAATATAATAATTACACCTGCAACATAAACAAAAATAACACGAAAATAAATGAATTCCATACCACATGCAGGCAGAGATCGAAAGTTCGATCTGGAGAACCGAGATTTCCCAGGGGTGTAAAACTTCAGTCGCAGCAATAATTAAATACCCAAATATATCAAAAACGAGGTCAAGCTACTACGCTCTCCTTCCTCCTAATACTAGGAACACATAATGTATATAACAAAATGCATGGGCAACATTTTAGCACTGAAACCCCAATGATTTATTTTTAGCAATAAGATAGGTAATGAAATCCCATCATTGCGGCAATATAATAATTGCACCCGCAACATAAAAATAATACTAGAATAAATGAATTCGCATACCACATGCAGGCAGAGATCAAAAGTTCGATCGGGAAAACCGAGAATTCCCAGGGGTGTAAAATCTTTAGTCACAGAAATAATTAAATATCCAAATCAACAAGATAATTTAAGCAGAGAGAGATCTACGATCTGGAAAACCGAGAATTTCCAGGGTGTAAAATCTTTAGTCACAGAAATAATTAAATATCCAAATCAACAAGATAATTTAGGCAGAGAGAGATCTACGATCTGGAAAACCGAGAATTCCCAGGGTGTAAAATCTTTAATCACAGAAATAATTAAATATCCAAATCAACAAGATAATTTAAGCAGAGAGAGATCTACGATCTGGAAAACTGAGAATTCCCAGGGTGTAAAATCTTTAGTCACAGAAATAATTAAATATCCAAATCAACAAGATAATTTAAGCAGAGAGAGATCTATGATCTGGAAAACTGAGAATTCCCAGGGTGTAAAATCTTTATAAATTGCAATGACAGCGTAGATATGAGTTAGAGGTTACTGCGTTTGGTAGAGATCTGCTGAAAAAGGTAAACCAATAGCGATCTCCGGGGTCTTTCTCTTCCATGGCTGGGTAATGCCCACTATAACGAACTTCATCTCTTCTTAACAATGTCGTTCCTTCCTCCTATTTTTCCCCCAAATATTTTGAGTTCCTCATTCTTAAAGAGATGAGAACCCCTTTCCTCGGGCATATCGCGTCCTCGGGAGTTCTAGTTCTGCAGAAGGAGAAGACAAATGGCCATTATAAGGAGGCTCCACGATGGTTAGTAGAAACCGTAGTGATGAGGTGTCACTCTCATTCGTTGCATAGATAATTAAAAGCACCAAGGTTTGATTGCCAATCCGTCCTCCAAATAAAAAATAACTTATGTCCGTCAAACCCCATAACTACGACTCTATAATATGTTCCCATGAAACTACTACCTAAAGACACATGCTACCAAAAGCTAGACGACATGGTTAAGCTTGACATTGTCTATTGATCTTCATGCCAGCTGGACGCTGGACTGCATCTTATCTATTACTTCACCAACAAGAATCCCACGATTAAGTGCTAATACTAATGCGTAATCAATATTAGAACGTTGCCAGCTATCTGTCCACATGATGGGCGAGTGCAAATGAAGTTTTGATACGTGCTTCACTCATTTAACTATCAGTTCAGTTACCAAAATTTTGCACACAACAGCTGCTAGCTAAACCAACTGAAATCACAATATTTCCAGGTATCAATAGATAGGGCAGGTCGCAAGAGAAGGTTTCGATCAGATCTTAGTTGACCATGATATCATGCAGAGGATCTCGATCAAATCTCAGTTGACCGTAAAGCTCGAAGATGGAAAAAGAAGTGATTATGATCGGGGCGTTTCTTATCCAATGTCACTTTTATTAGCTTTGATAACTAGACTTTCAACAATTAGGAGAATGCCTTTGGCAGTTTAAACGGCATCTACAGAAAAGGAAATTAACGCTAAGATCGGTAGAGGGGATGCCAAGAGTTTTGAAACCAACACTAGATCTGGAGATGCGATATAGGAAACGCAGAAGATTAAATAACAATTTTAAATCAACCGTGGAACTGGAAATACCACATCAAAATGGGTAAACAAAGAGGTACAAAAGCAATTAAATACCAACTATGGATCTGCATCTATCCAGCTAATGGAACGCAACTCAGTGATGACTCACAATTTGACTGATTTTAAAAAAATCAACATTAAACTGCCAGATCTCAAAGATGCGATCTCCCTGTGGCTAAATTACACAGCAGAAGCTTTCATGTAATATAAGCGGGAGTTCAAAGTCGATCCCAGAATCTTTGCAAAAGAATTACTAATTGATCATTAAACCGATCCTTGTAACTATGAGACAATTACATGATCAGATCATAGAAATGATAGATCTCAAAAACACTAATTCTTTAAAATACAAAAGCTATCACTTTTGCAGGGATTGGCATAATCGATATACCCAGGACTTTAATCGATTTCCTAGTTATTCCTGAAAAACAATAGTTCTGTTGTGTATGAGGAAGATAAATAACTTAAGGATCCAATAACATTGGCTACAAGACATTATAAATAATATCATGTATATATATATGTCTTTTCTCTTCTTAAGGGTTCCAATTATATATCTTGGAGGTGTCCACCCGACCAAAAGTAATAAAAGATTTCATAGTACTAACCTAGTGTAAATGGTTAGCTTATGACAATTGCTAGATGGTGGGGTTTTGTTTTAATACCGTGAATCGTTTGGCGTCGTGTGCCGGAGTCATTCCACGCATATTTTACATAATAATATAAGAAGGTAAGGAGGGATATCACATCCTCATCCCCTTTAAAAATAACACCGTCCTCGGTGTTCACTCTTTTCTTGCAGCAATCATTTGTATCACAAAACTGGAATTCAAAAGAATCAATGTTTAGTAATAACCGGTCATCGACTTCATAATCAAACTCAGGAACATAAATCATGAATTCTTTATTGCATATATCACTTGCAAACATATGGATTAAATCTAGTGCTCCCTGATTGTATACTGTTTGACAAAATCAACAACAAACAACATTCATTTGATCCAGGAAATTCTTGCCTAACACCTTAGTGCTCACACAGCAATCGTTTTCCTCATGCCTTGCCTAACACCTTAGTGCTCACGCAGCAAACATTCCATTCATGTCTTGCCTAACACCTTAGTGCTCACGCAGCAAACATTTCTTTCATGTATACTAAGCAGCGTCCTGCCTCCCGCATATACATTTTCTTATAGCTTGCCTAGGTCTTACAGCCAACCGATTCTCCAAGAATCCTAGTGGTTATTCAATCCCTGATTTTAGGGAGTATTTCAATGCCATTACAACATTCTTTACACAATTCCCCTCAAGCCTTCCCGCTTGAGTCCCGGAATTTATTTTTCCCAAGCCGCCTTGCTTGAGTCCAGAAAATCTCTTTCGATTTAATCAATTCATTTCGTCATATTACATTCTGTACCCATACGATTGCTCTGACCAATCTGGGTCGAGTGCTTTGTTCAACAATAATTATCAACATTTTTTTTTAAAAGAAATAAGTAACGATTGCGATGTGAATCTTAATTCCTTACTCCTTACTTTACCATGCATAACATTTACGCTCTTGTCCTTCCACAGGTTCCACATAATTTCGACCATAAGCCTAATTCACCTGTTAACAACAAATAAAATATTTGTAAGGAGATCTTTCCCCTATGCATAAAAATAAGAAGATCATCATCTAAAATGAACATCACTAGCTTAATTAATATGATTACATAATGCCTTGAAATACATTCTTCCTATGGACATTACATCCAGTTCGCCTCAATCCTTAACTTTAACTGTGTCAAGCACCCAATAAATTATACGACTTTTCTTGCACATACCAACATCGGGTAAGTAACAATAAATCGTCTTCATATATACTTGTATAGTTTCATAAAGATAGTCTCATACCTTTATGAAGGAGGCTGCATACCACTTTATTGTATGACCGCACATGTCAGGGTGTATGTTTACTTGTATTAACACACATTAGTAATCCCCTCAACATCATAAGAATATATATATCAAAAGTAAAATCCTACAGTTTCATCATATGCATCTTATTAACTACTTAGAATACACAAGTATACTTCTATTATAACCATCGTCCCTTCTAAAACTACAAGCAAGGGTACAAGCGTGTTCCGGTGTCACACATTTATACTTCCTTATTCTATACAATCCCATGCCATAAAGAGATAATAAGGACAACAATTTCCTAGTCATTGAAAATTTCACATAGTAGAACGTCTACTTAACCACTTAAAGCTAATTCCTATACCTTTCAACCCTTTACCCTGAGGATGACCCTTTGCTAATCATTCATACAACTCTTCTAACCACTTATTGTTTGTATAGTATTCCTCTCGGATGTGAAATCATAGAATAGCACATGTAACATCACTTACATTAACGTTGAAGATCTATTGCGTATTCAATATTAACCATCTTATTTGCCATATCATGTGTTTCGTAACTTAAATAACGCATAGAAGTAAGAACACATAACTAACATTCTAGATTGGAACCATCATTTATAACATCCAATATAATGTACAAACATCTTCCAGACCTTCTACTTGTCAAGGGGTAAGATCAATATAACTCCCTCCATAACATTTAGTCAATAGCCTACACAGAGAATTTCAGGAGGTACTTACTTAGTACAATTTCTGTATTTTTCTAACATGATAAGGAGCATCTCCACTCTACAATCTCATGTACATACTTAATACAATCATCCCAACATAAGTGCGTGAAATCAATAACTAGGTAATTCACGACAATTTTCCAATCCTCCTTATAATGAACTAATTGTACCTTACGCCCTTTCATAATTCACATACTATATAAACCTTTTGGAGTGCTTCAACTTCAACCTATATCTACATATCTTTATATGACCTAACCATCATCCATTCAATATGTTTGCTATCATGCCTTCATTTTTATAGTCACAATTCTAAGTCTAGAACTTTCCTAATCCTCAAAAATAGAATTGAAGCAACCAAGTACTTATGATGAATGCCTATGACTTGACTCCTATATGTACTAAAGCCCTACCAATGGCATCAATTGACCAGATATAAGTGTACGTCATTCATTAGGTAAATAGTCCTAAATATGTTTATACAACCCTTATAAGCGTTTGAACACGCAAATGCTCCTATTATTCTCATTAAGTTATCATTATGATAAATGTACATGAAAATATTTATCAAGATCACCAAGATAAAGATAGGAACATATTCCAACTATTTTAATCATTTTTAAAGAATACCTTCTTATCATTTAATGAAACTAATTGTAGGGCATGAGGAGATATTCATCCTCTAGTATTTATTAATAGAAGATTATTCAACTTCATAAGGAAACATATAAACTGTTCACATATCGACAATGCTTTTCCTTATAACGTTTCAACAAGTGGAGCATACTTACTTGCGTTTTAAAAGACATCTTGTCGATTTCCTCTTGCTGATTCTTTGGAACATAAACCCTTTGTTTGCGTCTTATCGATGGAGTTCCCTTGACCAGCTTATATTCTTCCCTCCACTGAGCCCAACTAGGCCCGAGTGTTTGCAACCTGTGCTCTGATACCATATGTAACATTCCCCTTCAAATACACATTCAGTCAGTATTTATCGAAGTTGTTACTTAAATTTTTCCAATAGTACTACTTAGTTTTTAGCTATACTCATAAGAAACTTGAGAGTTTATTTCAATGCTTGCTCTATATTTAAATTACCCCTATAACACTTTGATTTGCTTACTCCTAATAATTCTTAGTCCACATTCCATCAATAGCCAACTACCAATGTAAACAAGTAAGGTTTTTCACAATCCTTCGAACGATTACATATAAGTGAACTTCATATTAGTAATATGCTTCTATAGAACATCTCTTTAATAAACCCATATTGCATAGGCATGCTAGTTTAATTGAAGCATTCAACACATTAATTGTAAACATGAATATACTTAAAACACAATATACCTTTCATGATCAAAACAAAGATTATCTATAACTCATGTCTTATCAATCACCTAGTCAAGTATTAATGTAACGACAACACCATCACAATATCTTAGGACAATTTAATAGAGTAAGGACACATTAGAAAGAGACACCAAAATTTCACGTGGTTCACCCAACTCTTTGGGCTACGTCCACCAACCGTTGTTGCATCATGTAATATTTATCCAAAAAATTACATCCTGGCAACTTCATTGTTGCTCTTACAGCTTATCTCACTGAGATTATTCGTCGATGTAACTTACATCTTCACTAAGAACTTTCTCTGTAATTATTATGTCTCCACAAGCTCTGGCCTTAGTACATCATCCCACACCATTAGTGCCGTTTATAACTACAGCCAGCATAGATATCTTACAGGTTCTACTTTCGAATATTTAAAAGAAATTATCACTTAGCCGCAGATGTCTACCAATTCACATAGTTTGTTTTTAGCATAAATATATCAAAACGAGGTCAAGCTACTACGCTCTCCTTTCCTCATAATACTAGGAACACATAATATATATAACCAAAATACACAGGCAGCATTTTAGCACTGAAACCCCAATGATTTATCTTTAGCAATAAGATAGGTAATGAAATCCCATCATTGCGGCAATATAATAATTACACCTGCAGCATAAACAAAAATAACACGAAAATAAATGAATTCCATACCACATGCAGGAAGAGATCGAAAGTTCGATCTGGAGAACCGAGATTTCCCAGGGGTGTAAAACTTCAGTCGCAGCAATAATTAAATACCCAAATATATCAAAAACGAGGTCAAGCTACTACGCTCTCCTTCCTCCTAATACTAGGAACACATAATATATATAACAAAATGCACGGGCAGCATTTTAGCACTGAAACCCCAATGATTTATTTTAACCATAAGATAGGTAATGAAATCCCATCATTGCGGAAATATAATAATTACACCTGCAACATAAACAAAAATAACACGAAAATAAATGAATTCCATACCACATGCAGGCAGAGATCGAAAGTTCGATCTGGAGAACCGAGATTTCCCAGGTGTGTAAAACTTCAGTCGCAGCAATAATTAAATACCCAAATATATCAAAAACGAGGTCAAGCTACTACGCTCTCCTTCCTCCTAATACTAGGAACACATAATGTATATAACAAAATGCACGGGCAGCATTTTAGCACTGAAACCCCAATGATTTATTTTTAGCAATAAGATAGGTAATGAAATCCCATCATTGCAGCAATATAATAATTGCACCCGCAACATAAAAATAATACTAGAATAAATGAATTCGCATACCACATGCAGGCAGAGATCAAAAGTTCGATCGGGAAAACCGAGAATTCCCAGGGGTGTAAAATCTTTAGTCACAGAAATAATTAAATATCCAAATCAACAAGATAATTTAAGCAGAGAGAGATCTACGATCTGGAAAACCGAGAATTTCCAGGGTGTAAAATCTTTAGTCACAGAAATAATTAAATATCCAAATCAACAAGATAATTTAGACAGAGAGAGATCTACGATCTGGAAAACCGAGAATTCCCAGGGTGTAAAATCTTTAATCACGGAAATAATTAAATATCCAAATCAACAAGATAATTTAAGCAGAGAGAGATCTACGATCTGGAAAACTGAGAATTCCCAGGGTGTAAAATCTTTAGTCACAGAAATAATTAAATATCCAAATCAACAAGATAATTTAAGCAGAGAGAGATCTACGATCTGGAAAACTGAGAATTCCCAGGGTGTAAAATCTTTATAAATTGCAATGACAGCGTAGATATGAGTTAGAGGCTACTGCGTTTGGTAGAGATCTGCTGAAAAAGGTAAACCAATAGCGATCTCCGGGGTCTTTCTCTTCCATGGCTGGGTAATGCCCACTATAACGAACTTCATCTCTTCTTAACAATGTCGTTCCTTCCTCCTATTTTTCCCCCAAATCTTTTGAGTTCCTCATTCTTAAAGAGATGAGAACCCCTTTCCTCGGGCATATCGCGTCCTCGGGAGTTCTAGTTCTGCAGAAGGAGAAGACAAATGGCCATTATAAGGAGGCTCCACGATGGTTAGTAGAAACCGTAGTGATGAGGTGTCACTCTCATTCGTTGGCAACATAGATAATTAAAAGCACCAAGGTTTGATTGCCAATCCGTCCTCCAAATAAAAAATAACTTATGTCCGTCAAACCCCATAACTACGACTCTATAATATGTTCCCATGAAACTACTACCTAAAGACACATGCTACCAAAAGCTAGACGACATGGTTAAGCTTGACATTGTCTATTGATCTTCATGCCAGCTGGACACTGGACTGCATCTTATCTATTACTTCACCAACAAGAAGCCCACAATTAAGTGCTGATACTAATGTGTAATCAATATTAGAACGTTGCCAGCTATCTGTCCACATGATGGGCGAGTGCAAATGAAGTTTTGATACGTGCTTCACTCATTTAACTATCAGTTCAGTTACCAAAATTTTGCACACAACAGCTGCTAGCTACACCAACTGAAATCACAATATTTCCAGGTATCAATAGATAGGGCAGGTCGCAAGAGAAGGTTTCGATCGGATCTTAGTTGACCATGATATCATGCAGAGGATCTCGATCAAATCTCAGTTGACCGTAAAGCTCGAAGATGGAAAAAGAAGTGATTATGATCGGGGCGTTTCTTATCCAATGTCACTTTTATTAGCTTTGATAACTAGACTTTCAACAATTAGGAGAATGCCTTTGGCAGTTTCAACGGCATCTACAGAAAAGGAAATTAACACTAAGATCGGTAGAGGGGATGCCAAGAGTTTTGAAACCAACACTAGATCTGGAGATGCGATATAGGAAACGCAGAAGATTAAATAACAATTTTAAATCAACCGTGGAACTGGAAATACCACATCAAAATGGGTAAACAAAGAGGTACAAAAGCAATTAAATACCAACTGTGGATCTGCATCTATCCAGCTAATGGAACGCAACTCAGTGATGACTCACAATTTGACTGATTTTAAAAAAATCAACATTAAACTGCCAGATCTCAAAGATGCGATCTCCCTGTGGCTAAATTACACAGTAGAAGCTTTCATGTAATATAAGCGGGAGTTCAAAGTCGATCCCAGAATCTTTGCAAAAGAATTACTAATTGATCATTAAACCGATCCTTGTAACTATGAGACAATTACATGATCAGATCATAGAAATGATAGATCTCAGAAACACTAATTCTTTAAAATACAAAAGCTATCACTTTTGCAGGGATTGGCATAATCGATATACCCAGGACTTTAATCGATTTCCTAGTTATTCGTGAAAAAACAATAGTTCTGTTGTGTATGAGGAAGATAAATAACTTAAGGATCCAATAACATTGGCTACAAGACATTATAAATAATATCATGTATATATATATGTCTTTTCTCTTCTTAAGGGTTCCAATTATATATCTTGGAGGTGTCCACCCGACCAAAAGTAATAAAAGATTTCATAGTACTAACCTAGTGTAAATGGTTAGCTTATGACAATTGCTAGATGGTGGGGTTTTGTTTTAATACCGTGAATCGTTTGGCGTCGTGTGCCGGAGTCATTCCACGCATATTTTACATAATAATATAAGAAGGTAAGGAGGGATATCACAGTGTAATTATTAATACTATGCTATTCATTTATGTGTAATACTACCATGTTCCAATACATAGTTCATTTATGGTTTTCATAAAGTATTTCTGACTATATGCCATGATATTTATAGTGCAAGGATTTTGGCATAGCGCCAACTTATATATGTACTAAACATTTTAGCATTATAATGTCATTGCTCCTTTTTTGGAAAACTTGACAAGTTTGAATACTATATACAAATGTGTTTTTATTTGAATAATAGTGGATAGATGAGTGTCAATACAATCATGGCATAGTCCACATGAACGGTTGTAATGATCCCATTTACTGATATGCCATAGATGTGAATTATCCTATGGTTTAACGTAGAACGTAAATGATGGAATTAAAATTTTGGAAAATCATTACAGGTCTTGACTATAGGCATGATTAAAAGATTCAAATGATAGTGAATACACATTGGAAAGCCCACGTGAATGGCATAGGGTTTTGGCCCAAAACCCTATCCATGCATTGAATGGCCTCGATCAAAACACAACTCCATTCATTCACTTGGCATTGCTAGTGGTAGGGGTGGCTGACAAGCTCCCGACTGCTTAGGGTTTTGAAAGCTTCATGCGATGTTCCAGGGTTTCGATGGTAGATCTATTCGTTACTGTTGGAGGCTGAGTTGAATGGAACCTGCCATAGGTAAGCCATTAACTTACAGTGAGGTAAAGTTTTGTTTGTTTTTATCAATTCATTTATATCGTGGCTAACCCTATTCTATTGTTGACATTTAATGTTGAGTGACAAGGAAGCCTCTCGGCTCGCCTTGTCGTTGTCACCTGGGAAACCATTCCTTTGTGGTTTCGTAAAAGGCCCTAGTAAGCCTCGACGTTTCTTTGTATATCCTGAGTTGTAAATCTTGATGTGAATGATGATGATAGGAAAAGACGCTAGTCTATAAACTTTCCGAGATGAGGTTTGATCTGCCTGTAGAGCAGGATAGATCTGAAATACAAAGACTAAACTGAATACTATGACGGAAGGTGAGGCTAGGAGAGCCTCACCTCTCAATGGAGAACCCAAAGGAAACTCAAAGCTATGAAAACAACTACTAACACAATAGAATGAAAAGAGAGAGACAAGCTTTGCACAAAACAAGACTGATTGTATTATGAGGCCACATGCCTTTTTATAGAAATTACAAAAGGAGCACAATAAATGTTGCTCATTATTTAATACTAAGATATCTCTAATAACCTAAATAACAATTAATACATTGGTAGAACCCAAATAGTGCCTAATACATGAAGGGGGAGTGTGGGCCTCCCATACGGATCATTCCTCCCGGTCTAAGTGGAAAGCGTCCCTGCTTTCCTTCCTCCTAGTCTAAGTTTGAAGCCATGTTTGCAAAGAAGAGAAACCATATGTAGAAAAGGTGCCACTGTTGCAACTTGATAAAGATCCTGATGATGTGTAGATGGTTAAAGATGCGAGTAGGTGGGGTTCCCATACAACTGCTACTGAACATATTGTTAAAATAAACTTGAGGGAGAGATCTGTGTACCTCCTCTCTGGGTGGGATGTGGAGTTGGTGTAAGATGCAAGTAGGTGGGGTTCCCATGCAGCTGCTGTGCATCATCCTACAAAAATAAACTAGAGGGAGAGATCTGTATGTGTTTTAGATCTGTGTACCTCCTCTCTACGTGGTGTAGACCTATGTGTAGATCTGTGTACCACCTCTCGACGTGGTGTAGATCTGTGTGTAGATCTGTGTACCACCGGAAAATGAACTTATACTGAACCTAACAAGGGTGTGATTTGAGACAAAAGCTTGAGCTACCTCGAAAACTTATGAAGGCCTTTTCTGCAAACAAAACTTTGTGAAGTGCTATAGATTACTGCTGGAGGAAATAGCAAAAATGGAACTGAATTAGAACCCACTGAAACAAAACTAATATTGAAATACTGCTGAAACATAAACTGAACCAAAAAATGTGAGCCTAGAGGTGAGCTTGGACTGAGAGAGGGACTAGGTCCCTATGAAAAGGCTGTTGAAGCTGAAGGAATTGAGAACCATGTTGAAGATGGCATTGGCCAATGCCAAATGAACTTCTGAACTGATGAAGATGCCAAATGAACTTCTGCAAAATGCGGAAGAGGCCATGTTGATGATGGCTTGCTGGTGAAGGTGAAATGTGATTCTGAATGTTGATGAAGATGCCATGTTGAAGATGGCTCGCTGGTGAATGAACTGCTGAAATGGTGAAATGCACTGCTGAATCAAGGTGTCATGAATCACTATAGGCTTGTTGTTGAAAAATCCATACATGTATGCATTGCTGTGTGTCGATCTTGTTGAACCATCAATCACAAATAGCTTCTTCAACTAAACTTTTAGAGCTGATGCTAGCTAAGAACGTGAATGGTGAATGATGAGAATTTGCTGCTAAAGAGTGGAGGTGAGGCTGTGCGCACATGCAGGGAGCTTAGGGGAGAGTGAATGTTGGACGTGAGCAACGTTGAATGGGTGTGCAATTAATGGAGAGTGCGTGGATTGGGAGCAGCCTGCAGTTAGTTTGAGCGTTAATGAAGAGTGCATTAGCCTAAGATGGAGTTGGCCGATAGGCAGCGTGAGGATAATGCGTGAGGAGAAAAGCGTGATAGGAATGCTTAGGTCATGCAGGAGTCAAGGGGCTACGTGACAGAGGGACAGTGTGAAAAGGAAATGGGAAGGGACAGCGTTGGAGCTGGTTGAACGTTGCTGAGAGTGCATGAGTGGAGGTTTTTGCTGGAGCTAGGGTTCGCAGAATGCTGAGCGTGGGTGGCTGGAGCAGCAGCGTGGGAGTGAATGAAGAAGCTGGTGGTGGCAGTGTGATGAAGGAGGGAGGAGTGAACATTGGGCAATTTGGATGGCACCGTGAAGATGGATGCTAGCATGGAAGGTGGAGTCGCAGGCTACAATGATGGAGGCTAGCGTGGAAGGTGGAGGGAGTTTAGGGCGTAGATAGGTGATGGCATGCAGAGGGTGAACAAAAGGGCATCAATGCTGAGCGTGAGAGGAGATGGGGATGCAGTGTGAGGAATAAGAGAGGGGCTAGGTGGAAGAGTTAGGGCGTAGATAGGTGATGGTGTGCATAGGGTGAACAAAAGGGCATCAATGCTGAGTGTGAGGATGGATTGGAGTGAATTAGGGTTTGTAGGTTGGTGGTGGGCAGCGGTGAAAGAGGGAAGGTGCTAGGCATGAAATCTGGGCATGATCAGGGCAACGCTGAAAGGGGGAAGGTGCCAGGCATGGCCGGAGCAAGCTGGGATGTAACGTGCAGCAATGATGGAATGCGTGATGGCTGGGCTGGCTGAATGCGTGGTGTGTGCAGCGTGTAGGGAATGCGTGAAGGTAGGTATTGAATGTGGTAGGAATAGTGAATCTCCAGTGTGAGTGAAGGGCAGAGAGAGTGGAGCTGGAGATGTGGAAGGAATTGCGTGAATCTGCTGCTAAAGAGTGGAGGTATTCCCTAAGCAAGGCCACAACGACAGCCATAGTGAAAGGCGCGGTGGTTTTTTTTTTTATCATGTGCTCAAGAGAAAGAAAAACCTAACCCTAAATAAAAAGAAAAGAAACCAGACCAATAAAAAAAAAACGACACATTACTTTTTCCAGAAATGACAATGACCAGGTAGAGGAGCGAACTGCTTTGGTACCAATTGATCTACCTGTAGAGTAGGATAGATCTGAAATACAAAGACTAAACTGAATGCTAAGATAAAACTAAATATTATGATGGAAGGTGAGGCTAGGAGAGCCTCACCTCTCAATGGAGAACCTAAAGGAAACTCAGAGCAATGAAAACAACTACTAACACAATAGAATGAAAAGAGAGAGACAAGCTTTGCACAAAACAAGAGTGATTGTATTATGAGGCCACATGCCTTTTTATAGCAATTACAAAAGGATCACAATAAATGATGCTCATTATTTAATACTAAGATATCTCTAATAACCTAAATAACAACTAATACATTGGTAGAACCCAAATAGTGCCTAATACATGAAGGGGGAGTGTGGACCTCCCATACGGATCAAGGTTACCACCTATATTTATTTTTTACAGTTTGTTTTACATCTTGTAAGTCGTATCGAATTTTGTAAACTAACGAGGGTTGAACCCTCGAAGCTTTGGCCTATGTTGGTTTCTCAACGCTTCTCTTGAATTTATATTAATGGAATTTTTGTTTTGTTAAGTGACCGTGTCTACAGACTTGAAAATGGATAATAATGATGCCCTTGAGCTACGGCTATGGACTGAAATGAAATATATTCTGTGCGTAAATTAGAATGGATGAATTAGTACTTGGGATTTGATTCTCGGCAAGCCCCTAAAGTAACTCTATGTTTTAAGTTGTTGGGTGCGCTTTTAAACAGTTGCTGCGTAATAATCTGATTTGTATGGTTTCATAAATTATTTGTATGCATTGGAAAGTCTCGGAAAACTGCCCCAAGCTTATGAGCTCGGTGTTAAGAATAAAATAAGGGATAGAGCCCTGTTGCTCGTAGCTTGTAAATTAGATGTTTTATTTTAAAAGATTATTAATTTAAAGTTGGTTTCTTACCAAACCCTAAACTCTGTCTATAAATTATTTTGTAATTAAATAATGGATGGGCGAACTCATTTAAGAGACTTGAAACCCGTGACCATTGAATGAATTCCTTTGATGTCGTTGTTGCTATGGAAACAATACCCTCAATGGGTGACCTGGTGCTCTATTTATTGATGTGTTTATTTTACAATTACCCTAGATAAATATTTAGAAGGTTCTTGTAATGTGATACAGCGCTAATGATGAATACTTTATTTGAAAATAATATCTCATTACAGGGTTAATGTTTATCAATTTTGTAACTTGTGAATTTTGTAACGTTTCGATCCTATCCCAATCATTCGATTTAAATACTGAAAACTAGTACAGGGTTAAACCCTAACTATTCTTTTAAACTTGTAATGCGGTTTAACTATGGAATTAGAAAGCATCTCGACGGTATTAAAGATTCAACGAATTGTATTGGTTGTGGAAGTGTTTGGTTTGGAACTTTGTTTATTGTTTATGCTATACATAGTTTATAAAATGCGATACTTATGTTGTTCATTTAGGCTATACCAGAGATAGTAAAATATTGTGCCGCTAGTGTGAAGCTTTGGAGTCTTTACATTTTACTAGTTTAAGTTATAATTGTTCTGAATAGTTTTATAGAAAATATACTTCTTCTTTTACATATTTGTAATATAATGATGAATTGTTTATTGTATAACTTAATAGTATTAAAATAGTAGAGTCTTGGTTTAATTAATTTAATTTCTGTATACAGATCTATGATGAAATAAGGTAAGGTTTCATTTAGGTTCTCACTATTGAAATCCTAAATTATCCTGAATGAAAACATCATTCTGCTATAAAAACTATTTCATATTGAACCAGGAAAACTACTTAATGAAAGCTTTTATATAGGTAGAGATACATTCCAGAGTTTTGAACAGTATGCATTTATCTAAAACAAAATAAATATGAAGGTGATTTGAATTTAGTTTCAAATTGTCTATCTGAGATCAATTAAATCTACCTACTTAAACAAAACTTGTAGTACTAGCGTACATTGCTTAAATGCGAGTGGAAAAATACATTGAAGATTTTTCATTCATCAATCTATTACATCTATTCATTCATTGAATTTGTATCAGTAAATTTATCAGTTCAGAAATCAATCATTTAGAACCTCTAAAAGATATCTAAGATATAATGGAACATTTAATACATTTACACATAGTCATTCAGAAATAGGTTAGCAGTAATCAAATGAAATAATGCAAGTAGAACCTGATAAATGTAGAGGGGGGGAAACACCCAAAGGAGCCCGTTCCACCCAACCTTTTCCTGAAGACAGCCAATGTTACATTCCTTAAGACCCCAGATCTCATTCATTGAACCACCAGGATGAAGATTCTGTGTGGAGGCAAGCTTATCTTTCTACAACTCAGTAATAATGGTATCTGTACTCAACAGTAAAACTTCTGCATTCAGCAGTACACTTAACTTGTTTCTTCAGCAATATAATAGCTGCACTTAGCAGTATCCTTTCAGCTACAGTCTTACTCTAGCATTCACCCTAGATTTCCCCTCATCAAATGTCTTGTGCACTCCCACCTTTTCTCTTGAAAACTCAGAATGTCACAAGGAAAATAAATTGCATACTGAATAGTGAATAATGAATAACGAGCCACCTGCTCAATTCGATGGATGTATAGTGTGCCTAGATTTTTGGTTAGTTTTTAGTAATTATTGAGACACCTACTCCGTTCCACTTTCTTGGGAAACATGACCACAAAAATAGGGAAGTTGCCACCTGCAACTGCTAGAAGTGAATGAAGAAGTTGTCACTTGTCCATTTTCTCTCCAACCCATTTCATTCCTCCTAGTGGGTTAGTGAACACACTTTAACAGTCTCCTTTGGATATTTGTCTCTTCTTTTAATTATTAATAATAAAAATATTATAGTATTTAATTACAGTCATCCTTGACCCCACTTGGTCAATAATCATAAAAAATTTACAATAACTTATAACATAATATTTTTCTCACAACATAAAATGTTCAGATTTTGGGTATGTGACATACATCCCCTCTTAAGTTCAACATCGTCCTCGATTTTTCTTTATTCAGCATCTTTTGAGTCTTCATGGAATAGAATTGGATATGCCTCCCTCATATGACTCTCCAATTCCCAGGTTGATTCATCTGGACTAAGTTGCTTCCATTCCACCTTTACCTGTCTGATAGTGTGATTTCGAAGTATAATTTCCCTCTTGTCGAGGTTACAATCCAGTTCCACCAACAAATCTCCTTCGGGTTCCACCTGTACATCATTCCAATTGATCACATGAGTAGCATCATGTACATACTTTTTCAAAATACAGATGCGAAAGACATTATGTACTTTAATATTTGGTGGCAAGGCCAACTAATATGCCACTAGTCCAACCCTTGACAGTATTTCAAAGGGTCTACAATACCTTGGTTCTAACTTAGCATAGCTCCCTAACTTTAAAGAGCTCTTTTTGGGTTTTACCTTGATGAAAACATGCTCACCAACTTGAAACTCTTTTTGAGTCCTTTTGAGATATGCATGACTTTTATGTCTATCTTGTGAAAATTTCAGATTACCTTATACCTGTTTCACTATTAGTTCCATCTCTTTTAACAAATCAGGTCCTAACAACAACCTGCCAATGGGATTACTCCATGAAATAAGAGTATTACACTTTCAACCATATAAAATTTCAAATGGACTAAGTTTAGTTGAAGCTTGATAATTATTATTATAAGCGAATTCAACTAAGTGCAGATAATCCACCCATTTACTTGGCTAATCACTAACATACATTCTTAACATATCTTCAAGAACCTGATTTACTCTTTCTATCTGTCCATCAATTTGTGAATGAAAAGACGTACTAAAATTTAAAGTAGTATCCAAACCTTTAAACAAAGATTTCTAGAAATTTCCCGTAAATTTAGAGTCTCTATCAGAAATTATAACTTTAGGGACTCCATGCAAACGAAAGATTTGTTTCATAAAAAAATGAGCAATGTTAGCATCCTTGTAAGTTGTTTTAACAGGTATGAAATGGGTTGCTTTACTAAGCTTGTCCACTACTACCATTATAGAATCATTCTGCTTTTCATTTTTAGGTAAACCAGTTATAAAGTCAATGTTGATTATTTCCCACTTCCAATCTGAAATTGGAAAAGGCTGTAATAGACCAGCTGGGTGTTGATGTTCAGTTTTCACTTCCTGACATTCAATGCACGTAGCTATATATTCAGCTACTTCATTTTTCATATTCAGCTAGAAGTAACTCTTTTATAACATTGTTATCATCTTTTGGTAACTAGGGAGTCCTGAATAAGGACTTTTATGTAATTCATTTAAAATCAACAACTTAACTTCAAGTACATTAGGTACATACAGACTATTTTTATACAGCATTAAACCATTCTCATTCAAACTGAAATCCATCATTAAATTTTTAAAATTATTTTTCTGCAACTCTTTGTCTTAATTTTTGGTAATTTTCATCAAATTTTATCCCTTCTTCAAGTTGATTTTCCAAATCTATGTATAATAACTCATTACTGCCACAAAATTAATTCTTGCATTTCTACTTAAGGCATCTGCCACCTTATTTTCATTACCCTTAATGTGTTGAATCTCGAAATCATATTCGCTAAGGAAAGCTAACCACATAGATTGCCTTGCGTTCAGATTTGGTTGATCCAACAAATACTTTAGACCTTATTATCTGTCATTAATGAAAACTTCCTTCCGATTAGATGATGGCGCCACATCCTTAAAGCATGTATAATGGTAGCCAACTCTAAATCGTATGTAGCGTAGTTCTTTTCATGAATTTTTAGCTTCCTTGACTCATACGCTATCACGTGGCCTTCTTGTGTTAAGAATCCTCCAAGGCCATCATTGCATGCGTGAGTGCATACAACAAAGTCCTTGTTTGGATCTACAATTTTTAATATAGGTGCGGTGGTTAAAAGTTCTTTCAATTTATTAAAACTATCTTCACACTTTTGATCCCAAATAAATTTCTTCCCCTTTTTCTGTAAGGAGGTTATGGGATTTGCGATTCTAGAGAATCCTTCAATAAATTTCCGGTAGTAACCTGTAATTCCCATGAATGACCATACACCAGTTACATCCTTAGGGGTAGGCCATTCATTAATTGATCTTATTTTATCAGGGTCTACTGCGATTCCATCCTTGGATATCACATGACCTAGATACTATATTTTATATTTGAAGAAATCACATTTGTTGAATTTAGCGTATAGTTGATGTTCTCTTAACAATTGTAAAATTATATTTAAGTGTTCGTCGTGTTCTTCTTTAGTCTTTGAATAAATTAAAATGTAATCAATGAATACCAGTAGAAATTTATCCAAGTAATTTTGTAAAACATTATTCATTAGACACATGAAAACTGTCGGAGCATTGGTTAGCCCAAATGGCATAACCACAAACCCATAGTGCCCATAGCGGGTTCTAAAAGCAGTTTTAAAGATGTCCTCATTTTTAATTCTAACTTGATGATACCCAGATCTTAAGTCTATTTTAGAGAATATCGTTGCACCGTGTAATTGATCAAACAGATCATCTATGCAAGGCAAGGGATATCTATTTTTAATGGTCATTTTATTTAATTGATGGTATTCTATGCATAAACGCAAGGTACCGTCCTTCTTTTTAATGAAGAGAACTGTTCGGAACCCATGTCTTTACTTTGTTAGTATATTTTTGTTGGACGCATATGCTTTGTAAGTCGTCCCGTAGTATTTGTTGATCCATAGTTTATATTAGCCCATAGTATTGACCCATAGTATTGGACGCATATGCTTTGTAAGTCGTCCCATAGTATTATATGTCCCATGGTTTTTACTCATAGTATTGGCGCCTATACTTAGCCCATGGTTTGTATTGACACATAGTATTGACCCATGGTATTGGCGCCTAGACTTAGTATATAAGTGTGTGTTGAGGCCTATGAAGGCACCTGAAGTTAATTGTATTGAGCTTGCTCAAAGGAGGTTGCCCCCTCGAAGTGGCCTGTGATTAATATAAAAGTGATTCTGAGTTCTATTATTTCTGATATCTCATGTATTTGCATTAATTAATTATTGACGGTTCCTCACATCTGGTATCAGAGCACTTTCTTGGGCTCGCTGGGTGAAATTTCTGCCAAATTTTTTTTTTCGCATCTGTTGTAGGTTTGGATTTGGGAATAATCCCTATCCGCTTAACTGTGGGAAGCACTTGGGTATAATCCCTAAAACTCATTATGAGGAGTACCACAGGAACCCCAAAGTAGCTGGCCCATTGAGAGGACCTACTAGCGAAAAGGGCAACAACCCCTACCTGATTGACTAGTTCCCACCTGTGAGGTAAACCAAGAGCTGTCGTTTGTGGCAAAGCAGTTATCATTTTTACCTGAGCCGTGGAGTGAGGGGTAGTGCCCCAATACGCAAGCCATCAGACAGCATTGGTGGCCGAGTAAATCCCCTGAACCAATAGGAAGCTGCACATACCTGCGGTCCATATCTATTTTTCAGCTGAACTGTCGATCACTGCTGCGCCATTTCAGATCCAGCCATTCAGATCCATTCTGCAAGCCGTTCTAGATCCAGCCATTTTCAATCCATTCGGCGCCGTTTCAGATCCCTCTATTTCTGCTCACTTCTGGGCCGTTGCAGATTTATCTGTTCCAGATCCCTTCCAAGCCGTAGCCGCTCCAGTGTGAGAAAAAAAAAAGGCAGTTTTTTCTCCATATCTCCCTTGCTTTCACTCTGTTTTCCTTGAAATTTTTGGGGAACCCCTGTCATCCCATTCTGCATATTTCATACCTGAGGACCCTATCCCCAATTCCCCTTCCGAAAGCCCGAAATCCCACATTTGTCTATTTTTAGGGTTTCCCATAACTTCCTCAGATTTCACCCAATCACCTTCAAATTTTACCACCGAGTTCCTTTCTGAATTCTGCTTCTTTGTCCCCCTCTGCCAAATTTTCCCATTCTTTCACCCCGCTTCTGAAATCCTCATTTTTGCTTCCCTATCTATTCGACAGTGTCCAAAACCTAGTCAAACCCCAATTACCCTTTAAATTTTTTCCCAAGTCTAGATTTTCCTTTACTGAAGTAGTTTCTGTTTTTGTTTTCCTACCCAGTCAACCAAAAAAAATACTCCTGGTTATGGTTGTCACTCGCATAGGAGAAAACACCATGGAGGAAGCACTTGTAGCCATCCAAACTAAACTCCAAGATCTGAATGAAAAATTTCTCAGCCTCCATCTTCAGCATTCAGCCATGAACAATAACCGACAGCCAGAATCTTTTGCAGCCACCGGGTTCTCTTCTTCGAGCAATTTTCATGGGCTGAAGCTTGATTTTCCTCGCTTCAATGGTACTGATCCGACTAGATGGATATACCGAACATAACAATATTTCAATCTGCATAATACTTTTGATGTTCAGAAAGTTCCACTTACATCCTTTCATTTGGAATAGGAAGCCCTTCAATGGTACCGTTGGTACATCAAAGCTCATCCCGAGCCAAACTGGACAGATTTTTGCCAACTCCTTTTGCCATGATTTGGTCCTAGTGCTTTTGACGACTTCACAGGAGCACTCACTAAACTTCACCAAACTGGCACAGTGACAGAGTATCAGATGGAATTTGAGAAACTAGCCAATCACACAGAAGGATTGTCTGATGAATTCTACAGGAGTTGTTTTATCAGTGGTCTCAAGGATGAAATCCACTCAGAGGTCAAAATTTTTTGTCCCAACACAATGATGGAAGTCCTAGGGTTGGCTAAGATGGCCGAGGACAAGATCGCAGCTCAACAATGATCCAAACCCACCTTTGTTCCCTTCATAAATATGGGTTCCCAACGACCTCCCATCACGCCTGCTCCTCAACCAACTCCTATCAAGCAATTGTCTGAAACAGAGATGCAGGCACGTTGAGAAAAAGGGCTTTGTTATAATTGTGATGAGAAATTCACTCGAGGACATAGATGTGTTCCACAAAAGCTCTATCTCTTGGATGTGGATTCTTCGCCTGCCTCAAAACTTGATGAAGAAGCTCCAGATACAGTAGATGATCAGCTTGACATTCAACACCTGCCTGTTGACACCCCATCTCAGGAAAACCCACCCGAGATCTCTCTCCATGTTGTAACCGATGTCACCACCCCACAAACAATGCAAGTCAAGGGATACTTCAAGAAGCTCCCTCTTACCATACTCATTGATTCTGGTAGCACTCATAACTTTATTGATCCTCGGATTGCCAAATAGGCTCATTGTTTTGTCCATCCTTGCTCCAACTTTGAAGTCATGGTTGCCAATGGGGGCACCTTACCTTGCAAGGGGAAGTGTCACAATGTGCGTATCTCTATGGAAGATTATAACTTGCGCTCTCACATGTTTGCCTTGTCCTTAGGTGGTTGTGATGTGGTTTTGGGTGTTCAATGGTTACGCACACTTGGCCCCATCTTATGGGATTTTGCTGAACTTTGGATGCAGTTTTCAGTCAATGGGGAACAACACAAATTTATGGGCTTATAACCAGGGTCTCTCTGCATTATCAGTTCACATCGCCTGGAAAAAATACTTAAGAAGAATTCACATGGTGTCATCGCTTAGCTCCATTCCATTCAGATGCACCCATCAACAGTCTCCACTACTTCCTTGGATAGATATGCATGTGTCTTTGCTGAACCAATGAGCTTGTTTCCTTCAAGATATCTTTGGTAAGAATTTAGCCGCATCTACCTCTCAGTAGGAAATGATGACTATTTTTCATACAGTCCATAAGTGCCAGCCATCCCTATTGGGGAATTATTTCTGCATCAAGACTGATCTCCAGAGTCTTGAAAATTTCCTGGAACAACGGGTCTCCTCCCCAACACACCTGAAATGGGTTATCCAACTCATGGGTTATGATTATGCAACCACTTACCAAAAGGGTAAGGACAATATGGTGGAAGATGCTCCTCCTCGCACATTTGATGACCCAGTTTCTCTTACAGCTATTTCTCTACTTGTTCCAAATTGGTTGCAATCTGTTCAACGGGGCTATCTCTTCTATGAACTCCATGCTTCTTCATCAGTAGGGCACTCTGGGTTCCTCAAAACGTATGACCGGGAACAATGTAACTTCTTTTGGCAGGGACTCAAAATGACAATTCAACGGATGGTGGTTGACTGTGATACTTTCCAGGTCAACAAGGGTGAAACGACCCTCCTTTCAGGACTGCTCGAACCCTTATCCATCCCTCCACAGATTTGGACAACTATTTCTATGGATTTCCTAGAAGCTCTCTAGTGGTATAGTGCCACATCTCAAAGGACACCATATGAAGCAGTCTTTGTACATGCACCACTAGTTCTTCTTCCATACACCTTCAGCAGCTCCCCAGTTCAGGAAATTGACTCAATTCTTCGAAACCGTGATCAGCTTCTTCTCATTCTATAGGACAATTTTCACATGGCAAGAATTCGACTGAAACAACAAGCCGATCAACACCGTTCTGAGTGCACTTTTCACATTGCTGATATGGTTCTTCCTCATCTATAGCCTTCCATGCAATCCTCCTTGAAACTCCAAAGGTGCCAGTGGCTCGGAATGCAACTCGAGGATGCTATAGGGGACCCACTCCTTTAGATTCTGCATCAATTTCCACATCTAAAGCTTTGAGGACAAAGCTTTTTGTAAGGGAGAGGGGATGTTAGGAACCCATGGCTTTACTTTGTTAGTATATTGTTGTTGGATGCATATTCTTTGTAAGTCGTCCTGTAGTATTTGTTGATCCATAGTTTATATTAGCCCATAGTATTGACCCATAGTATTGGACGCATATGCTTTGTAAGTCGTCCCATAGTATTATATGTTCCATGGTTTTGACTCATAGTATTGGCGCCTAGACTTAGCCCATGGTTTGTATTGACACATAGTATTGACCCATGGTATTGGCGCCTCGACTTAGTATATAAGTGTGTGTTGAGGCCTATGAAAGCACCGTGAAGTTAATTGTATTGAGCTTGCTCAAAGGAGGTTGCCCCCTCGAAGTGGCCTGTGATTAATATAAAAGTGATTCTAAGTTCTATTATTTCTGATATCTCATGTATTTGTATTAATTAATTATTGCCGGTTCTTCACAATCATAGGTGCTCCCCATGGAGACACACTTGGCCTTATATAATTTTTATCAATTAGTTCCTTTTACTGTGATTTTAGTTCATTAAGTTCCAGAATGTTCATTCGGTAAGGAGCCTTTGAGTTCGGTACCGCACCTGGTAGGAGCTCAATGGTGAAATCTAATTCCCTTTTTGGTGGTAGTCCTAGAATTTATTTTGGGAATACATTTGAAAATTCCTTTATAATTGGTATGTCTTCCAATTTTAACTTATCTTCCTTAGTCTTCCTTAGTTGTAAGTTCGTCATTAATTACGTTTACAGCAAACAACTTACATCCTTTACGAACAACCTTTTTAACTTTTAGTGCAGAAATCTGTCTAACTGAAGTCTTTCTAGGAATTCATTTTACTATTACTGTTTCACATTTATCATTCAAACAAGTAAAGATCTTTTCAAAACAATTTAACACTACCCTATGTTTTTCCAGCCAATCCATTCTAATTAAAACATCGGAAGAACCTAATGGTAATACATTCAGCTTAACATGAGTCCTAAACTGATTCATCAATAATTCATAATATTTTACATAATCACCTACTTTCCTTTTAGTTTCGGTAGCTAATTGAACCAACCATGATTTTTCAAACTTTTCTACTTTGAGATTACAACCTTTTACTAAATTAGGTGACACATAGCTAAGATTAGCTCCTGGATCAATTAATATAGAAATGGGTTTTTATCTTTCAGCATACCTTCTACTTCAACCATGGAAGTTTGATGATCAACTTGTCTGTTTTCCAAGGATGCATTGATCCTAGGAATTTCTCACGCTAACTCACCAACAGTAACCTCCTCCTGCACTGTATGTATGTTGTTGAAAACTCTCTTCCTGAGTGGACAGTTTCTTGCATAGTGAGGTCCTTGACACTCCCAACATTTAACAAGTTCCTTTTGTTCATTATTTTTAGAAAAAAATTAGGCGGGTCTCTGTTTCTTGCAGCTGTAAAATTTCTTGGATTATTTCCTTGAAATTTTCTGTTTGGCATATTACGTGAGTTATCATTCCCAAAATTTTGATTAAAAGTAAAAGATTTCTTTCTTTGTTCAAAATTATTGGGCCTTTTTTCCTTCCAACTAGGTATGCTTTCCCTTCTTCTGTTCTATTCATAACATACATTTTTCTTTCTCATGGCCTCTTCCAGAGTCTTAGGATTGTTATACTCAATTCTGTCCCTTATATGAGAAGGTAGGTAGCTCAGAAACCTCTGTTGTCACATACCCGAAAATTTTAACTTTTTTCCATACCATAATAAATGCTAATATTACATGTCATGAAATTATGTTACTGACTATTTAACCCTTTTATTAACAATCAGCTATATTCACATATGATTCTTCAACAATTCTTTTAACATAAACTAACATTATCACCTCATTAACCTTCAAGTATCTTACCTTTCGACTTCATAAGATTTCATATCTAATTACTGAAACACAAAGTTTTGCCAAAATATCAATTAGTAACTGTAATGGTTCCTAAGATTAACATATAAATTTATCTTTACATAACTAAATAAATCCAGTGACTTGATCCTACACAACATAACTTTTATCAACTAAATACCATTTGTCCACTCAATGTTTGACATAGACGACAAGGTCACCACTTATGTCTAGGAGATTAAGCTCTTAAGATCATACAAAAGAGAACATTCAAATGAAATCATTTTAACGTTGAGGTACAATAAAACAAAGATTCAATATGATACACACATTAGGTATACATGAGAAGAAAAAACACATCAGAAAGAGACTTTTTTCACGTGGTTCACCCGCATCTTGGGCTACGTCCACGAAAGGTCGCATTATATATTATCTTCCAGAAGAGGCATTACATTCGACAACACACTTGTCGCAATAATTACCTTTAACTATTTCCTCAACCCATTTGCTGATAAGCAATAACTTCTCATAGTTCTTCCCTGCCAACATATTCATTACTACAAGCTCTATCTTTCGCTAAATAATAACTTAAACTAGACATATATCCAAGTATTCAATGTTACTTTAAAAAGATTTCAATGAATCTATTCTTGAACAAAACAATCACTTAACCTAGTTCCAATCAGGTTTCTACTAGGATAAAGATTAAAATCCCAAGGACCTGTTTTTTGTGTACATAACTCGACCGAGATCAAATCCTACATGATTCATTCTATAAAAATTCGTGCTGCATATATACACCAAACATGAATCCACCCGGATCAAAATCCTGCGGGCTTCACTCTATATGAAAAATCGTGCTACAATATATATATATATATATATATAATTATACAGAGATCCATCAGGATCTATTAAATTCCAAACAGCAATAGACAAATATACAAGTATCCACATGGATCTACGTTTTTTTTTTTTTCCTTTTCTCTTTTGTGGCTGCAATAAAGTATAACAGAAAAAGGCACATGGATAGAAATTTATATATATATAAACACACCAAGATTATTGTTCTTTCTTTTAATTACCATACCATCAACGGCCTAGACAGAAAACACATCCCCATTCACAGCGATCATTTGCATAAGCAAAGATCATACCTATCGCAACGATCACCTACAGTGTTAAAGCATGTTTATTCTGTAATATAAAGTCTTCTACTTTTACATCATTCAGACCTAGCTGAATCGCAGGAACCAATCCAACAAAATGCAATATCTTATATATCAAAATTCAGTCAAGGAGATCAGTTAAGTGGATAAGAGCAGAGATTTAATTTCTGTCAATCTACTGGATGGTATAGGTAAAACACATTTTAAGGAAGAGTCCATCTACTGCGCGGTACCGGTAAAACGCATTAAGGAAGTATAATAGGTATATAATTTTCCTAAAATTCCATCTTAAATAAATATATGGTAAACAAAGCCCGACACCGATTGATCCTCCCACAAGGGAGATCGCTCAGGGTTTTTCTGTCTCAAAATACTAAACAATAACCAAATCACAGCAAGAAAACTCTGTACCAAGTAATGGGGTATTTGACTCACCCACAGAGGTAACCATGCATCCATAAGACAATGATTCAGTTGAGGTTGTATTCCACGTGAAAATAAACATTGTACTACCAACTATCCAGCTGGCACCGAGCTGGAGGGGTCTACAGTTCATAGATGTAGAAGACAACGATATCTAGGAAGCATTGGATATGGACAACGATCCAGATGGGATCGAGTCGCCAAACAAAAATACAGAGTATGACTCACTATCCAACCGACACAGAGTTGGATGGATCTATAGTTTAAACAAAAATATAGGAGGTAAAAAAAATGTAGGGATATTCACCTGAGATAACTAGCAATCATCAGATGTGGATATCGATTCCGTTGAGATTGAGTTCCACAAGAATACAGAGCATCACCAACTATCCAACTACCGTAGAGATGGATGGATCTATAGTTTTAAAGATAATGCAGAAGGTAAAAGAAGGTAGCGATATCACCTAAGTGCACAGTGGTCTTCGTTGTTGGGTTCCTCGTCGCAACGATTTCCAGTTCCACATAAATTACAATTTATTCCTGCAAAATGGAATCAACCGGGGTCGAGAGACCAGCTCGAAGCTGCATACCCCTCCCATACATTCCAAAATCCCTTCCCCTCCTTTAAAAATCTACTACTAATATACGCTGCTGGCTTTCGATTACTGAGTAGCTATTCCAGCGCGAGGTTGCTCCCTTCTTCTCCCTTGGTATTCTCTACTCATCCAATAAATGGTGCACTGCCCCCGCTTCAGAGTTCACAACCAGGTGACAAGTGGCATGTAACACTTGGCGCTCCATCCAGGAGATCGCCACCCATGATATCTTCGGAGAAATATTAGCCCCCACCAAAACTTATGCAAATCCCCTTAATTAAGTGTAATCCCATCCATTATAACTTGAGTTCCGCTCCTCTAATGGGGTCGCATTCTTTAGGAAGATAACTGACATTTCCTCCACCACTCCAAAACTTGTTGGGTTAATAAATTCATTAATTAATCATGTTATGATGCTCCTCGATCATAGCCTAGTGGTGATAATGAGAATAAAGGCTCCATCATTACTCTAACATGTATTATTCGACCCTACTATGATATGGTTTTTAAACCCCTTCAAGGAAGCATTACAATAATTCACTTTATATTGTGGTGCTTTGCTATACCCTCTATGTGTAAGCAAGGGTGTTAATTGGTGTAAATAACTCATAATGATTTTCTTTTAAAATAATTACTCAAGGAATTATCCTTCAAAGGAAAGAAACCCCACCCTTTTTCCTTTGATTCTTTGGGCATTCTTTATATGTAATATCTAATCATGCACATTCTAACACTTCCACAGTAGTATATTAATGATGTATAGCTTTTTGCATAATATATTAAATTGTCTCATAATATAGATCATAATTCGGGTATACAATTTATTCGATAAATACATGATATTTTATATGCTTTCGCCATAATATTTTTAAGAAAATCTCTTATATGTACCTATATGTCTTGATAGACTACTAGGTATTTATAATTTATTTTTGGCCTGGTCCGATAAGTCTAATATATATATATATATATATAATTACTCTTCATGTAATGACACCTGCTACCTAAGTGTGGCATAATTTAACCCAAAATTCAGTTTCCTATCGTGTGTCATCATAATTTTAGCCTTCTAAGCAATACTTACTTCTACCAGGAACTTATTTTAGAGTTTAGACTTTCAAGTAGCTAACCAATCCTCTTCCGACGTGAAGTACCAAGATGATCTTTGTAATCGGCTCTTGGTCTACCTACATAGACTTCTCTCCCTTCTTAAAGCGTTTGGTTATTTATTGTTTAGTCACATTACCATCTTTTAACCTTCTAGGCTTAGTCTAAGACTTATAAACATAAAACTAGCTTGAGGTCCACCGGTGGGGCCTTGGCCTTGAGCTCCTCACCCGGGCCATGTACACATTTCTAATTACATTTACTAACAAAATAATGGGGCATAAAGGAGGGATATTACATCTGTACCTTGGGTTTTTCCTCAGTTATGTAAGGCACATATCTCAATAAACTTAAATACTTGTTACTTAATTCCTTCATACTCACAGTTCCTAACCTTAAATCGTAGAAATCCTTACCTTGTTTTCAAAATACTCTTCCAACATAAATTTAATTTTAAAGTACTTTTTAAAAGTGTGCCAATTCATGCGTTTTTCATTTATACTTTTTATTCGTTTTAAATCTTGCCACTAGATGTCGGCTTTTTCCGTCAGATTATAGACTGCCATTTTAGCTTTTAACTGATGTCAATAGTTGTAAATTTGAAAATATTTCTTCATACCGGACAGCCATGCTTCGACTTCCTCTCATTTTTCAGTTTCTCCATTAAAATTTGGGGGTTTTATCTTCTTAAATTCCCCATAAATCTCTTCATATGGTTTGTACTTCTTCATTTTAGTATAGTATTCACTTTCACTGCTGTCACTCGAATACTTGTGCTTCTTCCTATGTGATTTTACATTAATTTCAGAAGAAGATTTACTTTCATAATTAGGAAAATTTAGTTTCTTACCCTTATGTTGGTAGGACATGGTTCCAGATTTAGAATTTACTTATGTTCTTTTATCTTTCCGTTACTATGAAACTTCTCCAATAAAATCTGATTTAACTCTTCTTGCGCTTTTAATATTCGTTCATTTTCTTCCTTAACAGTTCCTATCTCAGTTTTTAGGTGTCTAACTATTCTCAATAATTCAGATGAATTATCATTTAATTCAACAAATATGTTTTCTGCATTAATGTGTTCCTGTTCATTATTATTGTGTTCATTATGATGGGACGTGTCCTCAGCTGACTCTTCTGGTCCTTCCATACGTGCAAACTAAGTATAAAATATACTGAACAGAAAACAATTTAAACAAAAATCAGTACTTGTATTTCTCTTTTCAATTTCAATTATGCGAGTTGAGCCTCTTTCAGGCCTAGTGTTTGAATGTGTGCTCTGATAGCAAATGTAACATCCCCGAAATTCCCAAAAATTTAAAATTCTTCCGTACGGTAATAAATGCTAATATTTAATATTGGAGAAGTATTTACTGACAGTTTAATCCCTTTTAATAGTGGATCATTTGTATGTTAAGGAAGATGTCACAAACAATCATGAGTTGTTTTAAAAGCATCGTAACGACATGATATTGTAATTATTTCACTTGTGACGTATTCAATTCATAAACATGCATTTGTTTGGATAATTGTGTTATTTGTTTTATCGCTAAATATGTAATGAACTGTAGCAACACTATGTATCTGTCATTCTTTGTCTCAATACAATGCTGTAACATTTTATTGAAACACTTACGTATTACTTTAGTTGTAAGAATATTTTATGGTTACTTATTCAAAGTATACATCGACTCTTATTTTATCTCTTGCTATAATATAAATTTGAACATGGATACTAATTGTTTGTTTTCCTTTTTGATGAAGGGGTCTTATGGGTACCTCGAGGCTTAGTTACTTATTATATAGCTAACACTCTTACTATTACTATACAGATCGCAAGTAAGAGATTTGGTACCAGACCTTCAAGGTTTTGATGATAGAAATTAAATGTAGAAAATGTCATTTGGTCGATAATGCACTTAGGCCGTTTTTCAACATCCTGCCATGCACACAATTAACGATTGGGGTCTAAGATACACACCCTAGCCAAATGCTGCAACAATTGAGTTTCTTTACATTATGCTCCGAAGTATCATTGTTCCAATTATATTTTCAAAAGTGTAATTATTAATACTATGATATTCATTTATGTGTAATACTACCATGTTCCAATACATAGTTCATTTATGGTTTTCATAAAGTATTTCCAACTATATGCCAAGATATTTATATTGCAAGGATTTTGGCATAGCGCCAACTTATATATGTATTAAACATTTTAGCATTATAATGTCATTGCTCCTTGTTTGGAAAACTTGACAAGTTTGAATACTATATACAAATGCATTTTTATTTGAAAAATAGTGGATAGATGAGTGTCAATACCATCATGGCATAGTCCACATGAACGGTTGTAATGATCCCATTTAATGATATGCCATAGATGTGAATTATCCTATGGTTTAACATAGAACGTAAATGATAGAATTAAAATTTTCAAAAATCATTACAGGTCTTGACTATAGGCATGATTAAAAGATTTAAATGATAGTGGATCCATGTTGGCAAGCCCACATGAATGGCATAGGGCTTTGTCCCAAAACCCTAGCCATGCATTGAATGGCTTCGATCAAAACGTGATAAAAAAACAACTCCATTCATTCACTTGGCATTGCTAGTGGTAGGGGTGGCCGACAGGCTCCCGACTGCTTAGGGTTTTGAAAGCTTCATGCGATGTTCAAGGGTTTCGATGGTCGATCTATTCGTTATAGTTGGAGGCTGAGCTGAATGGCACCTGGCATAGGTAAGCCATTAACTTACATCGAGGTAATGTTTTGTTTGTTTTTATCAATTCATTTATATCGTTGATAACACTGTTCTATTGTTTGTGTTTAATGGTGAGTGACACGGAAGCCTCTTGGATGGGCTTGTGGCTTTCACCTGGGAAACCATTCCTTCGTGGTTTTGTAAAAGGCCCTGTTAAGCCTCGGTGTTTCTATGGATATCCTGAGTTGTAACTCTTGATGTGAATGATGATGATAGGAAAAGCTGCGAGTCTGTAAACTTGTCGAGATGAGGTTATCACCTGTATTTAGTTTTTACAGTTTGTTTTACATCTTGTAAGTCATATGGCATTTTGTAAACTAAAGAGGGTTGAACCCTCGATCCTTAGGCCTACTTTGGTTTCTCAACGCTTCTCTTGAATTTATATGAATGGCATTTTTGTTTTGTTAAGTGACTGTGTGTACAGACTTGAAAATGGATAATAATGATGCCCTCGAGCTACGGCTCTGGACTGAAATGAAATATATTCTATGTGTAAATTACAATAGATGAATTAGTACTTGGGATTTGATTATTGGAAATCCCCTAAAGTAACTCTGTGTTTTAAGTTGTTGGATGCATTTTTAAATGGTTACCGCGTAATAATCCGATTTGTATGGTTTCATAAATTATTTGTATGCATTGGAAAGTCTGGGAAAACTACCCCAAGCTTGTGAGCCTGGTGTTAAGAGTAAAATAAGGGACAGAGCCATCTTGCTCGCAGCTTGTAAACTAGATGTTTTATTTTAAAATATTATTAGTTTAAAGTTGGTTTCTTACTGAACCCTAAACTATGTCTATAAATTATTTTGTAATTAAATAATGGTTGGGCAAGCTCATTTAAGAGACTCGAACCCGTGACCATTGAATGAATTCCTTTTATGTCGTTGTTGCTATGGAAACGATACCCTCAATGGGTGATCTCTTGCTTTGTCTATTGATGTGTTTATTTTACAATTACCCTAGATAAATATTTAATAGGTTACTGCAATGTGATATAGTGCTAATGATGACTACATTGTTTGAAAATAGTATCTCGTTACAGGTTTAATGTTTATTGATTTTGTAACTTGTGAATTATATAAGGTTTCAATCCTATCCTAATCATTTTATTTAAAGACTGAAAACTGGTACAGGTTTAAACCCTAACTATTCTTTTAAACTTGTAATGCGGTTTAAGTATGGAATTAGAAAGCATATCGACAGTATTAAAGATACAACGAATTGTATTGGTTTTGGAAGTGTTTGGTTTGGAACTCTATTTATTGTTTATGCTATACATAATTTATAAAATGCGATAATTTGGTTCATTTAGGCTGTACGAGAGATAGTAAAATATCATGCCTCTAGTGTGAAGGTTTGGACTCTATACATTTTACTAGTTTAAGTTATAATTGTTTTGAATAGTTTTATCGAAAATATACTTCTTCTTTTACATATTTGTAATATAAGGATGAATTGTTTATTGTATAACTTAATAGTATTAAAATAGTAGAGTCTTGGTTTAATTAATTTAATTTATGTATACAGATCTATGATGAAATAATATAAGGTTTCATTTAGGTTACCACTATTGAAATCCTAAATTATCCTGAATGAAAACATCATTCTGATATAAAAAATATTTCACACTAAACTAGGAAAACTACTTAATCAAAGCTTTTATATAGGTAGAGATACATTCCATAGTTTTGAACAGTATGCATTTATCTAAAACAAAATAAATCTGAAGGTGATTTGAATTCATTTTCAAACTGTCTATCTGAGATCAATTAAATCTACCTACTTAAACAAAACTTACTGTACTAGAGTACGTCGCTTAAATGCGAGTGGAAAAATACAGCGAAGAGTTTCATTCATCAATCTATTACATCTATTCATTCATTCAATTTGTATCACTAAATTTATCAGTTCAAAAATTAATCATTTAGAACCTCTAACATATATCTAAGATATAATGGAACATTTAATACATTTGCACACAGTCATTCAGAAATAGGTTAGCAGTAATCAAATGAAATAATGCAAGTAGAACCTGATAAACGTAGAGGGGGACAAACACCCAATGGAACCCGTTCCACCCAACCTTTTTCTAAAGACAACCAATGTTACTTTCCTTAGGACCCCTGATCCTATTCATTGAACCACCACGACGAAGATTTTGTGTGGAGGCAAGCTTATCTTTCTTCAACTCAGTAATAATGGTATTTGTACTAAGCAGTAAAACTTATGCATTCAGCAGTACACTTAACTTGTTGCTTTACCAATATAATAGTTGCACTCACCAGTATCCTTTCAACTACAGTCTTACTCTAGCATTCACCATAGATTTCCCCTCATCAAAACTCTTGTGCACTCCCACCTTTTCTCTTGAAAACTCAGAATGTCACAAGGAAAATAAATTGCATACTGAATAGTGAATAATGAATAATGAGCCACCTGCTCAGTTCGATGGATGTATAGTGTGCCTAGGTCTTTGGTCATTTTTCAGTAATTATTGAGCCACCTGCTTTGTTCCACTTTCTTGGGAAACATGACCACAAAAATAGAGAAGTTGCCACCTGCAACAGCTAGATGTGAATGAAGAAGCTGCCACTTTTCCATTTGATCTCCACCCCAGTTCATTCCTCCCAGTGGGTCACTGAACACTCTTTAACAGTCTCCTTTGGATATTTGTCTCATCTTTTAATTATTAATAATAAAAATATTAGAGTATTTAATTATAGTAATCCTTGACCCCACTTGGTCAATAATCATAAAATTTTTACAATAATTTAAAAAATAATGTTTTTCTCACAACATAAAATGTTCATATTTTGGGTATGTGACACTCCACATGTGAATCAGAACTTCGCAGCTCTGCCTACTCCTAGGATAGCGCAACACAAGGAACTCTGACACAAATCGCAGTTCAAGCAACTTGGACAAGCACACCAAGTGCACAACAAACTCCATCAGGCAATTCATGTAGTTCGACGCCAGCAACTTCGACAAAGACAAGAACTCTGCGTAAGATATATGAGACTCGTACACCTAATTCATTCTCAGTTTTTGCATTATTTTCTCAATTTAATGATCCTCTAACTTTTGAAAAAGCTATTGAACATAAAGTTTGGGCACAAGCCATGGATGAAGAAATAAAAGGCATTGAGAAGAATCAAACATGGGAATTAGTTGATGTTCCTAAGGACAAGGGTGTGATAAGCGTGAAATGGATTTACAAGACCAAACAAGATGCTGATGGAAATGTGCAGAAGCACAAGGCAAGATTGGTAGCAAGAGGGTTCACACAGCAGCTAGGCATAGACTTCAATGAAACCTTTGCACCTGTAGCATGAATGGACACTATCAGAACAGTTTTGGCCATCACAACACATAAGACATGGCATGTTTACCAAATGGATGTTAAGTCTGCATTTTTAGATGGTTATTTGGACGATGAAGTATATGTGGAGCAGCCACAAGACTACGAAACTCCAAGACAAGGACACAAAGTATACAAGCTAAAAAAGACACTTTATGGTTTGAAGCAAGCTCCTAGAGCTTGGTACAGTCGCATTGACTCTTACCTCATTCAGAATGGATTTCACAGAAGTGAATGTGAGCCAACATTGTATACAAAAATCAACAAGCAAGGTAATAAGCTAATTGTCTTCCTGTATGTAGATGATTTAATATTTACTAGTGGTTTTGGCATAGAAGAATTTAGATGAGTCATGGAAAGTGAATTCAAAATGACTAATTTTGGGCTTATGAAGTATTTTATGGGAATTGAAGTCCAACAATCTGAAAAATACATATTTATATGTGAGTTGAAGTATGCAAGTGATGTCTTGAATAGATTTAAGATGTTAAATTGCAAGATAGCTCGACCACCAGTGATAAGAGGTTTAAAATTGAGCAAGGATGATGATGGATCCAATGTAGATCCTACATTGTTTAAAAGGCCTGTTGGCAGCCTTATGTATCTTACAGCGACAAGGCCAGATATCATGCATGGATTGAGCTTAATCTCAAGATTCATGGAGTCACCAAAAGAATCTCATTGGCAAGCAGGTAAAAGAATTCTGAGGTATGTAAGTGGAACAAAAGACTTTGGTATTTTCAAACTCATTAGATACACTAACAGTGACAATGGAGGTAGCATGGATGACATAAAAAACATATCTTGGAATACATTTCATATAGGAACAAGTGTTGTATCATGGGATTCAAAGAAACAACCCATAGTAACTCTTTCTCCAACAAGAAATAGAGTATGTCGCAGCTACAAGCGCTCAAGGTCAAGCCGTTTGGATGCGAAGGATGTTAAGTGATCTATCGCGAAACCAGCAAGAACCCACAGTCATTTAGTGAGACAATAATTCGGCTATCGCACTGTTAAAGAATCATGTGTTCCACAAGAGAACCAAACACATCGACACAAGGTATCATTTTATCAGAGAATTGATAAACAACAAAGAAATCTGTTTAGAATTTTGTAGGTCTGATGATCAAGTAGCAGACATATTTACAAAACCATTGGCAAATGACACATTCCAATATATGCAAAATTGTTTGGGAGTGACAAGTTCTGCGCAGTGAACTTCGTCATACACATAGCATGTTTCAGCTATGAAATATTTTGTAAAGTTTTATTTTTGTTTAATGATCCCCGTCTACTCATAATTAATGGGGAGTGTTGGAAAAACTTAATTAAGAGTTGATAGCGTATCTGAACTACACCAGCTCTATCAATCACCCTGTTACTATTTTTGTGTCAGTGCGCAGATTCTGTAATGTCAGTCATACACTCAGTTTGCAGCCAATCCAGCGCACGTCAAGTTTGTAGTTATGAAACCGCATTTGTAATATGCATATCAAGAATCTGTAGGTAGAAATTAATTACAGTATTCAATGCAACCCTATAGCTTCCAGGTGAAGCAATCTTAAGTCAGTGGTTATGAATCTCCTATATATAGAACCAGATAATTGAAACTTCAGGGGTGAATCCATGAAGATAAGTGTCTATTTTGGGGGGTCTTGTGAGAAAATAAATCTGATTTTTTTTTTTCAACTTTGGGCGAACAAAAGTGATATTTTTGTTTAGAATTTCACTTTGCAGTAAAAAGAAAACTTTTAGAGAATTATGTTAGCTTTCTATTCATAATTTTTTCAATTTTTTTAATTCATATTTGATATGTCGATTTCACAAATTTTTGATAGTGTGTTCTTATAAAATGAAAGGACTACAAAATAGTCATGTTTTGTTGCGCCCGTAAAATCATTGTTAATCTTGTTTTTGCAAAAACAAAAGATGCTATGACAATCTACACACAATGTACTAGTGCATGACTATAAGTTTTTAACCAATGGATCTATATACTAATTATTATATTTTTTTGAATTCGATCAATGGGGAAATCTAGTCGATTTTCAACATGTTTTTTGTTGCACCAATTTTATCTCAATTGACTCTAAAACTAAAAAATCTACGAACAACCTTTTGAAGTAGACACTCCAATTAAGTGCACCATATTTTTTTCAATTTTTTTGGTGGTGTATTTTTTAAGTTATGGATTTTTCATTTCATCATTTTTTGAAAAAGATGAATCCAAACTTGACACATGTTACAAAAAAACAATTAAAAGTATCAAATCTTACCTATACACAACAAAATATATACCTACGAAAAGTAGATTCAATGATGAAACTAATGGTATAAAGTCCGATAGTCATTTTGTAGTGTAAGAGGTTGCTTTTACCTTACGAAAATGGAGAAACCTAAAAACTGTGTAGAACCGTCAAGTGTTCAAGTCTCAGAGATTATTCGGACGAATAATCGTTTTTCGTAACAGCACCGTTATTTAAACCAAAGGTTGTTCGGCCGAATAACTAAACGCAAAAAAAAATTCATCTGTCGAAAAAAAAAATTGCATTGTCTATACTCATATAAATAAATCTAAAGTGATTCATTATTTTCGCACATTCTATTTTTGCATATTTCTGGCCAAACTAATTTTGAAAGGGTTATCAAAGGAGATTTCTTTTGCAAAAGGAGTTTTTTTTACAAGGTATTTTTCTTCTTATTTTTTTCCAAAGGGCACATTGAAGGAGTTTCTTTCTAAGGCATTTTTGTAAAAAAAAATTTCTAAGGTATTTTTTCAAAGAAGTTCTTTCTTTGCAAGGTGTTTTTTCAAAGTTTTTTTTTACAAAGTATTTTTCCAAGTGGGTTTTTTACATAATCTTTCCAAAAAGTTTCTTTCAAAGGGTTTTATTTAAAGATTTTTTATCCCAAAGTATTTTTGCAAAGACGTTGTATTTTTCCTTCTTATTTCCTTAAAAGGGTTTTTTTCAAAGAATTGTTTTCCTAAGATATTTTGCAAAGAGTTTTTAAGGTATTTTTGCACTTCTTATTTCTTTGAAAGGGGTTTTTTCAAAGATTTGTTTTGCTAAGGTATTTTGCAAAGAGTTTTTTTCCAAAAAAAATTTGCACTTCTTATTTCTTTGCAAAGGGTTTTTTCAAATAGTCTTTTTCCAATGTATTTTTGCAAAGAAGTTATTTCTTTGCACGGGGTTTTTTCAAAGTACTTTTTTCTTAGATATTTTTGCAAACGAGTTTTGTTACAATGTATTTATCTAAGTGGTATTTTCAAAGAGGATTTGTTTCTAAGGGATGCATTTATAGAGTTTTTTTTCGAAAGTATTTTTGCAAAGAAGTTTTTATTTCAAGGTATTTTTGCAAAGAAAATGTATTTTTCCTTCTTATTTCTTTGAAAGGGGTTTTTTGAAAGAGTTGTTTTGTCAGAGTATTTTAGCAAATGATTTATTTATTTACAAGGGTTTTTCCAAGATATTTTTGCAAAGAAGTTTTTTTTCCAAAGTATTTTTCCTAGTGGTTTTTTCAAAGAAGGTTTTTTTTCCAGTGGTTTTTACAAAGAAGATTTCTTTACAAGGTGTTCTTATTCTTTTCCAATGGGTTTTTTCAAAGGTGATTTATTGTTAAGGAGTTCTTATTTCTTTCCAAGAAGGTTTTTTTGAAAGGAGATTTCTTTTGAAGGGGTTTTTTCAAAGTAAATTTATTTCCAAGGACTTTTTTTTCAAAAGACTCTTACAAGATTTTAATAAAGTGAAGTAAATTTCAATTCATGTTTTTATAAATTTCGTAACTATTTTTAAATGTTAAATTTTTTTTTTTACTATAAAGTGATGATTCTTTAATTTATCATCTCTAGATTAAACAATCATGGGCAGTAAGAGAAATCGTTCAAAAAATGGTGATCGTAAACGTGATGATGATGCTAATAGAGAAAAACAAAAAATTAGATATAATGCTAAAAAAACAAGGGTTGCAGAACTGGAAGAGATAATTATTGAAAATATAAATACAGATTTACATGATAATGTTGATGAAATGGAAATTGAAAATAGAGTACAAGAAGAACAAATTGAAGTTGAAGAGACCATTGTTGAAAATATAAATAGTGATTTACATGCTAATGTCGATGAAGTCAATATTGAAGATCAAGTTCAAGATCCAGAAATTGGACCTGATATGTATATATAATGTATTTTCCAAATTCATTTTTTATAATGAATTGTATTTTTTGATATATGTTAAATTAAATTTAACTTGATGTATAGGTACGTTCACCATTGATAATGAAATGTTAGAAAGCATTGACTGCAACAAATATGAAAAAAAAATACCCATACATGTTGCACGTTATCGTGCTCAAAACTTTTATGATGATGTTCTGAAGGATTATTCAATAGCAGGACAAGCACAAATTTTGAGATGTTTATTAGTGTCCAAGAAGTTAGAAGGTGCTACGTCATTTTTGGGTATTCATAAGGCGACAAAAGAGTCGAAATTGAAACATAATGTGATAGAAAATATAGGTGATGCAATAAAAAAAATTGAAAAATCCAGGAAGAAAGATATCAGTGTTGCACGTAGAGCAATTCATACAGCAATTGTTTCAGCTAGTACTAAACAAAATCATTTGACAACACAACTAGCAAAAGCAGTTGGAACCTAAAGAAGACATTATACAAAAATAACAAATTCAAAATGCAAATAGATGAAAATGATGAACTTGCTTGCTAGGAAATTATTTGTAGAAAACCTTACAAAGATAGAATGAGAGCAGGTGTTAAAGATATTGTACGGGAATATTGGTTGACACATGCTCGAGTTTTACCAAATTCAAGGGATGTGATACGACAAAGAGTATCATGAGGGGTATATGAAAGTAGTCCTAAACATATAATGGATATGACACAAGTACAATTGTTCAATAAATTCAAGGAAGATCATCGTGGAATTAATGTGTCAATCACTACATTCGTGCAACAAAAACCATGGTATGTTAGACCTATTACTATACGTGACACATGTTGTTGTCATTATCATGTGCAATTTCAATTATATTACGACATGTTTCTTGAATTTGGTAAAATGTTTTGGAAAAATTCACCACCTCCTCCCACAGTACATGAATTCATATCTCAAACTCTATGTGAGAGAGATCACGATGAAGTATTTTATAATAAGAAATGTGTCAATAGAAAACATTGTCATCGTTGTGGAAATCTAGTCTTATTCCACAATAAATATCCTATCGATAATGATCACTCACTGTCAAATGTAAACGTTGATTGGAGAAGATATGAATACATCGGTTATGCTACAAGTTCTAGTGATGCACATTTCAAAATAATTGATTTGCGAGAAGATAAAATACGTGTGACAGATTTTCTCAAGAAATTTGAAAGTGAAATTTATAAATACACCAAGCATTCACATAGATCACGATGGCAAGACCTTCAATTAAAATAGTCTCGTAAAAATTTTCCACCAGGAACAATTTTGTCAGTGGTTGATTTTGCAGAAAACTACACATTTGCTGCACAAAAAGAGATACAGAGTGAATAATATCATTCTGACGAAGTTTTGATATTTGTCCATGTTCTATATAGACATTCTCAGCAGGATGTTGATGGCATTGAAAGCACGTGTGACAATCGAGATGCGATTAAAGAATATCACTTTTATATCATCGATGATCGTACACATGATACACATTTTGTTCAGCATTGTATTGAAAGTATTTTCTACGATTCACTAAAAGGACATGACGTTAAATTCAATGAACATTGGATATGGTCAGATGGATGTGCGGGACAATTTAAATCTTCATGATCATTTTATTGGTTATGACGACTTCATAAAACATTGAACATTAAACATCATTGGAATTTCTTTGCAACTGGACATGGAAAATGTGAACATGATGGTGCAGGAGCATGCATAAAAAGAGCACTTCGAAGATGGAAAATGAACCATTCTTCTGCACAATTTCATTCAGCTACAGAGGTTGTCCAATGGTGTAAATTACATCTAAGCCATGATTATAATCAACAATCAAAAGATGTGTGCAAGTATGTATACGATTTTTTTAATTTATATTAATTGTCAATTTAAAAAAATGTACACTAACATTTAAGTATATGTACACTAACATCAAAAGTTGTCATTTGTGTAGGTTTTTTTGGCTTGTTGCGGTCCAATATATAAATAGATCAATACCATACAACGCTAGCACCATACATGGGACTAGAGATTTTCACTCTATTCAAACAAAATCCTTCCAAAACATGTTTGCATTTGACAGTAAAAAGCAATCATGCTTTTGTCATATTAGCACTGAAAATGTTGAATCTACAGAAATTTGTGAAAACATAACGAACAACTACGTAAAACATTGAAAATACACATAGATTAATCTCAAAGGAAAAATGCCACTAGCAAGCATAGAAGAATTAGAATCAGAAGAAATAGCAATATCATATGATGGCAACAGAATTTCAAATCTTGTTAGAGAAGGTAATGATCTTACAACTGTTTTGTCAATTGTTCATTCTTGTCCATCCCCTTATACATGTATATTAGTCAATTTAATGGGTTTTAAAAACCCTAACACCAATTGTAATTTGCATAGGGGATGTTTTCACTGTGATTGCACCTATAGACAACAACGAAAATGTGAAATATTATTTGATGAGATGCGCTGAAGGAAAGATGAAGTTATTGGAGGACTACAATGATAATGGATATACATACGAGAGAGGATCCATCATTTTAAAGGGCTATTTTTTTCAGTAGACCCGTATGAATGAAAATTATGTCTACTTTCAAGATTATGAACCTGATGTTATATGTTGTTAATATAGTCATTTAGTATGTGCGTCTTGAATAAAATTGGTACAAGTTCCATCGAAAAAATAATTAAAAACTAAAGAATGGAAATTTTCCAAATATGACCATGAATGGATAATTGAGGACGACATTCCATTGCGATGTTTTTAACTATATAAAAAATTATTCGATCGATGTTTTTGTCCATGTCTATGTCAAATGTTGTGTACAATATATTTTTTTCTTTCAACTATGTCTATAATCTTGAATGGGAACTAGAATAAGAGTTTAAATGATCGTATTTTAGTATGTTGAAATGAATTCGAAAATTATTCAGTAATGAAAAATTTAATGTGTAATTTCGTCTCAAATTATGTGTATAGTACTTTATTCGGGTCCCCATATGTCTATTAGACCACTTAAGGGATGAGATAATGGATGTGGATGTCTCCACACTCCGCCCCGAATCTTTACTTTTCACTGAAGTATGTAAGTGAAGAATCACCAAGAAACCTGCTAGATTTCATCTGATCCATTTCATGCTTCTCTAATATACTTAATAAATGGGAAATTATTATTCTTGATCCATAAGATGGGTTGATCCATTACTAGTCTTATGGTAAGATAAACAATTCATATAAATACATGATCCATAAGTTTTTTAAAATATCACTCAAGTGTGAGTTCACATAACTAAAATCATGGCAAATGGAGATAACAATCATTTGATTTTTAATCACAAGCAAGGGTTCTAGGATTGTGAAGCTTATGCTAAATTAGAGCAATGATTATTTACAACAAATCGATGAAAATTCATCAAATTGTTGTCTAAAATCATTGCTCTAATTTAGCATAAGCTTCACAATCCTGTAATCTTTGCTTATGATTAGAAAACAAAAAATTGTTAAATCTCCATTTTCCATATTTCAGCCGCATAAAATGTACCTGAACATTGAAAATATGAATCATTAGTTAAAAATTGAAAATATGAATCATTTATACAAATTTCAATTTATCATTTATATGAAATTTAAGTTTTATGTTGAAACCAAGATTCTATATATCAAACAAACATTCTTTCTTAACATTCCTAACATTAGATTGCACCTATCAAAACTTCCTAACATTCATTCTTGACATATTCCTAACATTCCCATCAAAACATCCTAACATTCCTATCAAAATTTGAACCTAACATTCATTTTTAAACTTCCTAACATTCATAAACTTCCTAACATTCAAAGCTTCCTAAGATTCCTAACATTCATTTATTCTTAAAATTCCTATAAAAACCTAACATTCATTTTTAACATTCATTCATTCTTAAAATTCCTATAAAAACCTAACATTCATTTTTAACATTCATTCATTCTTAAAATTCCTATAAAAACTTAGATTGAAAATTCCTAAACATTAGATTGCACCTATCAAGACTTAGTAACATTTTGAAACGTCCTAACATTCATTCATTCTTAACTTCCTAACATTTTTAACATTCAACACTTTATAACATTCAACCATTCTTAACATTCCTAGCATTCCTATCATTAACATTCCTATAAATTTTACATCTACATACATATACATAAATTTAATAATTTACATACATTCATAAACATGCAAAAACATATTCTAAACATTTATCACACCAAATATGCTAAATAATTAACAAAAAAATAGATCATTTAAAGCAAATACAAAATATGTAAGTTCAATGTACATATATATAATCCATGAACATGTATTATATATATAGATCGCCAACAAAATCCCTTGCAATTGTCCCAAGTTGGGATGTGGGCTCCATCTTTGATTTTAATACCGCAAGCCTGGGTGGGAGAGATATCTGGGGTGGATATTGAAGAGTTGTAGGGTCTCTAAGAGTACATTTTCGATCATATATTTGACCCTTCCCAACGCCATAAAATTCAGAATGAACATTAGTATAGTCTAGCTTCATCTTTAAAAAAAACTCCACATAAAAAAATCTAGCAAAATATTGAGAAACCTCATCGTTCCATGGAAACCGACCATAGTCTGCAAGGAACCAATGATATAGTAGATGTGCAAGTTCAAGGTGCTTGAAATATTGCACTTTCAACATTTCTCTCTTTAGACTTTCTTTGAAGTTAAACATTGATTTGGCATGTTCTTTTGTCACTCTCTCCTTCACAACAGCCCACTTGTTTGGACATGTCACTTGTGCCCTTCATCTTCGCATCAAATCAACAAATCCATTTGTAGTTGGTCCGAGATCCTCATATGCCTCAATGAATTTTTGAAATGATCCCAAAACAATCTCCAAACTTTGTCTACTCTCTGGAGAGAGATCCATAGTAGATAAATCTTTTTTCAACTTGCTGTAGTGGGATCTACAACTTTCAAGAGTCATTTCATGAACACCACTTTCCCATGGAAGCTCCTTAGGTAAATAAGATGGATACATTGTCATGGGTGTACAACCCTTGGTTAGTTCAACATATTGCATCCTGGCTCGACCATCGTCACCATGTGTAGAATGACGAGTCTCTTAGGAACCTTGCTTTGCACCCACATCTGTCTCCCTTACTCGCTCTTCCTCCCTCTCTGTAGAATTATGAGCATATTCTGAACCATGCTTTGCTTCAAATATAAAAAAATTCATGTGTAAACATGTACAAACTTTGCGTACACAAAAAAACAATTTGTACATGTATTAAAATATTGATGTTCATACCAACAGAAGGTCGAGATCGATGTTCTCCCACAGAAGATAAAGGGAATCATCTGTACCTCTATTGCCTCGTCGATGATCGAATGAATATGAACTATACAATAAACTTGAATCTCGAGGGGAAGTCGAAAACCTCTGATTATCAATTGAAACACCAACTCTAGAAGAATGTGAAGACCTCCTATGCTTTTGCCTCAAAGACTCCTCTCTTTCCATTTGATATAATGTCTACAATTACACAAATATCAACTCATTACATATTCAAATTCTACATGTTAATTCTACAAATTCTAATACATAGCTACTAAATAGACTAAGTTATTTAATAAGGACCTATATATACCTAATATCATCTAATAGTTCTTAAAATGAGTAGAGCTAGTATTGTTGGATGTATGAGGAATTAATGTGTCAATCTTCTAAGTGTTTTTGATGTTTAAAATGAATAGAATCAATATAGTTAAATACTAAGTGAAGATTACATTTCTTTATGTCAAAGAATGAGTTCATGAACATGTTAACTTTTAATTTAAATCTTAAATTAATAACTTAATTGATATTTTAATAATTTAAACATAAATGATATCTACAAATATTTTTATTATTCCATAGAATCATAAAAAATTGACGATTCATGGTATTATGTTTCACAAGTTTGCCATGTTTCCCAAATTTACCATGTTGCATGATGGTATTGAGTTTCAACCTAATAATGATGACGATTCATGGTATTATGTTCCCCGAGTTTACCATGTTGCAACCAAATAAAAACATAATCCCAAGAATGGTCACCTTTACAAGGCTGAAACTCAAGACCATTGTTTTCCATCAATTAGATTCTCAATTCAAAATGCACAAGCATAAGGCATGACATTCTCAAAAAAGTGTCAACTTAGAGTGAACTCAATACTAGGTGTATGACTATTATTGGATCACTATTAATGTGGAAAAATTATTAGTGAGTCTCATGTTTCCATATATTTGTGGCATGAACTCAATACTAGGTGGACTAATATCATTCCATCACTATTAATGTGGAAAAATTATTAATGAGTCTCATGTTTCCATATATGAATGGCTTTTGTTCCTAGTGTTTTGATATCAATACCTCCTAACAAGGATTCCCTAAATACATAAGAATACTGTGTACAAATGACGTTCATAAAACATGTTATTTGGTGCATTTAATATAATTGACTTTGCTATTTTGGAAGGCCGGGGTTTTTTACAAGTTTTATATGTAGTAGCTTTAGTTCTTTCTTATTACGTCTAAAGTAAAGTTTAGTCTTGTCTGTAGTTATTCATGAGCATGGTTTATCATATTTAACTAATATATTTATCTATGAACTCTGTCCATATGGACAGAGTTCAAACAAAAAGGGAAACCTATACATAAAGCAAAAATACCATTTGCAAATAGAATTTCAAAACTACTTTAATTTTTCCTTCTTATCACATAAGCAAAATCAATAGTTTAACAAGTTTAACCAACTCAATACTATTTATATTTCTCTTTTTGGTCATATAAGAAAAATTAATAGTTAAATAAGTTTAACTAGCTCAATAGTATTTATATTTAAATAAGTTTTAGCATACGATTTGGATCTAAAGGTCCATGATGAATACACTAGGTGGTTGGTTGTTGTTGGACATAAATGGGCATCTAAAGGTAATACGACAGGTAAAAGTAGTTAACCTAACATCATACTCAGTCGATACTAATATATTGGCCACAACTCTAGTCTATGCCATAATATCATTGGTTGGAATAGAAAGTAAAGTGATTGCATTATTTGATAAATTATGAACTCAAAATATCGTATGTAAACTAATTGCATATTTGGATCAATTATAAACTCGGAATACAGCTACTTGAAATAGAAACTAATTAAAACCATACATCTAGATTCTGTTTTTTTCCTAATCTGAATAGAGGCTCCTACATTTACTACTTTACTTTCTCTCCTATCCATGCAAGTGCTAAAAGTAGTAATTGTCGTTCGGTCCACAAAATTGAGCATATTTAGTGCATCGTTTCTTAATTTTCATGACTTAGAAATTACAGTTCCTATTGCTCAAGTATCTTAGCTCGTTTGATTAGGCTTTTCTCAAACTATGATAAGTATTATTTGTGATAGGTAATCTAAATCCAACTAATGGTTATGCTCTAAAAGTTATCTAGGTGGGCTAGGCAGGGCTTATTATGATCAAATCACCCATTAAATCACACTAAAAATGGTACTAAATCAATAATTACCAACAATTCTATGTTAAGGTCCTTCCTTCCCTTCCATTCAAGGTCTAAGTTAAGATAGGCTAGAGTTCATGAACTCTGTCCAAATTGGACAGAGTTCATGAACCCATGTAAAGTACCCACTAAGTTAGATTCCATTTTTTTTAGCTACCCCTTAATTCAATAATAGATAAATTACACAGAAAAATTAGAAATTGGACAGTGTTCATGAACTCATGTACAGTACCCACTAAGTTAGATTCCAATTTTTTTAGTTACCCCTTAATTCAATAATAGATAAATTACACAGACAAATTAGATATCGTTTCATCATACCTGTTTTTTTGTTTTACTGTTGAAATCCAACCCCAAACCGAACTCGAGCAAACGAAGCCAAATGACCCCAAGCACCGAAAAAGAAAATGACACCTACAACTAAACGAAGCAACATTGATATAAAATTTAACAAAAATAAAAAATAAAAATAGAAAACTGAAATAAAATTACCTGTGCAGTCCACCCCATGATGAACAATCCACAACCACTCCAATGCAAATGTCCACCAACGACCACTCAACAGACGAACACTCCACCAACGAACAGACCACCACGAACATGTACCAAATGACGAACACTCCACTAATGAACAGACGCAGCAACGAATGTCCACCAACAAACAAACATAACAACGAACAGATGCAACAAGGTGGCAAGGTCCACTCCAAAACAAACAGATGCACTAAGGTGGTGAAGAAGGGGGATGAAAGGAGGGGGAGGCGAAAGTGTTGGCGGACCACCAACAAAAGATGCAGGATTACGAACAGGGTGGCGAGGATGAGTCCAGTAGCGGTGACACCAGTGGCGTGGACGGGTCCAACCAGGAAGACGTGGCCAGGTGGTCAGAGCAGTGGCCAGACGGGTGGCGTTGGAAGGTCCGGCAGTGGGTCTCATAGCGGGGTCCAAAACTTCCTGCAGAGAAAATGACAAAGACAGGCCGCGGCCAAGATTTTATGCAAAATAATTATTCAGCCGAATAAATAAAAAAACGTCGTGTAATTTTCCCGTCCGACTATACCTTGCACACAAAACGAGGTCTCCGTTATTTCTAACGGTGAACCGTTAAACGTTATTCGGTCGAATAACGTATAACTTATTCGGCCGAATAACGAAATTTATTTGGCTAAATAACCAAATTTATTCGACCGAATAAATTTGGTTATTCGGCCGAATAACTTCTGCTATGTCTCTTTCGAACCTGATTCTCACGAAAGTGTTACCCAACTTCACGTTTTCACCCTTAGATAGAGATGACAGAGATGTGCGCAGAGCAAGAGTAAAAGAAGAATTTGGTCAAAGATTGTATCAAGAGCCCAAGCTTTGTGAAAGTAAAAGATCAAAGTAAAAACTCATTTCCATGTATTGAGACAAGCTGCCGAGTTTACTTTGGTAATATACATAAGTCTATAGTTTTATGTTTCATTCTCAAGATTGTTGAATATTGCATGTCGCATATCTTCTCCAAATTTACTTGTGTGAATGTTGTTTACATTTATGCTCATTAAAAGAAATCAATATTTACAAATAGTTCACCACAGTGAAAGTTCTATTTTAATGAGGAGCAACTTCCCATAAGCTTCACTTAGATGTTTTAGTTGTTATGTCTTAGCAAAATATATTTCAATATAAAGCTTGTTTAAGAGGTCCCCGAAGTTAAGAATTTATGTGAAGTAATTGAGAAGTTCGCAAAGTAAAGTATTTCACGAAGTTAACTTTGCATTTATGCGAAGTTCAACTGCACAGTAAAAGTTGAAATGCGTTACTCTATGCGCAGTTAATCCCCCAGTTAATATCCGCACCTGGTAAGGGCTGTAAAGTGCTTCCATTAAGGGATTTGACATGTTCATATCCTTCAATAATTGGGTCTGTAGATTTGTGAGGTCAACATATTTAGAAAATTGCTCGTTTATCCAATAAATATTCTTCTATCCAGTCAGTGGGCAACATGTAGTAAAACGTATTTACATATAACTCCCTGGTCAAATTACCACCAATGTGTATGGCACATTTAGTTCTCTCTTTGTGTAAAACTCTAATTGCGCTTTTATTAGCAATTGCTTTGATCTCCCTCTGTATAAAACCCATTTAACTGCAAGCAATTGAAATGTTCCTAGCATTAAGTCTAGCACCTCTAACAAACTCCAAGAGTAACCTATGCATAATGAAAGATAGCATGAGAAAGCAGCTCCGTTGAATGCATGTATAGAGCACATTTATGTGAACAAATCATGAATTCAATAGAGTAGGTTGTGCACTTTTTGATATTCAATATGACTACCTAAATCAATGTTTTAGTTATCAGTTATGTATGTATAAGTGACTAGTTGTTTTTTATATTTTTTTTATAATTGTTTATTTTCAATTTGGAATAATGTCCATAAAATCAATAATCAATACTATAACACATTTGTCTCATCCTAATAGAAAAGACATATTTAATAATCCACTCTAAATTTTAGAATATAAATACCTATCAATAAACAAGAGCATATAAGATGTAGTGCTCTAAATGGTAGGAGTAGGTTAGTTGTTGAGAAGTGACAACCAGTTATCCGGAAGAAGATAACTCGGTTGCCCTAATTTCTCTAGGGTTGTTACATATACTCTCTATTATTCTGGAACAAGCCAACCCAAAATAGAGTTTGTTTGCTCATGTAATATTCAATAATTCAGTTTTGAGGTTGTGATATAAATATGTAAGCTTTAAGAGGCAATGAGACACAGTGGTAAGCCCAAGGGGGCAGAAGGGTGTAAGCAGTGTTGGGCTATTTGTAAATCTCTCTTGACATATGATTGTTAGTTCTGTGAATGTTTCCTTTTCAAAAAGTTTTACCATGTAAATTACAATGTTTTTTATGTTCATATATATTTGTGTCATTGCAATTTTGTTACATATGCTATGGATGTTAGTGTTTCTTTATTGCTAATTCTATTTGTTTGTGGGTTTATTGGTCTAACAAATTGTATAAGAGCCTGAAGAAGTATGTTGGATTAACTTGACTCCTGAATGAGCAAGGATGTAAGTGGTTTTGGGTACACAGTTTTGGTAGCAAGTGGTTTCTTGCTAGTTGTATTTACATGTAAAGAATCTTATTTATAGGGTTGGATTTCTCCATTGTATGGTTCCAAAGTGAGCATGAGAGATGCTCTAGGGGAATTGGCCTAGTTTTTCCAAGGACCAATAATAGATCTATTATTGATGACTACCGAGGATAAATATGATGTTTCTATTTTGATTGCTCTGATATTTATGTTTTATTCTCTCTCATATTTGTATTCCTAATAGCGGTATGGCAAAGGATTAGTAGATTTGATAAAGCTATCCTAGCAAAGGTTTAATGTGTTGATGAAAAAGTAAGTGAAAAGTATTCTTAGAGAACTAGAGGTTACACGGATTCCTAGAGAACTCAAGGTTATAGTGCCTAGTGCCTAAGCACCCATGTATTGAGGTAGATGGAAGTCAAGTTTAAACGGGGGATTGTTAGGATTAACCTTGACTCTGGAATGAGCAAGGATGTAAATGATTTAGGGCACACTGTTTTGGTATCCGGTGGTTTCTTGCTAGTTGTATTTGCATGTAAAGAGCCTTATTTATAGGGTTGGATTCCTTCATTGTACGGTGCCAAAGTGAGCATGAGAGATGCTCTTGGAGGCCTTGGCCTAGTTTGGCCAAGGACCAATAATAAATCTATTATTGATGGCTAGTTTTTCCCTACATATTGTTGAGACTAAATATGATGTTGCTATTTTGATTGCTCTTATATTTATATTTATGTTTTATTCTCTAGAATATTTTTATTATTAAGGTTCGTTAGTTGTGGATAGCTTGAGGGAGGCCATAGCATGTGTGGGCACTTGTATGCACAACTGTCGCAACTGCTATTGAAAGCTGTGCAAGGTCTAAGGAATCCTAGATGCATGGGAAAATATATGTAGAGGGGTGTGCTCTGGTGGAAGAGGTTGCAGCCTGTGTATAGATATATGTCTATAAGTATGTGATGAAATAAATAGAACAAGGGATAAGGTAGATTGTTGTATCATTAAACAATGACAACTAGGTTTATGTAATCTCTCTATTATAGTTTCATCCAAGTCATACAGTTCCTATTATTCTTATTATTGTTGAAACAAATCAATCTGAAATAGGATTTGGTTGTTTATGTAATTAATAATTCAGTTTGTTGTAACTGTGGAGGTTGTGATATAAATATGTAAATCTGGTAGAGGCAGAGATGGATCCAAGGATTCAAGCTTCGTCTTGCTCTTGGATTACTGGTTGTAATATCATGTTGATTGAGCAAAAATATGTTGTTTCCCTTGTGTCCGGGATGTTTCCCCTTCAATAAATTTACTTTGTATGATTGTTGTGTTGCGCATTCTTTTTGGTTTTCTGCTACAATAAATTGGATCAGTAGATTCAAAGACATAGCATTAGTGTAGATAGATTGTTGTTTGTGTTTTTTTGTCTTGGTATTGATACTGACGTGTGTGAGTTAGGGAGGTGCCTGCACACGGTTGGAGAAGGACCGTAGCAGAGAGAAGCCTCCTTTTTAGAACAATCGTCATTGCAAGCCGCACCACTTAACAAACGTGGACACAAACAATCGTTTCGAGTGTATCGAATACTTACCATTTATAGTGCTTCGGATGGAGAAAGAATCACAAATATAACACTAATGGAACAAAAAAATATATCGAGCGAGCATGTTAGGAAAAAGCTACAGGCTATTGACACTTTACAAATATGAACCCTCCATAAACTCAGACCAATGATTCTCAAACAACTTTGGAAGCAACACAAACTATATTAACGACATGTAACATCCCAAAAATTGCAAAAATAAAAAAATTTGATATAGCCTATTTTATAAGATAAATGCTATCTGCGGAATGATAATAATTAACCAATAGATGATAACTTCTTCACAAAATTGTCATACTTATTTTAAACATGAAAATGTACTTGGTTGTAAGTAAGATGCGACGGAACAATGTTTATTTCATTACGTGTAAAGATCTCGTAACAATACTGATGAATTTGTTTGCATATTTCTGAAGGGGCTCCTACCGGGTGCCCTTCGGTTACTTAGCTTTGAAAGCTAAAGCATTGGATTCTTTCTTTCGCAGATCTACAGGTAAGGTTATAGACTAATTCCAGTTTTTACAAGACAGGTTGTAAGCTTCAGCTTGTCGTCTCTATGTTTAAGATAATTGTATAATCTGTCGTGCATGAAGAAGTCGATGGTATGTAACTTCGGTTTAACTTCGTCAACTTATTTTGTCTTTATGGTAATAATTGTATGTGTCGCTAGCAATGTTAAACACTATACTCGTTCTATCTATTGGTAGGATCAATGGTATTGCAGCTTAGTTTAACAGTTTGAAATGCGACCAGTTTGATCTTATGAATGATAGTGTCATCACTAAAATTAAGTAAATCTCCTGGAATCGATCGCTGCAATGTAAATAAGTCTTGAAATGTTATAGTAATGAAGTTCTGCTGTGCCAACTTGTGGACAAGGTGTTACTAGACAAAATAGCATACGACATACAGGGTTGATGTCAAACCCTAGCTCTTAATACAGTGTGAGGGTTATGTTTTCATTACTCTAACCTTATGCATGTGTCCTAGCTATTATAATTGTGGTTGCATGTTTATGTAAATGCATGAGTTAAATGTTTAACATTGTAGTAATGCCTACCTTACTAAGCCAATGTATTGATTTTTAATACATACTTGATATATAGAATATATCGATTCCAATGTTGTGATAACCTATGGAGACTATGCGAATATCAATGTGGAAATGTTATATGTAAACCCTATGGTTTGGATGTGCAATACATATATGTGCTATATAAACTTAGAACAAATGTTAATGCTCTTATCATGAATGAAATGTCTGGATAATGTTTAAGGTTTGGATTATACATCGTTATGTTATGGTATCGATGTATCCATACTATGGTTTGTTAACTTATAACGTAGTTGTAAAATAGTTATATGGTAGTGTTACTATCTCGAGGATTGCACTGTCACCATAACTCGGTTATGATTTGAATTAAATGTCGTTGTAGTCGAGACTCTGGAAGATTTCTATGTGAGATCTCAGCATTGAATTCGATCCTGTGTAATGTTAGTGGATTTCTACGCTGGCACCTACGTCTTCTGGGTCCATGTGATAACAGTGGTAAGAATTGGTGATGCATCACCGAGCTATAAGCTCAGCCCTGGTGATATGGCATCTGACTATTCTGGGTAATAAATGAAGTCATTGATTTGGTTTGGTTGTAATCACTGCCTTGGTACCATTGTGGTTATGTTGGCTTAATCTCGATCGTTGATATCATTGTTTTGATAGATGAGATTTGTAGAAACCTAGTCAATCTTGCCTTGGCGTTATTTTTGCCTTTGTGCATTCATTTTGTGATTTTTGTTTGGGAGAAGGGGCCGACAGGCCGCTAGTTTACAAGGCTCAACCTTGTGCGGTTGTGGATGGCACTATGCCTCCAATCTCTGTAATTTTGTTGTGAAAATACTGTATAAGTGTTTGAGTTTTGCTGAGAGAGTAGCGTTGAAGCCCTGTGGCTTTCGTCCATTGGTAATTTAGGTTAGTGGTTAGGTTTGACTCCGAGCTTGGTTTTGGTCCAGTTGCATGTCAACTTTGCTGTGTTGGTTGAAGGTTTTGGAAGCCAAAAGCGTTCCATTCGACTGCAAGGTAAGTCATCTCATTTTTCCAAGTTATGTATTACGTTTCTTTGATTTTCCATTATTCAGTCGATATCGTTGCTAACTCCTCGCAGTACTTGTGGCAAGTAATGCCATCGTTCTGTATTCACAATGCTGGGATGACGGAAATGGATAGAAATGTGAAATAAAATGGTAAGCCCCGGTGGAAAACCCTTGTAGGTCCTCCTGGAAGATTCATGGTAAACGTTGTAACAACTGTTCTGGAAATCGTGGTTGGAAACCTGGGTTGTTTCTTAGTTTTTCATACTCAATCTAAAAGCTGATTTGTTAATGTACAAGGTTTTATGTTATGGGTTTTTTAACTTGGCAACGTTCCTTCATTTAAAAAGGGATTCAAACTCTGTGGAGATGATATTCTAAAGATCTTTTTGCAAAACTTAAGTGGACGTGACTTTTTTGTGTTTGTAGTTTTAGGGCTTGGCCCGTGATCGAAACCTGTAACTCATTGGTTTAAGAAGTGGAAATAAATCGTGTTTAAAATAGTCTCTGTGTAAACCGGTAATATTTGTGTAATTGGGTTTTAATCATACCTATGCTATCGTGCTTCTTTCTGGACTGTAAGCTCACGAATGTTTAAAAGATAGAAAAGGAAATCATATGCAATGTGTGTATGATGAAAAACACGGCTACTGTTATTAAATCAATAGTTAAGTGTTAAAATATGTGATGGCTTCGGCCTAATGCCTCATCGTCGATTTGTATGAAACTTTTGTGCTTTTCATTTGAAAACTTGTCAGCGGTTACGGTTTGGCTATGCCTAGATGTTGATGTGCTCGTTGATATGTTTCGGCATCAACTAGTATTGTTATTTTGTTGACCCTGCTTATACAGACATTGTAATGTCTTAAACTTTCAAACTGATATTGAAATAAATAAATTCGATCTACAGTAATGATTTTGATGTAAAGTTTGGTTTGTCTATTGTTAATAAAATAATGAAATGTCAGAGAGCTCATTTAACTTGCTCGACTCTATACAAAAATTGCAAATCGTTGGCTATATTCCAAGAAGAAATAACAATGTTTTATAGTGATATAATGACCGGTAATGGTTTTGAAAATAAAATGAGCAAACCCTAGGTTGGTAATATGTTACTTCTTATTTGTCTAGCTATCCTATATGTGCAATAATGATAAATAACAACAAACTATAGTTATTCTTTAAAAATAAACATTTGGAAAACAAAAATGTAGAGAGTAGAAATGATTTCTTTATCTAATATAAACTCTGTTATTTCTATGAAATAGATTTACTGTTTTGATGAAAAGAATGGAAATAAGAATAGTACTGTGAGTAAAATGCAGTAGATAATACTAATTAATATTAGCAGATAATTTAACAGAACATATAAAATGGTACTTCCATCACCATGGAAGTTTGCCTATCATATCTTATCTATCTTAATCTATTTCTGTACTGGAGTACGATGTTGTTCCTTTTTGCATGGGAAAAAATACAAAAACTATTGTATTCAATCAAATCAAATTTATACAAAATTATTAATTTACACGGGAATTGAAATAAACTTATAAAATAAACAGTGAAAGTTAAATAAACAACAGAACTGTAAATATACAAAAATAGATAACATAACTTAAAATAAAATATATAAGACAATAGAACCTGTAACTGATGATAGGGCCGACAAACACCCAAGGAGGCTTGTTCCTCCCAACCTGCTTCAGAAGAGGCAGCTCAACTGCTGACTTCTAGTGAACCCCCGAGCCTGATTATTGATCCAATAAATGGGTGAAATCTGTGTAGAAGCAAGCCACTCAAAATACCTTCTCCACTCGTTATCAACCTCCTGAAATAAAATGCCTTCTCCACTCAACATCAACCTCCTGAACTCGATACGAGTTTGGAGAACTCACAACACGATCAACAACATAGCATATCCCCTCATCAAATCTCTTGGGTGCAAACACAGCAAAACCCCAAGGTAAATTTCCTCGTCAGGAAAAGTGATGAACCTCAGTTCAATATTTGATGGCTATTATATAGACTGCCTAGGTCTTTTAGTGGTCAGTCTGGAATAAATGGGCCTCAAGCTCCAGTCCCATCTTTCAGGGCACTATGACCACATTTCAAGGGAGTTGTCCCATACTAACAGCTAGTTAGTTGCATCATGATGCTGCCATTTGTCCATTTCCTTCTACCCCAGATTTCATTCCACCTAGTGGATCAGTAACCACTCTTTCAACAGTCCTCTTAGGTGTTTGTCTCCTATTTTATTTATTAAATAATAATATATTGTGCAAATTATAGTCATCCTTGGACACTTGTCCAACATAAACTTTACAATAAAAGTTATCATAATGTTTCTTAACACAAAATTTTTTCCAGCTTAAAGGGTATGTTACAAACACCCCTTCTTAAGCTTAACATCGTCCTCGATGTTGCTTATTCATCATCAAGTTCCTCATGGAATAGAACTGGATATGTTGCTCGCATATTACTTTCCAGTTCCCAAGTAGCTTCATCAGGGCTAAGGTGCTTCCATTGCACCTTTACCTACCCTATGGTGCGATTCCGAAGCATAATTTCCCTCCGGTCGAGAATACAGTCCGATTCCACCTGAAAATCTCCTTCGGGTTCCACCTGTATGTCATTCCAATTTAGCACATGAGTAGCATCGTGCACATACTTCTTTAAAATAGAAACATGAAAAACATTGTGGATCTTTAAATTGTATGGAAATGCCAATTGATATGCAACAGCTCCTATTCTTGATAGGATTCCGAATGGTCCACAATACCTTGGTGCTAATTTAGCACAGCCCCCAAGCTTCAAAGAACTTTTCTTGGGCTTTACCTTTACAAAAACATGGTCTCCTACCTGAAATTCTCTTTTTGTACGTTTCAAATCAACATAGCTTTTCTGTCGATCTTGGGCAACTTTTAAGTTACCTTGAACCTGTTTCACAGTTAGCTCCATTTCTTTCAATAAATCTGGTCCTAACATCAATCTGTCTACAAGATTATCCCACGAAATTGGAGTACAACATTTTCTTCCATACAAAATTTCAAATGGACTTAACTTAGCAGATGCTTGATAATTATTATTGTAGGCAAATTCTGCTAAGTGCAAGTAATCTTCCCACTTAGATGGCTGATCTTTAACATGCAATCTTAACATATTTTCCAAAATCTGATTTACTCTTTCTATTTGACCATCAGTTTGTGGGTGGAAATAAGTGCTGAAATTTAACTTAGTATTTAATCTTTTAAACAGTGTTGTCCAAAAGTTACTGGTGAACTTAGAGTCTCGGTTTGAAATAATTACCTTTGGAAATCCATGCAAGTGAAAAATTTGCTTCATGAAAATATCTGCAATGTTAGAAGCCTTGAAAGTAGTTTTAACAGGAATAAAATGAGCATCTTTACTAAGTTTATCAACAACAACCATAATTGAGTCATTCTGCTTCTGATTTTTAGGCAAACCTGTAATAAAGTCAATACTTATAATTTTCCATTTCCATTCTAGAATTGGTAAGGGCTGCAATAGCCCAACTAGATGTTGATGTTCAACTTTAATAGTCTCACAGTCAAATTATCTTGCTATATATTCAGCAACTTCACTCTTCATGTTGGGCCAAAAGTACTCCTTTCTTAACATAGTTATCATTTTCTGATAACCAGGATGCCCTGAATAAGGACTCTTGTGAACTTCATCTAAAATCAACAACTTAACTTTCAAAAAATTAGGCACATAAATTCTTTTTTTGTAAGTTAAGAATCCTTTTTCATTAATACTGTAATTTATTATAACATTTTCAAATGAATTTTCAGCCACTTTATCATGTAATTTTCGTCTTGCTTAATTCCTTCTTTGATCTAATTTTCCAGATCAGTTTTAAAAGTACTCATTGCTGCCACAAAACTCAATCTAGCATTTCTGCTGAATGCATCAGCAACCTTATTTTCCTTTCCATTAATGTGATGGATCTCAAAATCGTACTCACTAAGGAAAGCTAACCACCTAGCTTGCCTTGCGTTAAGATTTGTTTGATCCAATAAATACTTTAAACCCTTATTATTAGTCATTAAAATGAATTTTCTTCCAATCAAGTGATGGCGCCACATTTTCAAAGCATGTATCACGGCTGCCAACTCAAGATTATACATTGCATAATTCTTTTCATGTATTTTTAACTTCCTTGACTCAAAAGTAATTGCATGACCTTCTTGACTTAAGACCCCTCCAAGTCCTTCGTTGCATGCATATGTGCATACGACGAAATCCTTATTAGGATATGCAATTTTTAAGATGGGTGCAGTAGTTAACAATTCTTTTAACTTATTAAAGCTGTCTTGACACTTTTGATCCCATATGAATTTCTTCCCTTTCTTCTACAAAGAAGTGATGGGGTTAGCAATTCTAGAGAACCCTTCAATAAAATTTCTATAATAACCTGTTATTTCCATGAATGACCATACATCAGTTACATCTTTAGGGACAGGCCATTCATTTATTGCTTTTATCTTATTAGGATCAACAGAAATACCATCTTTTGAAATTATACGACCCAAATACTGAATTTTATCTTTATAGAAATCACACTTACTGAACTTAGCGTAAAGCTGATGATCTCTAAGTACTTGTAAAATAATTTGTAGATGTTTGTCATGCTCTTATTTAGTTTTTCAGTAAACCAAGATATCATCAATGAATACCACTACAAACTTATCCAAATATTTATGCAAAATGTTGTTCATTAAACACATGAACACTGTCAGTGTGTTGGTTAGCCCAAAAGGCATATCTACGAACTCGTAGTGTCCATAACACGTTCTGAATGCAGTTTTGAAGATGTCCTTGTCTTTTATTCGGACTTGATGATAACTCAATCATAGATCAATTTTAGTGAATATCTCTGCTTCGCGTACCTGATCAAATAGATCATCTATGCGGGGTAAGGGATACTGGTTCTTAATTGTCATTTTATTAAGCTGACGGTAGTCAATGCACAAACGCATGGTACCATCCTTCTTTTTAACAAATATTAGTGGTGCTCCCCAAGGGGACACAGTAGGACTTATGTAGTTTTTATCTATTAATTCTTTCATCTGAGATTTTATCTTGTTTAACTCCAGAATCTTCATCCTATAGGGGACCTTTGAGTTTGGTACCGCATCGGGTACTAACTCAATGGTGAAATCAAGTTCTCTTTTCGGAGGTAATCCTGGAATTTCTTCCGGGAATACATCAGAAAAGTCCCTAAGGATGGGAATATCCTCTATTTTTAACTTGTCTTCTTTAGATGTATGCTCATCATTAACAACATTAACAGCAAAAAATTTACAACCTTTTCTGGCAGCTCGCTTTACTTGTAAGGCATAAATCTGGCTTACTAAAATCGGCCTATGAATTCCTTTTACTGTTTCTAAATTACCTTCATTATTTATACATGTAAAAGATTTACATTAACAATTCAATATAACTCTATGTTGTTCAAGCCAATCCATGCCTATCAACAAATCATATGAACCTAAGGGTAAAACATTCAGATTAACTTGTGTTTTCAGCTGATTTAAAAATACTTCACAATTCTTGACATAATCTGTAACCTTTCTTTTAGTTCATGTTGCAAGCTAAAATAACCATGCATTATCAAATTTCTCTGTTTTTAGCTTGCAACGGTTTACTAAAGTAGGTGAAATATAACTTAGATTTGCACCTGGATCTATTAAAATAGAAATAGACTCATTTTGTATCATACCTTCAATTTTGACCATGGATATTTGATGGTCCGCTTGACGGTTCTCCAATGCTGCATTTATCCTGGGCATTTCTCTTGCAATATCTCCAACTGTAGATTATGCTTGCATAGTATGTATGTTGTTGGCTATCCTCTTGTTGCGTGGGCAATTTGCTCTCTTATGTGGTCTGCCACATTCATAGCACTTTATGGGTCCTTTCTGTTCAGCATACCTATTGTTATTGTTATTGTTGTGATTATTATTATTAGGTACATTTCTTGCAGCAGTAGAGTTCTGAGATGTATTATTCCGATAATTATTAGGAAAATTTTTGTTATTAAAATTTTTCTTAAAACCTCCAGCATTCTGATTAAAATTCTTCTTTTTATAATCATACTGATTAGTCTTACTATTCTTCCAGCTAGTTGTTCCTTCTCTTTTTCTGTTTTGGTCAAAACAAAAATTTTCCTTCCTCATGGCCTCTTCCAAAGTGGAAGGATTATCATACTCAATACGATCTTTTATATTAAAGGGTAAACAACTGAGAAAACTTTGTACTTTAGGCTTTTCCTCAACCATTTAGGGTATGTACCTTAGCAAGCTAAGGAACTTGTTGCACAGTTCCTTCATTTTCATTGTATCCAACTTTAAATCATAAAACTCTTTTGACTTATCTTCAAAGTACTGTTCCGACAAAAACTTCTTTTTAAACAAACTTTTAAACATAGTCCAAGTTACTTCTTTTTCTTTTATGCTCTTGATTCTTTTAAGATCCTTCCACCAGATATATGCCTTTCCAGTCAAATTGTAAATAGCCATCTTGGCTTTCATTTGAGAAGAGTAATCATAAATATTAAAGTACTTTTTCATTCCAGACAACCAAGCTTCTGCTGCCTCGCCCTTCTCACTTTCGCCATTAAAAGTAGGTGGCTTAATCTTTTTAAATTCCCCAGTAATATGTTCATGATGCTTATGATTTCTCTTTTTAGAGCAGCATTCACTGTTACTGCTATCATAATTCATGTCTTCATTACTTGAATCAGATTTAGAGGATGAGTAACTATTCCTTTTATCATTTCTTGTTTTCTTATGCTTATGTTGGTGGGACATTATTTCAGAATCAGCCTTAAATTCTGATTTTCTGCCTCTTTCATCACTATGACAGTTTCCCTTTAAATCCTGTTGTAATTCTTTGTGTACCTTAAGAATCCGTTCATTTTCTTCTTTAACAGCTTTTAACTCAGATTTTAAATCCTGTACAGTGCGTAAAATTTCAGAAGACTAGTTGTTTAACTCAACATAAATTCCTTCAGTGTTATTATGATTAATACGTTCATTATGAGCAGACCTGTCCTCTGCTAATTCCTCTGGTATTTCCATACCTGCAATTAAAAGTCAATCTGTTCTGTGCAAAAAAAAAAAAAAAAAAAAAAAAAAAAATTACACTAGTAACATAAACTTTCTGATTTATTTTTCTGTTTGCGTGCATGAGCCTCAATCAAGCTTAGAGTTTGAATGCGCTCTGATACCCCATGTAACATCCCAAAAATCGCAAAAAAAATAAAAATAAAAATTGATATAGCCTATTTTATAAGATAAATGTTATCTGTGGAATGATAATAATTAACCAATAGATGATAATTGCTTCATAAAATTGTCGTACTTATTTTAAACATGAAAATGTACTTTGTTGTAAGTAAGATGCGACAGAACAATGTTTATTTCGTTATGTGTAAAGATCTGGTAATAATATTGATGAATTTGTTTGCATATTTCTCAAGGGGTTCCTACCGGGTGCCCTTGGGTTACTTAACTTTGAAAGCTAAAGCATTGGATTCTTTCTTTCGCAGATCTGTAGGTAAGGTTATAGAGTAATTCCAGTTTTTACAAGACAGGTTGTAAGCTTCAACTTGTCGTCTCTATGTTTAAAATAATTGTATAATCTGCCGTGCATGAAGATGTCGATGGTATGTAACTTCGGTTTAACTTTGTCAACTTGTTTTGTCTTTATGGTAATAATTTTATGTGTTGCTAGCAATGTTAAACACTATACTCGTTGTATATATTGGTAGGATCAGTGGTATTGCAGCATAGTTTAACAGTCTGAAATGCGACCAGTTTGATCTTATGAATGATAGTGTCATCATTAAAAGTAAGTAAATCTCCTGGAATTGATGGTTGCAATGTAAATAAGTCTTGAAATGTTATAGTAATGAAGTTCTGCTGTGCCAACTTGTGGACAAGATGTTACTAGAAAAAATAACATACGACATACAGGGTTGATGTCAAACCCTAGCTCTTAATACAGTGTGAGGGTTATGTTTTCATTACTCTAACCTTATGCAAGTGGCCTAGCTATTATAATTGTGGTTGCATGTTTATTTAAATGCATGAGTTAAATCTTTAACTTTGTAGTAATGCCTAGCTTACTAAGGCAATGTATTGATTTTTAATACATACTTGATATATAGAATATATCGATTCCAATGTTGTGATAACCTATGGAGACTATGTGAATATCATTGTGGAAATGTTATATGTAAACCCTATGGTTTGGATATGCAATACATATATGTTCTATATAAACGTAGAACAAATGTTAATGCTCTTATCGTGAATGAAATGTCGTGATAATGTTTAAGGTTTGGATTATACATCGTTATGTTATGGTATCGATGTATCCATACTATGGTTTGTTAACTTATAACGTGGTTGTAAAATAGTTATATGGCAGTCTTACTAACCCGAGGATTGTGTTGTCACCATAACTCGGTTATGATTTGAATTAAATGTCGTTGCAGTCGAGACTCTCGCAGATTTCTATGTGAGATCTCAGCATTGAATTCGATCTTGTGTAATTGTTAGTGGATTGCTACACTGGCACCTACGTGTTCTAGGTCCATGTGATAACAGTGCTAAGAATTGGTGATGCATCACCGAGCTGTAAGCTCAGCCCTGGTGATATGGCATCCGACTGTTCTGGATAATAAATGAAGTCATTGATTTGGTTTGGTCGTAATCACTGCCTTGGTACCATCGTGGTTATGTTGGCTTAATCTCGATCATTGATCTCATTGTCTCAATAGAGGAGATGTGTAGAACCCTGGTCAATGTTTCCTTAGCGTTATTTTTGCCTTTGTGCATTCATTTTTTTATTTTCATTTGGGAGAAGAGGCCGACAGGCCGTTGGTTTATAGGGCTCAACCATGGGCGGTTGTGGATGGCACTGTGCCTCCAATCTCTGCAATTTTGTTGTGAACATACTGTATAAGTGCTTGAGTTTTTCTGAGAGAGTAGCGTTGAATCCCTGTGGCTTTCATCCGGTGGTAATTAAGGTTAGTGGTGAGGTTTGACTCCAAGCTTGGTTGTGGTCCAGTTGCATGTCAACTTTGCTGCGTTGGTTGAAGGTTTTGGAAGCCAGAAGCATTCCATTCAACTGCAAGGTAAGTCATCTCATTTTTCCAAGTTATGTATTACGTTTCTTTGATTTGCCATTATTCAGTCGATATCATTGCTAACTCCTCACAGTACTTGCGGCAAGTAATTCCATCGTTCCATATTCACAGTGCTGGGATGATGGAAATGGATAGCAACGCAAAATAAAATGGTAAGCCCCGGTGGCAAACCCTCATAGGTCCTCTTGGCAAATACGTGGAAAACGTTGTAACAACTGTTCTGGAAATCGTGGTTGGAAACTTGGGTTGTTTCTTAGTTTTTCAGAGTCAATGTAAAAGTTGATTTGTTAATGTACAAGGTTTTGTGTTCTGGGTTTTTGAACTTGGAAACATTCCTTCATTTCAAAAGGGATTTAGACTCTGTGGAGATGATATTCTAAAGATCTTTTTGCAAAACTTAAGTGGCCATGACTGTTTTGTGTTTGTAGTTTTAGGGCTTGGCTCGTGATCGAAACCTATAACTCGTTGGTTTAAGAAGTGGAAATAAATCATGTTTAAAATAGTCTCTGTGTAAACTAGTAATGTTTGTGTAACTGGGTTTTAATCATACCTGTGCTATCGTGCTTCTTTCTGGACTGTAAGCTCACGAATGTTTAAAAGATAGAAAAGGAAATCGTATGCGATGTGTGTATGATGAAAAACACTGCTACTGTTATTAAATCAATAGTTAAGTGTTGAAATATGTGATGGCTTCGGCCTAATGCCTCATCATCGATTTGTATGAAACGTTTGTGCTTTTCATTTGAAAACTTGTGAGGAGTTAGGGTTTGGCTATGCCTAGATGTTGATGTGCTCATTGATATGTTTCGGCATCAACTAGTATTGTTATTTTGTTGACTCTGCTTATACAGACATTGTAATGTCTCAAACTTTCAAACTGATATTGAAATAAATAAATTCGATCTACAGTAATGATTTTGATGTAAAGTTTGGTTTGTCTATTGTTAATAAAATAATGAAATGTTAGAGAGTTCATTTAACTAGCTCGACTCTATAGAAAAATTGCAGATTGTTGGCTATATGCCGAGAAGAAATAACAATGTTTTATAGTGATATAATGACTAGTAATGGTTTTGAAAATAAAATGAGCAAACCCTAGGTTGGTAATATGTTACTTCTCATTTGTCTATCTATCCTATATGTGCAATAATGATAAATAACAGCAAACTATAGTTATTCTTTGAAAATAAACATTTGGAAAACAAAAATGTAAAGAGCATAAATGATTTCTTTATCTAATATAAACTCTATTATTTCTATGAAATAGATTTACTATTTTGATGAAAACAATGGAAATAAGAATAGTACTATGAGTAAAATGCAGTAGATAATACTAATTAATATTAGCAGATAATTTAATAGAACATATAAAATGGTACTTCCATCACCATGGCAGTTTTCCTATCATATATTATCTATCTTAATATGTTTCTGTACTAGAGTACGATGCTTTTCCTTTTTGGATGGGGAAAAATACATAAACTATTTTATTCAATCAAATCAAATTTATACAGAATTATTAATTTACACAGGAACTTAAATAAACCTATAAAATAAACAGTGAAAGTTAAATAAACAACAGAACTGTAAATATACAAAAATAGATAACAGAACTTAAAATAAAATAGATAAGACAATAGAATTGTAACTGATGATAGGGCCGACAAACACCCAAGGAGGCATGTTCCTCCCAACCTGCTTCAGAAGAAGCAGCTCAACTGCTGACTTCTAGTGAACCCCCGAGCTTGATTACTGATCCAATAAATCGGTGGAATCTGTGTAGAATCAAGGCACTCAAAATACCTTCTCCACTCGGTATCAACCTCCTAAAATAAAATGCCTTCTCCACTCAGCATCAACCTCCTGAACTCAATAAGAGTTTGGCAGACTCACAACATGATCAACAACATAGCATATCCCCTCATCAAATCTCTTGGGTGCAAACACAGCAAAATCCCAAGGTAAATTTCCTCATCAGGAAAAGTGATGAACCTTAGTTCAATATTTGATGGCTATTATATAGACTGCCTAGGTCTTTTAGTGGTCAGTTTGGAATAAATGAGCCTCAAGCTCCAGCCCCATCTTTCAGGGCACTATGATGACATTTCAAGGGAGTTGTCCCATACCAATATCTAGTTAGTTGCATCATGATGCTGCCACTTGTCCATGGCATTCTACCCCAGATTCCATTACACTTAGTGGATCAGTAACCACTCTTTCAGCAGTCCTCTTAGGTGTTTGTCTCCTATTTTATTTATTAAATAATAATATATTGTGCAAATTATAGTCATCCTTGGACACCTATCCAACATAAAATTTACAATAAAATTTATCATAATGTTTCTTACCACAAAATGTTTTCCAGCTTAAAGGGTATGTTACACAATAGTTACAGAATTCCCCTCGTGTGAAGTATACAAATAATCAATATTGCCTACTGTTAATTCATTCAGGAATTTCGTCGATCATTGGGCATGCAAACATGTCGGTCGGCCCAATAAAAAATCTCTAAAACCCTTGAAAAACAATAGAAGGCAAAGTCCCAATGAAATAGCTTAAGAATACCCACAAAAGTAACTTCAAACTTTCTGTCCTTTTCAGCTATGAGAGCAAATCTAGATGCCACAATCAATTCTTTTCCCTATAATCTACTGGAATGTAGACCTCTATCACAACTAATGCCTAAAAAAATCTTTAACTATGGGTTCATAGATTTATACCAATGTGAAAACCTCGCGGAAAAATCTTCCACTTTTTAAAAAGTCGTGAGTTTTTCCCTAAGCCAAAAAATCGGCTTGGAAAAATCGCGATATTTTAAAAAGTCGTGGAGGCGCGAATTTTTCCAAAAAGTCGCAAATTTTTAGTAAAAAGTGCGGGTCGACCCAAAAAGTTGTCAAGGCCTCCAAAAAGTGACATTCTCTTGATCTTTCTTTTTCCATCCTCTTACTTAAATTTTTAACATTACCATTAATTGTTTTAGGATGTTTGAGAGTGGTTCCAACCTCATCGGACTTCATATGCAAAAAGTATAATTTTAGATCCCATTCAGGATTTTAGGATTGAAATGTTTCCATTGAATTCTATCATGTGTGTGGGTAAGGGATTGGAATTTAATGAAGCACATCAAGCTCTCTATGTACCTTGATGTTGGTGGTGTCAATCAAGGGAAAAGCACACCACGCAATAAATAAGATTTAACTACGCAGATGATGAATATTTTCTTTTTCTTTTGCTAAGGGACTGCGTTGTTCCTAGCAAATACTTTGCTTTAATTCTTCCACTTTACTTCTCAAATTAACAGCGTGGAAATTAACTGCACGATTCACCTTCACCTATTTACTACGCGCAGATTAACTGCGCGTTTCTACTGCGCAGAGATTAACTGCGTTACTGTGTGCAGATTAACTGCATGTTTATACTGTGCAGAGATTAACGGCATGATTCCACTTTCTATTGCGTAGTTGAATGTTCACATAAATGTGTACTTCTCTAACTTTGTGGAACTTGACTTTGTATGGACTGCGCACTTCATACAAATCACTTCTCAAACTTCTTTTAACTTTTACAAAGATTAAATGTGCAGTTAACTTTGTATAACTATCTAACTACGCATAAACCAAACTTAAATAATATTTATATTAAAACATTTCTTCTTAAAACATGAGAACTGAAACATATGTTGAAACTTACTACGCAGTTACTCCTTGTTAAAATAGAACTTTCACCACAATGAAATACTTAGAAATCTTGATTTGATTTACAGACCATAAATGTAAACAACATTTACATAGGTTAATATGAAATAGATGCACGGCATGCATAAACCAACATTCTTGAGAATGAATTCATAAAACTGTAGATTTATATATTGCCATTGTAAAACAGAGTAACTTTGTCGCAATACAGAGAGATGAGATTTTACTTCAATCTTTTACATTCATAGAGCTTGGGCTCTTCATACACTTCATGGGTCTTTCACCTCTTCTCTTCTTCACTCCTCTCAGTCTATCTAATCCTTTTTGAGTGTTTTTCATTTACGGAGTTTCATTATCACCGAATCAAGATCACTTCACTTGGAAGCTACGAGGTTGCATTAAACACATAAATAAATTTCTACCTAAGAAGATCTGATCTTGCGGAATACAAATGCGGCTACTTAAATACTAACTTGCCATGAGCCGGATTGGTTGCAAATCGACTGACTGTCTGACATTGCAGATTGAAAAAATGACTGACTAGAGTCTGATAGAGCCGGTGCATATCATATACACTATCATCTCATTAATTTTTATATTTCCAACACTCCCCCTTAATTATGAGCAGATGGGGATCTTTAAAAAATAAAATATTACAAAATATTTCAGAGCTAAAACATGCGTTGTTCATGACATAGTTCAGTGCGCAGAACTTGTCAATGCCAAACAACTTTTCATATATTGGAATGGGTCCTCTGCCAATGGTTTTGTAAATATGTCTGCTACCTGATCTTCAGACCTACAAAATTCTAAACAAATTTCCTTGTTTATTAATTCTTTGATAAAATGATACCTTGTGTCGATGTGCTTGGTTCTCTTGTGGAACACATGATTCTTTGATAGTGCGATAGCTGAATTGTTGTTGCAGTAAATGACTGTGGGTTCTTGTTGGACCTGCAATAGGTCAGTTAACATTGTGCTCATCCAAACTGCTTGACATGCAGTGCTTGTAGCTGCGACATACTCTGCTTTTGCTGAAGAAAGAGCTATTATGGGTTTTTTCTTTGAAGCCCATGATACAACACCTGTTCCTACATGAAATGTATTCCCAGATGTGCTTTTTCTGTAATCTATGTTGCCTCCATTGTCACTGTCAGTGTATCCAATGAGTTTTAAGTTTTTTGAGGTTGAATACAAAATACCAAAGTCTTTTGTTCCACTTACATACCTTAGAATTCTTTTACATGCTTGCCAATGAGATTATTTTGGTGACTCCATGAATCTTGAGATTAAGCTGACTCCATACATGATATCTGGCCTTGTTGCTGTAAGATACATAAGGCTACCAACGAGCCTTTAAACAATGTAGGATCTATATTGGATCCATCATCATCCTTGCTCAATTTCAAACCTGTTATCACTAGTGTTGGAGTTGTATTGCAATTTAACATCTTAAATTTGTTCAAGACATCACTTGCATACTTCGACTAAGATATAAAAATATCCCTTTCAGTCTGTTGGACTTCAATTCCCAGAAAATACTTCATAATCCCCAAATTAGTCATTTCAAATTCACTTTCCATGATTGTTCTGAATTCTTCTATGCCAAAATCACCAGTAAATATTAAATCATCTACATACAGGTAGACAATTAGCTATTACCTTGTTGGTTGACTTGTGTGTACAGTGTTGGCTCACATTCACTTCTGTGAAATCCATTCTGAATGAGGTATGATTCAATGCAACTGTACCAAGCTGTGGGGGCTTGCTTCAAACCATTGAGTGCTTTTTTCAACTTGTATACCCTGTGTCCTTGTCCTGGAACTTCATAGCCCTATGGCTGCTCAACATATACTTCTTCCTCCAAATAACCATTTAAAAATGCACACTTTACATCCATTTGGTAAACAGGCCATTTCTTATGAGCTGCGATGGCCAAAACTATCATGATAGTGTCCATTCATGCTACAAGTGCAAAAATTTCATTGAAGTCTATTCCAGGCTGCTAAGTGAACCCTCTTGCTACCAATCTTTCCTTGTGCTTCTGCACATTTCCATCAGCATCTTGCTTGGTCTTATAAATCCATTTCATGCTTATAACATCCTTGTCCTTAGGAACATCAACTAATTTCCAAGTTTGATTTTTCTCAATGCATTCTATTTCTTCATCCATGGCTTGTGCCCAGACTTTATCTTCAACAACTTCTTCAAAAGTTAGAGGATCATTAACTTGAGAAAATAATGCAAAACATGAGAATGAATTAGGTGTACCAGTCTCATATATTTCGCGTGGATTTCTTGTCCTTGTTGGAGTTGCTGGTGTCAAACTGCACAAGCTGCATGAACTGCTTGATGGAGATTGTTGTTCCCTTGGTGTGCTTGTCGAAGTAGCTTGAGTTGCGCCTTGTGTCGGAGTTGCTTGTTCTGGAACATGCCGCACAGTCCTAGGAGTAGATGGAGCTGCGCAGTTCTGATTTACATGCGGAGTATCATCCACATCTTCTGCGCTGTCATCATGTTCAACATGTGACATGATTTTCGCATTCTTCTCTACAGTTCCATCCCATGCTTCATTTTCCACAAACTGAACATCTCGACTGATAATAAATTTTCTTGCAACAGGATCGACAACTTGTATGCTTTTGTGTCTTCAGAATATCCAATAAAAATGCATTTATGTCCTTTATTATCTAATTTCCTTCTTAGCTCATCTAGAACATGTGCGTATGCTACACAACCAAAAACTTTTAAATGTGAAACACTATGTTTAACACCTATCCATGCTTCATGTGGAACTTTATTCTTCATGCTCTTCATCGGACATCGATTCATGATGTAAATAGCAGTTTCCACTGCTTCAGCCTAGTATTCATTTGATAGATGTATGGCTGCCAACATACTGCACGTTATCTCCATAATGGTTCTGTTCTTCCTCTCTGCGATACCATTCTGCTGCGGTGTATACTGCGCAGTGAATTGCTTCTGTGTGCCATGATTTTTGTGGAAGTTTAAGAAATCATTTGAGACATGCTCACCACCTCTATCTATTCTTAATATCTTGATGTTGTAACCACTCTACTTCTCCATGAGTGCCTTGAACTGCTGAAAACAACTAAACGCATCAGATTTATGTTTTAAAAAATAAAACCAAGTTTTTCTTGTGAAATCATCAATAAATGTGAGAATATAAGTGCATCCTCCCATGGATGGTGTTTGCATAGGTCCACAAATATCAGAGTGCACAATTTCAAGTGGTGTGCACGCTATGTATGACTTTCCGACTGGAAAAATCTCTCTGTGTTGTTTTCCAAAAATACAGCCTTCACAAATTCTCTCTGGCTTTTCAATCAATGGAAATCCTTTCACCATGTCTTTCATGTGCAGCAACTTCATCCCACCAAAATTCAGATGTCCAAATTTGAAGTGCCATAACCAAGATTCATCTTTTATTTCTGTTTGAAACGCAACTTGCATTGTACTGTCTTTTTCTTCCTTTGTGTAGTGAATGTCTGCTCCTTTGCTTTCTGCGCAAAGTGCAGTTCTAGAATTTTCATTCTAACTTTCATGAACAACTTGAGTTGTTTTTCCTTTTATGATGGGTCTTATCCACAAAGGAAACAAACGATTGCTTGTCATCTACACCTCTATTATTAATTGATTGCTTGGATATTTGTCTGTGATCAGACAACTCTTTCCTATCATATGGATTTTGTAACCTTTTTCCATCAGTTGTCCAGTGCTCATCAAATTATGCTTCAAACCTTGAACACAATAAACATCAGACATATATTTATGTTTTCCCTATTTGGTTAGAATATCAACAATACCGTTACCCAAAACAGTAACTTGGATATTTTTTCCAAGTGTGACATCAGTTTGAACTGATTTATCTAGACTTGAAAATAGATTTAAATTACCAGTCATATGATTGCTATAGCCTGAGTCCAAATACCATATTTCATTTGGACTTTCTTGGACAGCATTGAATTCCAATGGAGATGCACATGCTAAGAACAGTGAACTATTCGGAGTGTTGTTGTTGCTTGACTGAGCTTCACCTTGCTTTCCTTGGACATACTGCTATTGGTACTATGATTCAGTTGTCTTTGATGGTTGGAAAGAAGACAAGGGGGGTGAATCAGACCATACCAACTTCAATTTACTAAAGCTGTGACTGAGTTTAAAATACAAGAAAAGAATGTTGTTAGACAAGCTGCAACTCAGATAGCTCCGACTCAAACAGCTGTGACTCAGACAAGCTGCAACTCAGATGGCTGTGACTCGGAAGGTCCTGACTGAGACAAGCTGTGACTCAGATGGTTGCAACTCAAATGACTGCGACTCAGACAGCTGTGACTCAGATGGTTGAGACTCAGACAGTCGTGACTCAGACGGCTGCGACTCAGACGGCCGTGACTCAGACTGCTGAGACTCAGACGGCCATGACTCAAACAGTCGCGACTCAGATGGGTGAGACCGAGACGGTCATGACTCAGACAGCCGTGACTTAGACAAGCTACAACTCACAAACATTTATTTATTTATTAATTATTCAGTTACAGTGCGTAAGTTCTGGAAGTCAAAGAGACAGTTCAATTTTCGATTTGGGAGTTAAAGAGACAGTTTCAATTTTAGAATTGGAATATCTAGAAGTTAAAGAGACTGAGACATATAACTTCAGCATCTATAAAAAATGATTTATGAGAATGAAATCGGTGTGAGAATTGAGAGGATGAATAGGAATGGTTGATGATGAAGTTGTGGTTCAAAGAAAACAATTCAGAACAAAATGTATGGCTCGATTTAATGAAGAACAAAATGCCCAGAAACTCAAACTGTAGTAGCACAGAACAAAACTGAAAAGGGTATGTACTGATATATCTGAACCAGTGTGATATAATTGACTAGAAAATTCTTGACAATTCAGAAGAAAAATGTGTGGCTCGATTTAATGAAAAATAGAATGCCCAGAAACCCAAGCTGTAGTAGCAAAGAACAAAAATGAAAAGAGTATTTACTGATATATTTGAACTAGTGTGATATAATCGACTGAAAAATTCTTACATAGGGTGGAAGGGAGGTGCTAGGGAGGATTGATTTCCTCTTTAAATCAGGTTGATGCCTGAATATTGGGAGTGGGTGCTTCCCTCTAGTGGGTGCTAGAAAAACATGAGAGTTGGTGCTCTCAACAAGTTCCAGCTTGTTAATCAGAGGTTGTAGCCTCATCTTGAGTTGGTGCTAAAAAATAAATGATGTACAGGAGTTAAAAGACTGCTTATCATTCTAAGAAGAAGAGGTTTTTTTCCCTTTATGGGTTTTCTCATGAATATTTGTGTCTATGTAGATCATATGTGTGATTGATGATTACTTGTTCTATTTCTTATCTTGCTCATCATCTTGACAATCATGTTTAATGGTAATGAAGTTATAAAAGGGACTAAAATTGTTTAAGCATAATATAGTTGATTCACCTCCCCCCTCTCAGTTGTACTAATAACAATAACAATTGGTTTCAGAGCTGGTTCCTTTTATTTAAAGGTAGATCTGTAAGCTTAAACATGGCTATTCATGGAGGAAATTAAACCAATAAGGCTCCTCTGTTTGATGGAACAAATTTTGCTTTCTAGAAGGTTAGTATGAGAACATATCTAATTTCCTTAGGTGTTGATGTATGGGATGTAGTTGAGATTGGATATGTAAAGCCCATTGTACTAGCCTCCAAAGATGACAAACTGGAATTTACTTTTAATGCAAAAGCAATGAATGCTATTCTCAGTGGTCTTGCAGAAGCTGAATTTGTAAAAGTGATGCATCTTGAATTTGCCAAAGGAATGTGGGACAAACTTATAAGCAGCTATGAAGGGAATGAGAAAGTAAAAGATGCCAAACTGCAAACATACAGGTTAAAATTTGAACAACTAAAGATGAATGAGGATGAGACTGTTAGTAAATATTTCCTAAGGGTTGACAAGCTTGTGAATGCTATGAAGGGCCTCAGTGAAACAATTGAAGAAGCATCCTTAATTCAGAAAATTTTAAGATCTTTGCCTGATAAATTTAACCCCAAAGTTTCAGCAATAGAAGAGTTAAATGATCTTAAAAATCTGGCTATTGATCAACTCCTAGGAACTCTAACTGCTTATGAAATGATGATTAGTACAGATAAACTCACGACTAGAGAAGCATCCTTTAAAGTAGATAATAATATTGATTCTGGAGCAGATTAGATTGAGGAAACATTTGTAAGAAGATTGAAGAAAGGATCAGGTAAATATAGAGACAAGCTACCTTTTAAATGTTTTAACTGTGGTAAGATAGGTCATTTTGCCTCTAAATGTCCTCACAAGAAAGAAGAGAAACATTATTTTAAAAGATATAATAAAGATGATAAACATAAAAAGAAAGGTTTGTGTGCAAATGATGCTGAGTCCTTAGAAGCTGCACACAGTGAATCATCATGTGAAGATAAAGAGAATGAGTTTATGCTTATGACCATAGAATACCTTGATTATATAGAAAGTGACATGAATGATGAAGATGTTGTAGTTGACATGGAAGGAGAATTGATTAGTGCATTGGAAGAAATTGACAGACTCAGACTAAAGAAGAAAAAAAAAACAATTACTGATACAGTATGAAAAGAATGACAAAGAACCTACTACAGACTGTATTTTGGTAAAAATAGAACTAGAAGAGACAAAGAAAATAGAAGACATTCTTAAATGACAGCTGGATGAAAGTAAAACAAGATGTGAAAAGTTAGAGGAAGAAGTGGTGATTGTTAAGAAAGAATTAGAGAAATTCCAAACTTTGTATCATCGGAATTTTTCAAGTATTAAAGCCTCGGAAGAGTTAAATAATATCTTGAGTAGGAAAAGATCTCCTTTGATTAAATCCGGTCTAGGCTATGAACAAGGTTCAAGTAGCAGTCACTCAGAGAACAAAGAAATAACTAAGGTGATCAACTTTCAAAGTAGCAAGCAATCAGAATTCACAAAGTCTGCAACCTCCATCAAAGCTAAAGCAAATAACGCCAATAGTAATGATAATCTAATGAATGATAAAAGGGATAGAGCTACAGGAACAAAAAACAATATTCTGCAGTCAAGAATGCATGAAGAAGATATACAACACAAAATGACAAGGCAGTCAATTTCAAGAGGACAGCGAAGATTCGGGTACCAAAACTTCTTCAATTGCTACTATTTTTGTTGCTATAATTTTGGTCATAAAGCTGCAAATTGTGATTTTAATTTTAGAAGGATACAACAAAGGATGAATCAAATGCTGCAACATAGAATGAAATGGTCAATGAATAAGCAGGAGCATCATTCTATTCCACCTCCATCTAAAAGAAGAGATCATGCTAGAAATGTCAATTCTTTTGAACTTTTGTACAATGAACCAAAATGTTATATTTGCCATAACTTTGGACACAAGGCAGCAGAATGTTATTTGAAGAATTATAAATCAGAATCAAGAATAGACTATTTAGAAGAAAAGGAAAAAGTATGGAAGAAGAAAGAAAGTAATCAGTGTGGTTTGGTACTTACTACCCAAAGACAAAAAGATCCCTGGTATATTGACAGTGGATGCTCCAAACACATGACTGGGGATAAAGGTAAATTTCTGTCTCTAAGAGAACAAATATTAGGAAATGTAACATTTGGAAATGATGCTCCCAGAAAAATCAGAGGTAAAGGAATGGTAATTCTGAATAATGGTAAAGGAAAGGCTCAAGATGTTCTGTTTGTAGATGGCCTGAAGCACAATCTTCTTAGTGTTAGTCAAGTATGTGATAGAGGATGTGAAGTTGTTTTCAATTCTAACGAATGCAAAATTAAATCTGTTTCTTCAGGACAATTGGTTGCCAAAGGTATAAGAACAGAAAACAATGTTTATGTCTTGAAAGAAGAAAAGGAGTAATGTTATCTAAGCAAGTATGATGAGAGCTGGCTATGGCATAGAAGACTTGGACATTTAAATTTTGATCATATAATCAAGCTTAGAAACAATGGAGCAGTGAAAGACTTTCCAAAGATATCAAAACCAGATGATGTTGTATGTAAACCCTGTCAAATGGGATAACTGACTCGAACACAGTTCAAATCCAAGAGTTTCGCTTCTTCAGATAAACCTCTTCAATTAGTGCATATGGATTTGTGTGGATCATCAAGGAAGGAAGGTACTAGGAAAAGAAAACTATTTTATGCTAGTTATTGATGATTATTCTAGACTTACCTGGGTTGCATTTCTGAAAGAAAAATCTGAAGCATTTGAAAAGTTTAAAGTATTTAAAGCTCTGATTGAGAATCAAACACGAAGAATACTGAAAGATGTAAGGTCCGATAGAGGAGGAGAGTTCAGTGCAAGGCATTTCAAGGAATTTTGTGATGAACAGGGTATCAAAAGAGAGTATACAATTCCAGGGACTCCACAGCAAAATGGAGTGGTTGAGAGGCAGAATAGATCAGTTCAGCAGATGGAAAGATCAATGATGAAAGCAAAGAATATTTCTCAAGGTTTTTGGGTAGATGCAATTCATACATTTGTTCATATACTTAACAAAGCTCACATAAGGCCTAATAGTGATAAAAATACTTATGAATTATGGTTTGGGAGACCTGCTACAATCAATCATTTAAAAGTCTTTGGGAGTAAGTGTTATATCAAGAACAATGATGATCATCTTGGTAAATATGATGACAAGGATGATGAAGGTGTTTTCTTAGGTTATGCTACAAACAGCAAAGGATACAGATGCTATAATAAGAGGTTGCATAAAATGGTTGACTGCATTGATATTAAAGTAGATGAAGGGAGTCATGAAAAAGACACTCAGATAAACAATGATGAATCATGTATAGAGGATACAGCTGAAGATGAAGAAGAACAGGTCCAAGAATCAGAAAAGGAAGAATCTGAATCAGAGAATGAAGATGCAGACTCACAGCAGCAATCAGTAAAACCTCCTTCGAGAATTATTCGGAAAAATCATCCTGAAAGTTAGATCATTGGTGACAAGAATGAAGGTGAGCAGACAAGAAGAAAGTTACTCAAAGATACAGAACAGTCTCACATTGCCTTTTTATCTATAATAGAACCCAAGAATTTTTATGAAGCTAGTGAAGATGAAGATTGGATAAAAGCCATGAATGAAGAGCTTGATCAAATTGAAAAGAATAATACTTGGGAAATTGTTCCTAGACCAGTAGATAAGAATGTGATAGGTACCAAATGGGTATTTAAGAATAAGATGAATGAAAAAGGACAAATTGTGAGAAATAAAGCCAGATTGGTTTGCAAGGGGTATGCACAAGTTGAGGGACAATATTTTGATGAGACTTTTGTACCTGTGGTAAGAATGGAAGCTATAAGAATGTTTCTTTCTTATGCTTGTCACAAAAATTTCAAATTTTATCAGATGGATGTTAAATTAGCTTTTCTAAATGGAGATCTAGAAGAAGAAGTGTATATGGAGCAACCTGAAGGTTTTTCACTGACAGACAATCCTGATTATGTCTGCAAACTGAAGAAGGCACTATATGGATTGAAACAAGCACCAAGAGCCTGGTGCTATAGATTGGATAAATATTTACAAGAAAAAGGATTCAAGAAAGGCACTGCTGATAGCAATCTGTACATCAAAACTGAGGGTGATGATTTATTAATTGTTCTAGTTTATGTTGATGACATTATATTTAAATGTACTAATGCATCTTCTGTCCAATGATTTTCTAATGCCATGCAATATTATTTTGAAATTTCAATGATTGGAGAATTATCATACTTTCTTTGTCTTCAAATCAATCAGAATTATGAAGGTCTATTTCTCTCTCAAGAGAAGTATCTGAAGGAGATGTTGAAAAAGTTTCAAATGGAGGATTCTTCACCCATTAGTACCCATATGATTGTTGGCTGCAAGCTTAGAAAAGATGATATCTCACTTGATGTTGATCAAAGAACATACCGGTCAATGATAGGCAGTCTTCTATATATTACAACAACTCGTCCTGATATCATGCATGTTGTTGGAATGGTAGGAAGATTTCAGTCTGCTCCCAAACAGAGTCACTTGGTAGTTGTGAAGAGAATTTTCAAATACTTGAAAGGCACAATGACTTATGGTCTTTGGTATCCTAGGAATCAAAACTTTTAATTGATTGTGTACTCAGATGTTGATTGGGAAAACTATTTGGATGAAAGAAAGATTACTAGTGGAGGTGCATTCTTCCTAGGCTATTCATTAGTAGCATGGCTGAGTAAAAAGCAAGGTTCTATCTCTCTATCTACTACTGAGGCTGAATACATAGCTACTGGAACATGCTGTACACAGGTATTATGGATGATACAAACTCTTGCTAATTTGGAGATGAAATATTATGAACCTATTCCTATTCACTGTGATAACACAAGTGCCATTAGTGTGTCAAAGAACCTTGTTCTTCATTCCAAGACCAAACACATTCCAATCAAGTATCATTTTTTAAGGGAGCGGGTTACAAACAAAGTTGTCCAATTACATTTCATTCCTTCTAAAGAATAGATTGTTGATATATTTACTAAACCCTTATCCAAAATCTAGTTTGAATATCTACGCCAGAAGTTGGGTGTCATATCTTGTTCCAACTAACTTGTTCACTTTGGCAGGGGGAGTTTGTGCTTATTGCATATCTAATGTAATTCTAAGATGGTTCCAGAATGTTTTCTTTGTTGGTTTCTGAGTTCATCTTGATAGGGGGAGATGTATTGTCATGTTTTCTTTGACATTGTTGTCAAAGGGGGATAAGTTCAAGTAGTTGTAGATGACAAGCAGTCAGTGATTACACTTGCAGCATCATAAATTTTAGGTTTCCATCAATGCCAAAGGGGGATATTGTTGGCACTATGATTCAATTGTCGTTAATGGTTGGAAAGCAGACAAGACAGGTGACTCAGACCATACCAACTTCAGTTTACTAAATCTGCAACTGAGTTTGAAATACAAGAAAAGAATGTTGTTAGACAAGCTACAACTTAGACAGCTGCAACTCAGACAGCTGCAACTCAAATAGCTGTGACTCAGACAAGCTGTAAATCAGATGGCTGCGACTCAGACGGCCGTGACTCAGACAAGTTGTGACTCAGACAGCTGCAACTCAGACGGCTGCAACTTAGATGGTCGTGACTCAGACAGCTAAGACTCAGACAGTCGTGACTTAGAACGTTGTGACTCAGACAGTCGCGACTCAAACAGCTGAGACTCAAACGGTCATGACTCAAATAGCTACGAATCACAAACATTTGTTTATTTATTAATTAGTCAGTTACAGCGTGTAAGTTCTGGAAGTCAAAGAGACAGTTCAATTTTTGATTTGGGAGTTAAAGAGACAGTTTCAGTTTTAGAATTGGAATATCTAGAAGTTAAAGAGAATGAGACATATAACTTCAACATCTATAAAAAATGATTGATGAGAACAAAATCGGTTTGAGAATTGAGAGGATGAAGAGGAGTGGTTGCTGATGAAGCTGTGATTCAAAGAAAACAATTCAGAACAAAATGTATGGCTCAATTTAATGAAGAACAGAATGCCCAGAAACTCAAACTGTAGCAGCACAAAAAAAAACTAAAAAGGGTATGTACTAATATATCTGAACTAGTGTGATATAATTAACTGGAAAATTCTTAACAATTCAGAAGAATAATGTGTGGCTCGATTTAATGAAAAATAGAATGCCTAGAAACCCAAGCTGTAGCAGCACAAGACAAAAATGAAAAGAGTATGTACTGATATATTTGAACTAGTGTGATATAATCGACTTAAAAATTCTTACATAGGGTGGAAGGGAGGTGCTAGGGAGGATTTATTTCCTCTGTAAATTGGGTTGATGCCTGAATATTGGGAGTGGGTGCTAGAAAAACATGAGAGTTGGTGCTCTCAACAAGTTGCAACTTGTTAAACAGAGGTTGTAGCCTCATCTTGATTTGGTGCTAAAAAATAAATGATGTACAAGAGATAAAAGACTGCTTATCATTCTAAGAAGAACATGTTTTTTCCCTTTATGTGTTTCCTCATGAATATTTGTGTCTGTGCACATCATACGTGTGATTGATGATTACTTGTTCTATTGCTTATCTTGCTCATTATCTTGACAATAATGTTTAATGGTAATGAAGTTATAAAAGGGACTAAAATTGCTTAAGCATAATACAACTGATTCACCCCTACCCTCTCAGTTGTACTAATAACAGTAACAGCTACTTCCTCCTGCATTCATATGCGAAGTGTCCAAACTTCTTAAAGTTATGACATTGAATTTTTGATTTTTCATACCTTTGTCCACTTGACTAAGTGGGAGTTTGATTCTAACCTCTACTAGTGGCATGCACAAGGATGCTACTACGACCTCCTCTGAACGAACTTCGTCCTCTTCCTCTAGAGTTTGATCTTCCTCTGCCTCTTCCACAACTTATGGATGACTATGCTGTGAATGCACCTTCCAGCAATGTATCTGAACCACTGATTGTATGTTCATGATTGATTAATGAGGCTTTCAATTCATTAATAGTAAAAGTGGCCAGGTCTTTGTTTTCTTCTAGGGTCACAACCAAAGATTAAAATTTCTTTAGAAGAACTCTAAGTACTTTTTCAACAACTCTTTGGTCACCTAGAGTTTCTCCATGAGACTTTATTTGATTAACCAAACCAATAACACTAGTATAGAATGATTCTACTGACTCTGTATTTTTCATTGACAGAGATTCAAAATATCTTCTAAGAATTTGAAGTTTCGTAGTCTTTACCTTGTTCAAACCTTGATATGTAGTTTCCAGTGTGTCCCACGCTTCCTTAGCTGACTGCACTACTGCTACTCTTGGGAGTATGGATTCATGTGTCGCTTGATGTATGTGGAACAACGCCTTTCCATATTTCTTTCTCTGTTCCCTAAAGACATCCTTCTCAGCTTGTGTGAGATTGTTGTATGTTGCTGCATCTGTTGGTTCTGCATAACCATTATGGACTATGTCCCATACATCTTGACCTCTAAACAAAGCTTTCATAGTTAGAGACCAATATTCATAATTTTTACCAGAAAATATTGGAGTTTGCAAATTACCCGAAGTGGAAGCCATTCTTAATCACTTTTCCCTTTTGTAAATACAATTTCTTATTTCCATAAACCAGGCTCTGATACCATATCAAGGGAAAAGCACACCACACAGTAAATAAGATTTAACTGTGCGGATGATGAATATTTTCTTTTTCATTTGCTAAGGGACTGCATTGTTCCTAGCAAATACTTTTCTTTAATTTTTCTTCCACTTTACTTCTCAAATCAACAATGCGGAAATTAACTGCGGGATTCACCTTCACCTATTTACTGCGCACAGATTAACTGTGCGTTTCTACTACGCACAGATTAATTGCGTTACTGCGCACAGATTAACTGCGCATTTCGACTGCGCAGAGATTAATTGCGCGATTCCACTTTCTACTGCGCAGTTGAATGTTCACATAAATGCGCACATCTCTAACTTTGTGGAACTTGACTTTGTATGGACTGCGAACTTCATACAAATCACTTCTCAAATTTCTTTTAACTTTTACAAAGATTAACTGCGTGGTTAACTTTGTATAACTATCTAACTGCGCATAACCCAAACTTAAATAATCTTTATATTAAAACATTTCTTCTTAAAACATGAGAACCAAAACATATGTTGAAACTTATTGCGCAGTTACTCCTTGTTAAAATAGAACTTTCACCACAGTGAAATACTTAGAAATCTTGATTTGATTTATAGACCATAAATGTAAACAACATTTACACAGGTTAATATGAAATAGATGCACGGCATGCATAAACCAACATTCTTGAGAATGAATTCATAAAACTATAGATTTATATATTACCACTTTAAAAGAGAGTAACTTTGCCGCAATACAGAGAGATGAGATTTTACTTCAATCTTTTACATTCACAGAGCTTGGGCTCTTCATACACTTCACGGGTCTTTCACCTCTTCTCTTCTTCACTCCTCTCACTCTATCTAATCCTCTGTGAGTGTTTTTCATTTATAGAGTTTCATTATCACTGACTCAAGATCGCTTCACTTGGAAGCTACAGGGTTGCATTAAACACAGAAATAAATTTATACCTAAGAAGATCTGATCTTGCGGAATACAAATGCGGCTACTTAAATACTAACTTGCCGTGAGCCGAATTGGCTGCAAGCAGACTGACAAAATGATCGACTGGAGTCTGACAGAGCCAGCGCATATCAGATACGTTATCAGCTCATTAATTATGATATTTCGAACAGTCGATGCCTTATTGTTGAAGTTGATTGAATTCCTCTATCGTGACCTTAATAAAAAATGTACCCTTCAGTCAAGCAAAATCACTTATTAAGCATGGGACTTGCTCTTTCTACCTTATTTTAATGCTTGGATTAAGAACTTTCATCAAAATTGTAGGGTGTTAATTGATGTCCTTGCAGGATTAACTTCGAGATTAGAGGTAGAGGCAAGGGCTAGAGCCTAGAGGTGGGGGAACATGGTGCTATTGATGAATAGGATCTCAAACATAGACAATGATTTTGATGATTATGTTTTTTCAATTTTTATTTAGATATGTATTGCACTTGGTGCAATTTTGATAATATTTTGTCTCTAGTGGTTTGGAATCATAGCTTGGTATCTTTAATATATATATTTTTCATTAAAATTGTAAAATTTTATGTATTTTTTAGTAGTTTGAGTCGTTGAAATCAAACCGATCCGAGTTATTTGCATCCACTACATCTATATATCAGCGCTTTCTCCATATTTATGTTCCAAGGTGTTTATCTGATGTTATTGTTGCTTTATATGTTTAAAATTCTGAAGGAAAAAAATGAATGTATTTTGTAATTTTTAATGTTTGCCGACTTTTGCCAATTTTTCCGGATGTTGCCAAAAAGTTGTATTCGGGACTCTTGCCGACTTTTTTCCGATGCCAACTTTTTCAACATTGGTTCATACCGGCAACCTATTTCGATCGTTTTTTCTGCCACCCGACACAAAGAAGGTAGGTAAATTGTAGATCAATCAATTAGTGCAAAATGTTAGCAGTTAAATGCTAACAAGTGGATAAAAATATGACTACAATTTCAGATCATAAACGTCCTTATAAAACATTCAACTATACATCCAGAAAAGATATTTGGCTACATTCAACTAATGTGCTCAATGAGCTCTAAGAAGGAAAGAAAAGTTAAAATGAAGCTATTGCTAAAAAACAATTACATCAATATCATTCAAAGAGGTGGATTCTCTTGGTTTCCCACTAAACACGACAAGGAATCAATCAATTTTCATCGAAAGAAATACATAATCACATAACATCAAAGGATTCTCCTCTTACTATGAGAAGAGGGTGGAGTGGAAGTGTATTGGTATAAAACATATATTATATATTTAAGTTCACAATCAACTTATATATATATATATATATATATATATATATATATATATAAAATAAATTATTGGATACTTACTCAATAGTTGTAATGGTTTTTTACTAAGTATTTGAATTGTTAACTCGAATAACATAACATATATTTAAGATGCTATTCACATAAGTGTGGTTCATAATTGAACAAAGCATTGATACCTTTGTGTTCTTGTGTTACTTTATATCTGATATTTAAAATAAGATCATGTTATTTATATTTAAAGTTTTTATAAGGTATTGTTATTTATATTTCAAATTTTATGAAGTTTTTTATTAATATAAAAAAATTTAAATAATTCTAATATAATTTTATAGTTTGAAGTATTAATATAACATTAAAACTAGTATTACTTCTTTGTTTAAAGAGAAAATATAGTCTAAATATTAAATTAAGATATTAAATTATCTTTCTATCTTAATATTAATATTGGGAATATTAGATAGAATTTATGTGTAAGGAATGGATTTTCCACTCTAAGAGCATCGAAGATGAAAATCACTTTTACACCAACATCAACATCTTTAAACTTCTAATTCCTCAAAATTATGGCCACTTAAGAACACTTCTTTTTAAGCTTTTGAGCATAGGAATAACATTTTAAAAGGAAACAAATAAAGGTGCAAAAGACTAAATTTGGTCTAGGTGGATGCTAATCACCATCATCATCATAATGTTAAAAATTAATATTTAATTAAAACATAATATAATAAATTTTTTATTTATATTTAAAATTTTATGAAATTCCGTGTTAATATTTAAAAAATATATATATACTTATGAGCCCAAACAAACATTTTATATAATTATGTTATTAAAAAAATTATTCTTATTTTATAATTTGAAATAATAATGTAATATTAAAAATTCTTATTTATTTAAAAGATGAATAAAATTAATAAATATTTTATTATTATTTGAATTTCTTTATTTATTTTTATGTTAAAATCAAATTAATCCATTACTTCTCCATATCTTATAGTAATTAGAGTACACAATTACAAGAAGATAGTCAAAAGATACTTTATGATTTTTGTATTTGTTTTACATTTAGAAAGGAAATTGTTTTATTTTTTTATTTTATAATTTGTTTAAATATTATGAAATAGTCTATGAAACATTGAAATATAGTATAGGAGTATCTTTTTGCTTTTGAACCTAGTCACTTTTGCAATTGGTAGAATTTTATGAGTTGTACTTAGCTTTATCAATATAATTTGGAAGTCTCTATGACTTGCACCTAAGTTCATTAATGTTTTACTAGCACAATCACTTAACTTATCGCTAGTAAACATCAATAGGACATCAAAAACAAGTTAATTAGTTGTTTCCCTTTGACAACTCTAACCACCATAAAAAAATACTCCATTTATTCATCAATATTGCCCCCATTAATCTCAAATCCAAAGATGCTTGAAACAAAATAAAATTAGATCAATTTGATGATTTCATGGTTTTTTGAAGACTCAGTTGGGCTGACCACGAGGGAGGTTGACATTGTGAATTTGCTCAGTGGGCCATTGAAAGGATGAAATTCTTCTCTTTCCTTGGTTTTTTTTCGACACTCTATATTTTGATATTACCATCGACACTAGAACATGATCCAAGTAGCCTTCCATATGTGTTATTCTATTTTCTTTAGATTTAGCATTTTTTTCCTTAAGCCTTGCCAACTCTAGATTGTCATTCACAATTTCAAGTTGTTGTTCAAAACCAAAGAAAATTCAGATATAAAATTGAAAAAGAAGTCAGCGGATACCGTGAGGGAGGTTGTCATTGAGACAAATCACATTTGTGGGAGGATACACTCTACAATCATTAATGCCTAGCCATGGAACATTAAAATCCCCTCCTATCTTAGTGACCACATGCAGTAAAAAATCGTCATAGTAAAAACTTGCAGTAAAAACAATGACGAAAATATCTAGGAATCTAGGATTTGTGGAGATAAACATCCATCCCGAGCCAAAAATGGAGAGAACAACACCTATATGTGTTATTCTAACACATATCGACATAACAAGCATTAGTGCATGAATAATGACACACAAAAGCTTGAACATGTCATCATAGAGACTCAAACCCTAATGGGAGAAATACCAATGCTTCACTTCCACATACACAACAAGCCCGAGTTTAAAATGGCATTATGTGCATATTACACATCACTACTTGATTTTATGACTTTTGGATTATGAAATAAATGTGAACTATGAAAGGTGCTTATCCCATGTGTTACTAAGGATCAAAACACCATTAGGATAAACAACAGGAAAGCTTCTTACAAATGAAGTGGAACAACATTCATAAAAGAGTGTGAAAATTTATTGGCTCATTGGGGAGGACAAAGGGAATCATAAATCGAGATCATAGATCATCTTATTAAAATGAAAATATGATAATAATCATAGTTGTCCATTGTTCCACAACTTGTACAATAGGATACACAATAAGCTAAGCTACGAAGAAATTTATAATGATTAAACAAGTATTAGGAAATTATTTACTACTTATTTAGATTAATTAATGCATAATGTGTTGATGTAATCAATTATCAACATGTGTATGTGTAATAGTAATAACATTTGTATAATTTGTGCTAGATATCATTCTTTAAGGAATTATACATGGATTCAAATATAATTATATATCATTTTACATATTAACTTTGCTTATTGACTTCTTAGCATTAAAATAGTTTAATAGTATGTTCTAGTTCACAAATTCAATACGTTATACTTTCATATCTAACATTAAACTAAATTCTAAATTCTAGTTATATTCTTAGTTTTAATAATAAAATTAAGTTAATTTTTTAAATATCTACTTGATATCTTACTCAATTACATAATTACACTCCTTTGACTCTATTAATAAATATGTACATACACTTACATTTATATAATATTTATTATTTTATTTTTAATACATTGTTTTTTATTTAATTACATTTTTAATTGGTGATAATGACAAAAAAAAATCTAAAATAATAAAAAGTGACGAGTAATAAATTGTTCGCTAATAACATGTATTTTAAATAACCATATTATATTATCCAAATAAAAGACTATATTTCTTAATGAGATTTGCATAATTTGTAATTCTTTATTATCTAAATAAATATGCTATATTTCTTTATTAAAATATACATAATGTGTTTGTATTTACACAATTTTTTTCACAAGTTTTAAAGAATGTCTATTTGAATATAAATAATTTAGTTTATACATTATCACAAAATAACTTTACAATAAGGGACATTGAAATTAGAAATTGAGTGATTTTTTTAAGAGAATGAATTCAATCTCTTTCATTTTCATTTTTATCATTAATAATATATTTAAATTTTTATGTGAAACTTGGAATTTTTATTTAAGATTGAAAATATCTACTAATGTTTATATATATAATTATAATTTCTTAAAATTGAAAAGTTATATTAATGGTAATCTAGCGTGAAATTGATATGAAATTACACAATAAATTTGATTATTGATCAATCAATTTAAATTGCACTTAATAAACTTTCAAGTAAGAGTTTGAAAACATTTTAATTCGTGACTATTATTAATGAAAAGGCAATAAAACATATTTACTTGTTACTTCTAATTTCAAAAATAAAATTTATATATAAAAATTAATATTTAATTCATTTTTATTAACTAAAATATAACATAAACAATAAAAACAAATGTTGATAAAAAAATTGCTCATATTAAAATAATGAAAAAATTAGATAAGTTGGTTATAAATTCATTTTTATATATTTATTGTGATCATAATTTTTAAAAGTTTACAAATATTGTAATTGTATTTATTAAATTGATAAATATTTTATTTTTTATATTAATATTAATAATTTTTAATTTTTAATATATAAACATAAAATGGTATTAAAAATTAAATCAAATTTATAAAATTATTTATAATCACCCATTTAAAATTAAAAAAAAAAAAACAAATTTCAATTAATAAAATTAAATAATTAAATATAACCAAAATTTTATTTTTATATAAATAATTAAATAATATTATATAAGATTATGTTGGATTACAATGTTCATCAAAGCTTACGTTGGATTGCAACATTGATCGATGCTTATGTTGGATTTGAACATTTCTTGATGGAACATTCCTTAATGGTTTTATCGTATTGCAATATTGAACGTCAAGGCTTATGTTGGATTACAACATTCATTGAGGCTTATGATGGATTGCAAAATTTCTCCATGGTACATTCCTTAATTATTTTGTGGTATTGCAACATTCATCGAGGCTTCTGTTGGATTGCAACATTCCTCCATGGTACATTCCTTAATGGTTTTGTCGCATTGCGATATTCAGCAAGTGCTATGTTGGATTATGAAGTTCATCAAGACTTATGACCATGTTGCATTATGATTATGTTACTTAATATCACATTACCACGTTCATCAAAGAGTATGTCACATTTCTGCATAATATGGTTTTGTCACATTATTCATTAAGACTTATGCTCGATTACGACATTCATCAAAGCTTATAGTCCAATATAACTATAAAATTATAATTAAACAAAAATATTTTTCTTTATTATTACTTCTAAAAATATCATATTTAATTATTATTCAATATTTATTTTATTACTCCAATATAAAATTATAATTAAATAATAATATATTCAAATATATATATTTATTTTATTATATATTACAATTTTGTTTTTCTTTATTATATTATTTTAACTAATTAGTATATCACAATTGTTATAAATATATATAGTTATATTCTCATATTACTTTTCTTATATTATTTTTAAAATTCCCATGTTCAAAAAATATAACAATTATTATAAAAAAAAATCAATAATTAATTTAAATATATACTTATACATTCACATAGCTTTTAATATACTAAATTAAACAATATTCCATTATTATTGCATTCATTATAATGATCTTTAATAAGATTATCATATTAATAGTAAATTATAATATAGTACTAGAACAAATTTATATCATTGAGTAGTATTATATATATTTAAATGTTATTATTAAATAACTAATTCTTATACTAGAAATAAATAACTAATTAATTAATATTATTATTCACCAAAATACAACAATATTAATTTAACTACATGTTTAATTAATATACCATAATGGTTATAAATATATATATATATATTCGTACAGCCTGGATGCGGGTGTCCTCTCGACAGTTGGATGGAATGCAAGCGAGGAGCCTCGTCTTGGGATCCCACAACGTGGCACTTCACTCAGCATGCATTAATCCCTCGACGATCGAGGATGAAGGCTCATTCAATCCATTTTAGGTTGACGTCTCCTCAGCTACTCGCGGGACGTGATTTTGGTACCTCGTTCATTTAATTCGGCTCCTTGAATGTTGATATGGCATGTGTGGGAATCGAGAACCTCTATAGGGGCTGGTTAAGAGAGAATGATGAGCGCCATCCCTCCATCATTCCTCGTCTCCTTGTTTGCGGGAAGTTGAATTGTTGTGTGCTCTACAGTATTGGGTTGTGGCAATTGGTTTTGTTTCACTATGTGCTCTTAGTGCTTCTCCCCTCACTGATGTCTCGGAAATGTGGTTCTCCTCGCCAAGGTAGCAGGAGTCAGGGTAGGAACCAGCGCAGCCCTCCTAAAGTCAAACAATTAAAATATGTATTTTAATTAAAATTATTAAACAATATTATTTTATGAATATTTTGGTGATATGTGTAGGTATCCACCCATTGCTAGCAACAACCACATTAATAATATTAATGTGTCTCAATACACCAATAGGCGTGAATTGGGCACATACTTTTCATATTATTGTTTTTCCCTATAGTATGTATCTAATTTACGCCTATCGACATATTTAGACACATTAATATTATTAATGTGGTTGTTGCTAGTTTAATTTTATTTTTATTTTGAATGAGGCTTCCTCTGATAGAATAATATATTTTTGATAAAATATAGCTCAATAATACAAAAAATCAAAAACCTTAAAATCATAAAAATATAATAAATTTTAATATTTCTTTTAGTAAAATATAAATATAATAAATTTGTGATCATATTTGTCTCCAACACCCAATTAAAATTAAATATAGACATGTTGATTGATAAAATATTGATATACTTAAAATAAAGTTCTAACAAATTACCATCTAGTTTTTCAAAAAGAGCTTAGAATAAATTCCCTATTTGAACGCCTTTCACTATGTCAACGATATGTAATCATCTTTTACTCTTTTGATGAGGGCATCATCTCAAAAGAGCTTAGAATAAATTCCCTATTTGAACGCCTTTCACTATGTCAACGATATGTAATCATCTTTTACTCTTTTGATGAGGGCATCATCTCTCAATGAGATGATGTGGAGCCATGTAATGCTCGATGGAGTTTACTGCTTGAGAGACTTTAAGCTTGTCACGTAGTTCGAAAAGAGAGTATGTAGTCATCTTTTTACTCTATTTGGTGGGTATATGCTATCATGACGGGAGGTAATTCAATTGGATATCTCTCATGGAGATGATGTGAAGCACAATTGTAATATATTTAAGATTTTTTAATTATTTGATTAAGTATTTTTGTTTGAGAAATATTTTGTAATAATTATTTTGTAAAAAAAAATTATAAAATTTTATAAGGAAAAATAATCACATTTATGTGGGTGAATATTATGAACAAGAAATATTATTTTATTGTTATTAAAAATAGATACTTGAGCCACCACTTGGAAGAGAGGACACCATCATAAGACAATAAACGGACAAAAAAATATATAATAGTGCATTGAGGAGACACACTTAGTTCTCTGGTACCTAACGAGAATTGTGGCTATGTGGAAAGGGTGTTGATGAGTACTATCTTTCTCTTGAGAAAGTCCATCTTTTGAATCTCATGCAGACTTTTACAAAAATTCTATGTTGGCATTGGCTTAGCTGAATTTATTGTTTTATGGTGGTGGTCCATCTCAAGGGTGAAGTTGGGCAAGTTAGAGTAGCTTTCCTCTTCTACGGTTGGGAGAAACACAAGAAGCTTCAACTGTTTTTCCCCTTTAATCTCAAGTAGGTTGTCATTTACTAGGTTTTGTTTAATTACTTGACCAATGGAAGAGTTTATTTCTGTTATGCATTTATATTATGGATTGTTATGTAAGGGTTATAAATATACCACTTTTTGTTTAATTATTTGACCAATGGAAGAGTTTATGATTATTTTAGGGTGCTATTGTGTTAAAAGAGAATTATTTTTGAAGGGATAGATTCATTATATTCTACAAGTAATTAATCTATTGTTTTATAAATTATTATGATAAAATTGTATTTAAAAATATGTCTCTAAGACCTGGGTTAAAATGATAGTAAGCTAAAATAAGTCTAAACACATTTTATTTATTATATTTATTCTTTTGAATTTACTTGGCCTAGTAAATAAGTCAATTAGAGTACATATAAAATTAATATTCGACAGCCATCACTAGTTTTATATATATATATATATATATATATATATATATATATATATATATATATATCCCTTGGGATAGGAAAATTATACCCATGGCTATATATGAATAAAGTTTTTAATTCGTACTTGGAAAAACATACGCAGTCACACTGAACATTGTACATAGATATGCAAGCCACAAAGCTATTGGGTATTTACTAAGCCCTTATATGAAAAATAGACCAATCCACCATGAGAGCCGTAAGGTCAGCTATGTATATGATAAGAGTCAAAAGAAATAACCCGAAGTATAAACATTAAAAAAATAAACAATATGACATAACTGAGTTATATAAACATTTTTTTTGTTCATAGGTTATAATCACATCATCAGGCAATTACATTACAGAAGGGAAGGTCATATGATTGATTCATGATGAACCAAATCCAAGAACCCCAAAAGGTTCACTGTTGGGTTCAAGGATATTATTACTAAGACAAGTACAAAGTATAAACCAATCCATCAACATTAAAAAAATTACATGTGAGAATAACAGCGAACATGGTCTTATCAAATAAAACCCAACTAGAATAATTACTTTTAAACGGCGTCGCTATAATAGCTTGCAGGCAGAGAAAAGCCATTACCCTTAGCTGAGGGAAGAACTCTGTCCATGCTTATTACAGTGGCCTATCCACATTATATTACATAGTAAATCATAGTCTATGGAAACAAATGATCGATTTGAACAAATAGCCATGAAATAGGTGAACTATAGTCGTATCGTTCTACCACTTCTTCGAACACAAGTATCATTGCTATGAATCACACCTAGAAAAGGTCAACATCGGCTAACAATGAGAGCCACCACCTTTCTTGGGCATACGACGCTATAAAATCAGTCCAATGTCGAGCACCTACATTGTCTATTAATAAAGATTAATAAACAAAGTTAATAACAAAGTCCGCTATGAGTTATTAATATAAATGAACAAGAATGAAAGTTTGAGTACAGTTTACTTACGATATTACTGAGGATTCTCTCTTCCACGGGTAAGGATGACCATACCAAACTCTTAAGAACAATCTTTAGAATTTCATGAGTGGCGGTATTAACTATAAGTGGATATCTTAGTCTCACCATACAAAACTCTTAAGAAATCTTTAGAATTTCATGAGTGGCAGTATTAACTATAAGTGGATATCGTAGTCTCAGGAGACCAAGGGAGTGGCAGAGCTACTTACCCTCACCCTTCTCTCCGCCTTCATGCAAGTGAACAAATAGAAAAGCCACTTAGTTCTTGTATGTCTATTTTAACCGGTAAACCCTGTAGTATCCAGTAGTGGTACCAAGAAAAATCAGGTACTTTAGATCAACGGGTGTCAACTGCTGCATGGAAAACCAAGTCGACGGTGATTCGGCTTATTGGGATTGATCACTAGCATAGTTTCTTGCTAGCGTCAATCTGGTATGATCCATGGCTTAAAATGTTTTCACATTCAATACAGTAGATCAAGAATTTAATGTAAGAATGGACGCTTCAGACCTCGATCTGGCTACCCTTCCCGAGGAGTGGTGATTCGGGTGGCAAGGTGTACCTGGGATTAATTCGCAGTTATAATCCTTGCAAGCAAACCTTTTGTCGAGTGGGTTGCAACCCGTCACAATCCCTCGATCCTGAAAGCTATATTAATTTTTTGGTGCCTTGGTTAAGCAACCGGTTGGGTTGAGGGTATGTTAGCATAGGCGCAGTTCTTTCAACTTTTACCTTTCCAACCATGTTTTTGAGACCCTAGGATTTGTCATTCGTGGCCATAATTTTTATAAATAGTATCCAATGTATAGACTATGGAACGTTGGGCTTATTGTCCAACCAATGTAAAAAGAAAAAAAAAAATTTATACACAAGGATTAGCTTCATGATAGCCTATTACACAAGCAACCTCGAGATCTATGAATAGCTTGGGATATAGTTTAGATTATGTTTGTATTATTTTGAAAAGAAAGAAAAACAAATTTATGACCTTTGGGGTACGTTACAACAATGCTGGATGGAGTTAACTTCTTGAGAAACCTAGAGCCTTACTCAAGGCTTTTGACAAGTTTTCTGGTTGACATAACAGTTAATTCAGTTCCCCAATAGCCTGCATAACTACATATATGTATAATTAACAGGACTTGAATCACTGTACAGTTAAAAACCCAGAAGTAACTATGTACAAGCATATGCTATTAAAACTAGAATCCATGCCTCTATGGCCGTATGCTGGCTGGCATGGTTGCAGAAACATACAGTTGGTCTTTAATGGCTTCCAACAAGAGCACAATAATAGAAGAGAAAAAGCCATAAGATTATAATCGAGGGACAATTGTAATCGTCCACACCTTAATGTACTGTGATTAGATATCACCATAAGTGCTGGTATGTTTTGGAAAACAAACTTCAAATTTTTAAGCAATGTTTCCAACCAGTTCTTTAACAGAAGTCAAATCATACCCCAAAATACCCAGATTGTCGACATTTATTTTGGCAGGATCACCATCATAACCATCATTCTGCTTGAGGAATTCTTGCATGTTCTTTTTCTTTAAGGTTCTCCGACGTTTCTTCCTTTGGGGAATTACAATATCCCTCTTTCTTTCACTATGCCCATGATCTCTGCGAGATAAAGTGAAATGTCCATAACCAAAACTGTATCCGTCCTCTTCACCATCTATACTGATTTCAGCTGGGTTCTGATTCAATGTGCATATTTCTACATTGCAAGCCTCTTTTCCACGGAAAGCAGATTCCGCATTTTCTTTGTTGAGTTTCAGTGCCTTTGGTTTCTCTTCCTCCTTTGTTAATTTTTCTTGGGGATTACGTCCCAACAACCAAGAGGATTCGAAACACTGATGTCTATTCTCAAGGAAATGATGAAGAGCAGATCTCCGGTTTCGTTTCTGATGCGTAGCCATGGGTGTTGGCCTATATGATCTTATGCCTTTGGTAGAACTTGACCTTTTTCCAACCTTCGCACTCTGACAACCAGGAGGGGTTGTGGAGAAAATATCTAGATTGCCATTGTTATACCCGTTAGAACATCGCAATCCGTTCTTCCGTTTTTTGCCAGACAAAAGTGTACCTTGGAAGGGAGATTTGGTCCTTAAAATAGAGGATTCCAGGGCAACGTCAGCTTTGCCATTGACTGCGGCAGGCATAGAAATTCCAGAGAGCCCATTTGACGCATAATGCACAGAAGACCTGAACTTCGGAACAGGAGGTATATTAGGTTTTATTGAACTTGTGATTTGTTCATTCATGCGCATGCTATCTTGCATGGATTCTGAACCTGTAAACACTCTTTCAATGCCAGAAAGCGTTTCTCTTTGATTCCACTCCGTTATCCCTGATGATTGAAACCAACTGACATGCTTTTGTGAAGAGCCCTGAGATAGATCGAGAAAATTTCTGTTGTCTCTATTCTCTATTGCCATGCTTTCTTCATTCCTACACTTTGCTGGAGCCGATACACTATGCCCCATTAGCCTCAGCACGGGTGTGAAGGGAAAACAGTATTTATTCCCAAATGGTTGTCTTGCTTGGGCATTTACCTGCTGCAATAAAGCCGAGTTACTTTGTCCTTTGAAATAAAGAACACCTGAACCTCCATCTGTGCTAATTGAGAGGTTTGGAATACCTTTTCCTTTTTGTCTCTCGGATAGAATATCAAATGTTTTGCCATAATTTCCTAGATCTGAAATATTACTGGTCAAGTTTTGTGGACTGTAGGTGCTTGTGAGGTTTTGATGTGAGTACCCATTATGATTAAGGGAGGACTCGAATTTATTTTGAAAAATTGGAAGCACTGAATCTGTGAAGTCTGATAATGCAGGGGTACCTTCCGAGTACAGGTTTTGCATTTGCATATGGCCACAATATGTGGATATTCCCCCAAACTGCTTAGAATCTACCACCATGCTGTTTGTAGACAAAGCCCCATACCGATCAGAATGAGTAATAGCAACATGTGATTTAGTTCCATCAATGGGGAATGGCAGATTACACGCAGAGACTGTTTCATCCAAAACTGGTGCAACAAAATCTCGAGAGAATTTGCCCCATGGATTGGACTTCTGGATTGATTGCAACCTCTCCAGATCACCTTCACATGAGCCGTATGTGGTCCCTTCCTTATCTGAAATGATTGAGTTATCTCTTACACCTATTTGACCATAGTCTACTAGTAAATCACTTTGGCAGTGAATTCTTGATGAGGCCTGCAGGTTTGCTTTACCAGTTTGTTTGGGCTGTGTCTTAATCTTAGGCGTTGTAGTAGTATTCTGCTTGAGGGTTGTTACTCCCTTTACATGTTTATTGACCTGACTCATAGCTTCATCTTTCATTTTCAATCTTCTTCTATCTTTCTGGAGGTTATGGATTTCGTGAAACTGTTTGAGGTTTGATAGACCTCGCTCATGTTGATTTTTAGCCATTAGCTCGACAATGTCCATAGGTATCCCATCTTCCATCTCAGAAAGCTTCTGTGTACATTGCTCATATTCAAAGCTAAGAAAATTGTGCTGAGGTGCCTTGTTTCTTGATGAAGACAAAAAGGGTGAGCTGCATTGAGGCATTTGAAAAGCATTGGTGACAGCTTCAGATAAGCTTGAAGTTGAGGAATTCTGAACCAAAAAGCCAGTAACTTGATTATAGAGCTATCTTATTTTTTCAGAAGAGGAAAATGTAATTTAAATCTACGCATTTTTAATAGAATCGAAAGCATATAGTTTAGCCAGGTTTACATTAGTTTATTTGAATTAGCCATTCTGAAATAGAATCTAGATGTGACTTGCACGAATGAAAATGCATCAGAATGGATTGGTGACTTGAATACAAGAACTGTAAGAAAATAATAGACAGTGAAACAGTCAAGCATAATATCACCTGTCATCATCACACTAGAGCCAACAGAACCAGAATAATTATCTTCAAACAGTCTAGCAGGACAACGTGAGGAAAACTGAGAGGCATAACATGAATCCATGCCATTGTAAAACATTCACTAGTAACTAATGTTAACCAAAATGTGGACCTCTTCTACATAGTTTTCTTTCCAGCGTTTTAAAATTCAAAACCGTATTCAAGTTACAAGTAACTTTACATGCTAGAACAACGTGAGGAAAACTGAGAAGCATAACATGAATCCATGCCATTGTAAAACATTCACTAGTAACTAATGTTAACCAAAATGTGGACCTCTTCTACATAGTTTTCTTTCCAGCGTTTTAAAATTCAAAACCGTATTCAAGTTACAGGTAACTTTACATAGAGATCACAATTTTTTTATTGTATTTTTAATAGTATACAAAATGCAGTAAATCATCATAAAATATCATTAGAGTAGTTGAATTCTTATTCAGGTAAAAAAGCTGCAAGCATATTGAGAATTTCACACATATTGAAAATTTTCATAGAACAAAGACCATGTTTGAATTGAAGTTCACATAGTATATTGAAAAACAAATTCCAATACTGAATGTTTTGTGATTGGATATTGCCTTGAATAATTTGAAATGATAAAAAACAAAATTTAATTAAATTATTTTGATAAATACAATTCAATCTTTCTGATAATACTAAATATTATTTAACATTAATAAAATTCTCTATGTAATAATGTTAAATATTTTTATGCCAAAGTACAATATTTTTCTTAGTTTATGCAGAATAAGTACCAATAGAATAATAATTTAGCTAGTTAGTATCTGTCCAAGCGGAGGAGAATAAAAATGGAAATACGTACCTCCGCAACAAACGTTGAGCAAGCATCTAAGTATTCAATTCCTATTCCTGTGCCGGGCCGCCTCTTCCTGACTGTAAGCTTTTCTGGGCGTCCTTCCTTAATTATAACGTTGACTTCAGATATGCCATTAGTATCAATTGTAGGTTTGGATAAATTTCTGACAGGATCTATGGTATCTTCCATATGACCTTCCATTGGACGTGGGGATTTCTCAGAGTTCTCAGTCATGCATATATTTTCCTCCTTTTCATCATTAGACTTAGACTCTTCTCTCTCTTTATTCCAGCTTTCTGGACAGGATGGTTTACAAGCAATAATATCTGCTATTGATCGCTTCTTCTGTGGTTTCCTTTTACTTCTGGATTCAATGACCCTCAGCTTCCCAATTTGTTCTGACAGCAGCACATTCTCCCTCTCCAGTGAGGCCGGGGTGGTGGAAAGTTCAGTGCACTCCTTTACTTCAGTTTTCTTGTTTGTAATAATATGGTCGCAACATGAACTGTCATTGCCATTCGAACATGGTACGTCATTCCTTGTATCTGAGGCTCTATGAGAATCATTCCCGTTTTGGACGTTAAATTCCATTGATTGAACTGTCAATGATTCTACTTTGGAAATTGTTCTCTCATATTCTCCTTCAGCAACAACCTGTTGATCAGGTTCAACATTTTCAGCGTAAGGAATGCTTACAGGAATCTTGCTGATAGTTTTTGACTTGTTTGCATCTAAAGAATTTTTAGGGCCTAATATTGGAGAGATTGCCTGTTCCCTTTCTTTTCCTTTCACCTTCTCACTTATCTGCTTAAAGACATTGTTGTTCCCGGAAAAATACTCCCAAGAATTAGGAGCCTGGCTAGGAATATGAAGTTCTTCAAATTTGTTTCGTTTCGAACCTAACTCATTCCTTTTCTTACTCAGTAACATGGATGACATTGTCTCCATTACTCCCTGCACCATCTCATCACATATTCCATGCTCGTCCTGTTCTCGAGGACAACTCTTAGTCATATTCATAATTTCCTCATTATTTCTAGAATTTGATAGACAGTGGGAGGTTCCATTTTTGTTCTTGTTCAAATCTGGGGTCTCAGATTTGTCGTTTTCTAACATCATTGGAACAGTTCTTACATGTTCCCTTCCACTATCTGTGACGATTCCCTCGTCTTTCTTCTCTTTGTCAGGTTCATATGTAGAGAATCCTACAGCGCCACCTGACTTTAACTCAACTGTGAGACTCTCTACTACTGTGTTGCCTAGCATATTTTCCTTAAGCTTTTCCTGTGTATCAGCATCTACTACTTCTGTGTCGTTTAGCATATTTTCCTTTAATTTTTGCTGTATATCAACACTTGTAGTAGGGGAATGATTTCGGGATATCAGACATCCTCCTAAACAGTTTTCACAATTCCACCATCTGTAGTCAGGTATTTCTAGAGGGGCCAATGCCATATGTCCTGTATCCTTCAATCTAGTTTCTAGTAAGTGCCGATGAAATGGCCAACAAGTATTTCTATCCAGTTTACGAATTGTTGCAACATAACCGCTGCATTGCATCAGTAAAATAAAAAGTAAGCAATAGTTTGCTGAAATCTGCAATAGAACCACTATCTGACCTAGTACTATGTTAAATAACGGGGAAAAGGAATAATAAAGAAAAGGACGGGGAGCATGTTATAGGCCGAAGCACAGCTGAGCAAAATCCAGCAAGTTATCAATAGACGACACAGTTCTAGGTATACAAAATGTTCAAATGTCTATCACAATTCTCATACACCAGATGCCACAACCACATTCCTTTTATAAGGAAAGGTATTGACAGCTATAAACAATTGATTGAATTCGGTTCTAAACAAATTTTTAACTTCTGAATTTGCGTGCTTTCAAAATAAAGAGAATTCGCAATAGATTTACGAAAAAAATCGCAATGAATAAGCATCTGAACAGTTACACGTCTATGTGCGAAATAAGTTTGAAAGCGACTGGCTGAGTTTATGTGAGCTGAATCGACGAAAAGTTGGAACATGTACAGCTATATGGTCTAGATTCCAGACCGCAGAAAAATCTAGAGTCTAAAAATTGTAAAACCATATGATCCTTTGGGCATGAACAATATGATATCATGAAGTAACCAGAAATCTTAATTCACGTTCTCTAAAAGCATTTGCGTAAAATATCGGATGGGAATTTGATGGATCACACAGTCGAACATCGTTTACAATTATTATATTAGAAGCAGAAGATAAGGCGAATAGGGAAGATTATAAACGTAAATTTCTTACCGAATACTGAAACGCTCGCATGTTGTGCCCTTAATAGAAATTTTATCATCAACTAATCCTTTGCCCGTTTCATGTCCGTCTGCATCTACAGCCTGCGCATATAGTTTTCATGTTATTAGTAAGAGAATATCAATAAAGAACGCGCGGCATCATTTAAACACATAAACTCCTCAAGAAGTTTTAGGTTCACGTCACCTTGGCTTCGACATTATTCTGCTGCCAAGCGACGATGGTGATATCCTCAGCATTCGCCATGACGCAAAACTCTAAGGGTTTCGAACCTCAGCCGATTACCTGCGAGCGTTTACATCATGAATATAAGAGATATTTATGTAGTACGGATGCCAAAGAAAGTCAGTTCTGACAGAATGTATTTACGTCAAATAACGGAAGGTAAACGTAAGTCCTAATACACGCCAATTGACATTGATGGTCGTTGTTTCTCGTCATTTGGCCAGGTGCGTTTAACTGGACGCCAAATTACTGATAATTCTCATTAGCAAAAACAAAGCTCAACCAAATAACGTGTATAAAGTTTATAAAAATAATATTAAACCCTAACAAGATTTCAGGGATGCAGAGATTAAGCAAACGCGTAAAACTTGTAATGGCAGCTGTAATGGGGGACGGTACACATCTAACTTTTCCTAATCTTCACATTTGGCAACATGGCGAGATTTATCATGCTGTTAGCAGTAAAATTCACAAAGCATATATGAAAATATGCGCGAGAAAACCCTAATTAAAAAAGAAAAAAACGAAACGCATGGGCCTGGCAAGGGGGCAAATGTAAAAAGCCCTGGCTGTTAAGAATCCAAGGCCGTCTGAGCACGCACCTCAATTCCTCCGCCCGTACGCCTCACTGCGGGGGAAAGAAACAGAAATAGCTGGATGACCTCATAAGAAAATTGTGAAGCTTCAAAATATTTGGTGCACAGGTCGTGGGATCGAAGCTCGCCGGATTTCAAGCCTGAGCTGTTTAAGCGAGCTATGATTTGCAATGTGTTGAACAGTTGTCAATTAAATCTCTCGAACTTCCTGTAAGCATTTGAACAGAAACAAAAACCATAAAAATATGTAGAGAGAGAAACCAACCACTACTGATTTTAGTTCGAAATCAAAGAAACAAAAGTCAACGGCGTGAATTGTTTCAACCCAGATTAGATCGAAACTCACAAATTCCAACTTCGAACGGCGCAAGTAATTTCAGCACACAGATTCCAACTTTGAAACCCAGAAGGGTATCCGATCCAGCCGATAAAAATGAAGGCGGATTCCAACCACCACGTCTCTATAAAAAAAATTCCTGAGATTCGCTAATAATGGATAAGACGTTCATGTTTTTACCTGGAATCGATTGTATAGGACTGAAGGCAGAAAGACTCTTCCATGGACAAAGAGCTAAATAAATTTGTTGACTGGAAATCGGCAAACCCTAATAGGTAGGGTATGATTTAGATTTAGGGTTTGCTTTCTACTTCAAGTGGTTAGAAAAGTATGTCGATACGATAAAACTCAAAGTGATGCAGTCCAACTAATACCTCTCCTAAAAGGACAGAAAATTGTTATAATCTCCAATAAACCGCCTACACGTGATTTCAATAAAAATAATAATGATGCTTTTAGCTTTCTTTTCCTCGGGGAGATATTCGAAACCCTACACGAGTAGTGTGTGCATGAAAAGTGATATTTCAAGTTGCCTATAACGGACACGTGTCTAAACATTTATTCGCAGAAAAAGTATTATTGAAAAGTCACGTATATAAAATAATATTAATGGGTTTCAACATCTCGATTTAAGAGAGTTCACATTTCGCTTTTAACTTTCCACTAGCTCATCCATTTTTCTCCACTTCGATGTGCTCTCCATTCATTCTCAATTGCAACTTCAGATAGGTTTTGTGTGTTTTTCTATCATTTCTGGATTAGTAATCACGGTTTCAAATAACTATTTGCATAGCTGTTTATTATTGTTGATGATGTGAGTGCAGGTTATCATAAACATGAAGCTTAATAAAGGGAATTAAATTGAATTTATGATAGTTTTTTATAGAATGGGATTATGATAAAAGAAACAAATTATAATTTTAAAATATGATGGTTTTATATTAGAATGTGATGGATTTGAAAATATTAAATTTAAGAGATTTTGTAATTTTCAAGCTATTTTATCCTAAAAATAATTTTATAAATAAGTATTATCATGTCATTCATCATTAATATTATAATTTTTTTTCGAGTTAAGGAGATTTTAAAAATAATTTAACTATTAAAAATTATCAAATTATATTTTATATTATTAAAAAAAAATATATGAAAAGGAATCATGTTTATATTCAAAATATTTACAATATTAAAGATTTTATTTGTATTTATACAAATATTTAATATATTAATTATGTCATTTTTTTTAAATTATATATATATATATATATGGGGTAAATATTATAAATATAATCTATGATGATAATATAAAATATAAAATATATTTCAACTAAGGAGAATATCTACATAAATAAATTATTTTTTTCATCTTAAGTCTTATCAATTATGATACTAATTATTTATTTATCAAGATTGCAAAATATTATAAAAACACTAATCCTAATGATGATGTTGATGATGATAGTTATTACCGTGAGACCAACGTTAGTTTATGGAACCTTAAGAAAGGTAAAAAGTTACATGGTTTGATGAAAGGTTAGGAAGGTCAACATTGTAACAAATATTTTGAAATTAAGGTCTCAAACAACACACACCCTTTTTAATAACTTGGTTTTCTCAAATAATTTCAATATTCAAAGAAAGTACAAATTTCAAAAAATATTAATGATAAAAGTTATTTGTAGGAAATTGCGTATTGTTTTCAATTAATGGTCAACCCTCTAATATAAAAAATAGCTACAAGGTCAACGTTTAAATGATAGATAGAGCAAATGAGGATGTGGTGTGATGAGAAAATGGGAGGAATTTTACCTTGCTCCTCCAGGTTAAAATCTCACTAAGTTTTGGTCTAATAGGAAAATAGAGGCATTTTAAGTCAATTCTAAAACACAAACAAGGTGCGTAAAAGGGATATAACTCACTAGTTATAACCATGGGACCTATGCTTGACTTGGAAGATGTCCCAATATGGTTGACCAAACACGCAAGGAGGTGAGATACTAGGCAATATCCTATCACGTCTATTCATATTGGGGGAATTTAAATAAGGTAAAAAAATAAAAATATATATTTCCCTGTATTAAGGGGCCAAGGGGTGTTTACAATGTAATATTGCAATATGAATATTCAGGGTTTTGTTTATTATATTTTTTTAGGAGAATCATTTGAGCGAAGGTGGAAGTAAATTATGATCATGAAATGGGCACAACTATGGCAACCAAGGTGAGGGCACTGTGAGAGATTCAAGATCGCTTGGAATGACTAGAATAAGGGTCCATTGACGACTTACATGGTCTTCGCCATATAAATGGATCCTTATATTGTGTTGGAAACACATGGAGATGGGTCTTCGATTTTGAGTTTAAATACAACCATTGATACATGCCACAGACCAATATATGAAATTGGGAGTGCCTTAATCTAGGTCAAAATTGTCAACATGGAAAGTTTTAAAATTTATTTACAACATTGTATATGTTCAATATCATGTACATTCTTTACTAATTCCCACCCCCCACCCCATTCATGGTCATCTTCTTTTAATTTATAAGTGGATTTCAAAGTGACACGTTTTTGAAGTACTCACATTCTAGCAATACTATTCTAATATTGTTAATCCTTAATTATCCATGTTCCCCATTTATTCCTTTGGTTAGAATTGTGCATCTAACCATTTATAAGAGAAGTGAAAGACCTTCTTGGGTTACAATTGTTTACCATGATTAAATGTGTTTGAATATGTTCTTTTCTAATATGTACTATATCATATTAGATCAATAGAGTACACATCCATTCTTGACGATAAAATTGTGTTGGGGTTTTAGAAAGTGTATTGTGTATTGCATTATTGTTGTCTGTATTGTCATTTCCATTATTGACTTGTGAAAGTCAATTTTTTATTATAACAAAGTACCATTTCATGCCGAACCATAAGTATTTACTTGATCTTAAATTTCTTTATCTGTTAATTAATATGGGTGCAAATTTACATAGATTAAATAGTGTGATGTAAGACAATATAAAAAATTATGTTAACTATTTATAATTGAATTAATTTCATAACAATAGTTTGCAGAGGGATTGGTAGGTAATTATGTTTTTATTTTGTTGCTTAATTGTGATCATGAAAGGGATGCATTTCTTAGTCAGAATTTTTTGAAAGAACGGTTTTTTTTTATGTTTTTTAAAGTGTGGTTCTTGGCATTATTTGGAGCATATGTGTGCTTCTAAAAAGGGTGATAGGGCATGAAATTATACTCATATCATTATAATAAGTTGGAAAATATAAAGTGGTATTAAAATGGGTTGATAAAAATGGATGCCTACAATATCTAAAGAAAATAAGAGTATTTTAATTGGAAATGTGTATTGGGAGGGGGGTTCAACAATACAAATTTTGGAGAGATTTTCCAATATTTAGTGAAATTAAAGATATTATTTAATATCCTATGAACACGCGCGCTATGTAACAAGTTCACCAAGTGAACCACTCATGACCAAACATGACTTATTTTCCAACATGTTTTATAGCCACAAGGGTTAACTCAATTAGTTGAATAATTTTCCAATGTGTGTTACCAATGGGGGAGACCATATGTCATGGGTTCGGATGGTTAAGTCCCTAAGATTTTCCATAAATAATCTTACGATCAATGATTGACACCATCCTTCATTCAAATATTGAAGGGAAGAAGGGAGAATCCCATGAAATGTTCTATATATATATATGAAATGTTCTCTATATATATATATATATATATATATATATATATCCATGAAAAAAATTATAGTTGCTATTTCATAACAGAAATCAAAATATACATAATTGAGCCTTCGTGCTTTTTACCAATCCACTACTATTCTAAAGTAGCTTATGTGTCACTTATAACAATCTTTCATCTCTACACTTAACCTTGAATGACCCCCAAAGGAAAGAGGTATTACATTAAACTATACTTGACAATTTATATTCAAACAAACTTTTTATCATAATTCTAGATTGTTCTTGAGTGATTAATGTTCCTTCTTCCAAACTAAGAGAATCCTTTGAGAGTGCAGCTGCTTTGCATTTGAATTCTATTTACACATGTTTAAAAGAAATTAATTGATTTTTTTTATTTTTCTTCCATCACCCTATATTCAAGTAATGGGGATAGGAGTAGATGTGAAATTATGCCTTTATTATTGCACCATTCGATTTATAGTTTTAAAGCACCAAAGACTTGCAGTTTGGAGATATATTTGGAAGAGGTGAACCTGATAGACCAAAGCATGTATATTTAAGCTCAATTGTTGCTTCCTCTACCTTCCCCATACCTGAGGAGAAAGAAATGGTTATGGTTCAAGTATAGAAATTCTACCAATCCACAAACTCCTGGTGAACCTTGGCACGCTTTGTCGAATAACCCCCATGCATGACTATCATCAATATCTAGTGTCGTTATCATTCTAAGGTGTGGCTACTCACAAGAAATTTTATTTTCCTTGAATAGTGATATGATTTTATGTGTCATTTTGGCAACCACCACATCCTTACCTTCAAAAATCATTTTAGTCTCCTCGTGCCCATGTGCCCCAAATCACGAAGCATGGAAATGAGAGGAAATGTTTCACCATCGAGTCTGCATACCAATATTCATAACATTGTATCAGGCTCCTCTCATCCACCTACCCGGGAATCTATATATATATATATAGAGAGAGAGAGAGAGATAAGCCACAAGTCACAAGCGTTAGAGTAGTGGGTTGAACAATCCACCAAAGGCAGGGTCTAGAAAAGGAGTTCATAGATGAAACGTTCAAATTTGTTCAACCTTGTAGGGATATCAACAAAATATGTAATTGCTTGAGGGATTCACTAACACAATGAATATCATAGCACATGGGTTAAAATAGGGTGCTTCAAAATAGCTAAAATGTAATTCACTATATGGATGGTCTTAAGGGGGTGAGGGATTTTCTAAAGTTAAAGTAGAGGTATACAAATTAGCGGAATGTGGGATTTCAACTAACCATTTTTTGGGTGGAAGAAAAGGTATTAATGCAAGGTTATTTTCCATTTTGAAATTGTTTATGAAAGTGAAGCATCTTATGAAGGAGAAGGGTGATATATCTTTAGGCATTGGACCTTATAAAAATTCAAGTAATGAACCATGAAATTCTTTGAAAAAGCAATGAAAATTACCAACGATTTCATAATAGAGGGATCTAAAGATGAAATGGACTTTTGATTTATATGGAACATGTTTGATGCTTATGGATGAATGCTCAAGAAAAATATGATAAATAACACTTTCCAAATTAGATGCCGAACACATATGTAAAATCTTGGGACAAACATAATAAAGGGTATAAACTTGTTGTGAAAAAAGTGGTACTTACACTCTTTGGTGAAAATATGTAAATATTTTATTTGGAAACATGATGAGGTATTAAGATTTAAATTTCATAAAGTAGAAGAAAAATTAGGGGTATTCTTTAATACCCTATGAGTTGATGTGATATTTCATATATTTATTAAGCTTCTCACTCCGTGGTTGGTGGTTGACATTTTCATCTATTTAGGGATTCCAAAGAAGAAGTGGTAGATCATATGAAGCATATGGCCTCAAGGGACAAATAGATTGGTTTGACCATATTTCCAAAGGTATAATGTTGGATCCATTCCCATCGAGTCCTTTAGGCTTGCAAGATCCATTCCCATCGAGTCCTTTAGGCTTAACATCAATTCATACACACTAGCAGTTAATGCCACCATCTATCTAAAATTATACGGAAGAGAGGGAACCTAATATTCTTTACCCAACTAAATTGTAATTTTAAATTTAAATACAACACTTGATTCGAAAAAAATAAAATAATGTGTATTGCATTTAATTATAAAATTATATCATTTACTTAAACCTATATTGTTATTTTTGAAAAAAATAACAAAATGATACATAGTTTGGTTATATTTTAAATTTAAGTAGATGAACCCCAAAATATATTTCTATAACATAGAATTTTAAGCCATATTACCATTTAAAAATTACACAATAACACAAAACATATTGATACCTATCTCTCAAGCTATTCCTAAACTAGGTAACAATCTCCCTTAAAATAGAATCAATTTTACCTAATAGCTCTAATATATAGTATACTAATATATTAATGTAATGATATATCTAGAATATCTAACATTCCCTTCTTTATTACATATGGTTCTAATTTTGATTACCTATAGTTCTAACTTGAGGGATAATTCTTCTTGTATGTGAAGTTAAACATACTCAAACTTGATTACATTTGCTTGTAGTGAGACATCATACAATAATTTTGGATAAGGACACACAAACTATACAACGTTCAAATATTATGAACAAGAACATATTAAACTGTTATAGTATGATTAATTGTACCGAGTCTTACTAATTTCTTTATAACAATGTGTGAATAGGATAAACACACTATTTATGAGAAGTGTGGCCGGGGGAGGTAGGTGTGGGGCGATCATTTTCGATCCTGGAGGAAATAAAGTTGTAGACTTCTCTTGGGGACTAGGTATCAGAACTAACAATGAATCCGAGTGGTTGGCGATGTACCATTCTCTTTAAATCGCCTCCACTACAAATATGGAGAAGTTGCAGGTATTTAGAGACTCTAGGCATGTAATTCATGTTATGAGGAATGGCATTCCCACTAGAGGATCTAAGAGCCAAAGAATTCAAAGAAGAATTAAGTATCTCGCTCTTCCTATTGACACATTCTTCTTCCACGTTCTTAGAGAACACAATTCCACAGCAGACAATTTGGCAAATGTAGGAGCTTCAATGAAAAAAGGACAAGTTAAGCACAATAATGTAATGGTGCATTGGTTTATACCCTAATGAGCTTTTCGAAAATGAAGTTTATTTTATATCAAAGGTTCTCAAGGGGTCGTCACCTCCCTTATCATGGACAATAGGCTGTCCAAGCCCATGCCTCTTCTTGGATGACACGCCACCCCCCATGTGCCCCCCTCATGGGCCTCGCAGACCTCACACTCGAGCATTTAATGCACCAGGTGTGCAATTGGAATTTAGGCCGAATTATGGATCGTTTCATTCCACCTACTCTCGTTTCGGCGCTCAGGCAGCTCTGCATCTCCGCTCTGGTTCTTGACCTCTTGTTGCTTTCAAAAGAAGGAGCTCCCACTTTTACCTCGTTCACTGCACTTAGCAATATGGACGGGGTAAGACAGGCAATCGCCACACTCAGCCAGTTAACTTCGGAGATCAAGGTTTACTTGTGTAGAACGTATTCTGCAGTCTATTCCAGTGTGGATCAAATCGAGGAGTTGGTCATGGAAAACAAGTATGTCCATTCCCGGCTCTCATGCCTGGAATCTCGCATGGATGATATGGACCAGAATATCATTGAACTCTTGGGGAAAGTTGACAGCATTAAGGAAGACATCTTTGTCTTTATCAGCAAGCCACAATTCAACCATGTCCAGGAAGCACCAACTGTCAATCAAGAAATGCCGGATGCAGCCTCCGTTCAGCAGCACAACTATGGTTAAATTCTCTCTACAAAAAAAAAAAAAAAAATTGGTTAATGTCTTTTCCTACAGGTTTTTCTACGAACTCCATACTCTGAATGTATTTTTGCCTCTTGTTATGTAACCAATTTGTAAGGGTTTATCCCAATAGTATGAACAGAATATATAGGAAGATAAGATGCAAAGACTACAGTGACAAAAACTCTATCAAATTCTGCATTTTTCCCCTCTCAGAAGCAGAATGCTGGTTTCAAATTTTGTAATGAATGGTTGTGCACAGCCTTTTATCTATACATAATTTCCTCTGTTTCTGTTAAAAAAAGAAGAAGAAGTGTGGCATGGGTTTTTATGACCCAAGTGGGCATATATATAAGGTTAAATGTATGTGATATGACCCCAAGGGAACATATATGGGGTTAAATGTATATGTAATAAAGTAAATTTACATGTAATAAGGTTGGTCGACCTAAGGCCCACATGTGCAATAAATGAATATGAATAGGTATAGAGTTAAGTGTATTCTCTTCCTAAAATATCTCATGTACTTGGTTATCACTCCACCTGCCTCTCAAACTTTTCCTCAACTATGTAACAGTCTGAACCTTAGAATAGAATTAGATTTATTTATTAACACTAATATACAATATACTATATGTAATCATATAGAGAGTATTTAACAATGTATAAAAATAAACATATGAGGTGGAACATTTTGAATAAGTCTCTCTTTTTAGCATGTTTTTAGAGAATTTAATCAAAAGACAATGATTTGTGGAATGTAGGTTTTACTTGTTCTTGAGGGAGCCTTGTATTTTTTGAACTTCAAGATCAAATCTTGTGGTTTCCTTGCTTTCTTTTAAGACTTGATTTCTAGTGAAGCTTTATTTGTTTGGAAAATTTATAACATTTTTGTAAAAAACTCTTTTATGTTGATGTCGAGTAAGTTTGATAGATTTTCCAGAAAACTAAGTTATGTATATTTTGATTTCTTATTAGAAATAACAAATATACAATTTTTTTCTTAAAAATATAAATAAAAAGAAAAAAAAACATAACTTTTAAAAATAACAACTTATCACTTAATTAAGAATAATCATTTATAACATCATAATACTAATGTACTATTATTACATTTATTATTATATAAAAATAATATACCTAAATATATTATAAGAACTCCTCTTAAAAATACTTTAATGTGCTATTATTACATTTATTATTATATAAAAATAATATACCTAAGTATATTAAAAGAACTCCTCTTAAGAATACTTTGTACTAAAACTATGTAAGGGAGGTGTAAATATCAATTTATATCTTTTATACGTATATTTTATATATCTTTTATTTGTTGATTTATTTTTTCTAGTGTTTGATAATATTATTTCTTAGTTGATAAATTTAATAGATTTTTGTTTTGTTTTGGGAATTAAAGTAGTATGTTAAGTTTGTTTAAATTTATTTTAAAAGTGTGGTTTTTGAAAATGCAAGAATAATGTTATTTATTAAGAATGATGTTGTCATTGATAATAATGCATGATTGCAATATGTTGATTGGTTTTGAGTTCAAAATATTTGCTATTTGTAATGATTTATTAATTGATGAAATTTTCTTAATATTAATATTTTGGTTTTTCCTTTTGAATGGTTTATTATATGTTTTTTCTCAATAATTTGATTTTTGATTATAATTATTGTAGATTCAATTTAAATGGTTAATTTTTTTTGTTATTCTTTGAAATCAATATGAGATGAATACAAGCTAATGATGTTTTTTATGACACTTAGATCAATATCATCTCATTTATTAAAATACCTAAATACTTATTCATATATTATATAAGAAAATCAATTATTAAAAATTGAGTATATTTTTTAAATAATTTATTAAATTATTATATATATATTTTAAAATTAATAAAGTTAATAAATTTTTTAAATTAGTATGGCCATCTTATGTAGCTTGGGTGGTTAGGAGAAATGATGATTTTCCAGAATAATAAGTATTGACATTTCTCCACTTGAAAAAAATCCTTAAATTAGTATCTAATGCAATTTTTAAAATCCTTAATGTAATGAAGATAATTTGTTTTTTTATAATTAAAATATTAAATGGAAATTAATGTGTAATAATCTGGCACAAGTTATAATTTATTTTGCAATTATTAAGTTATTATAAAAATTTAAGATAAATTTTTAACTTTAATTTTTTTTCATTATTAAAATATATCACAAGTAAAGATAAAAAAAGTTTGTTGTATGATTTAATAGAAACATAACACACAAAAAATAACACACAGGAGAAAATTGTTCTACAACATTGAACATATTCGTGTGAAATTCAATTTTTCTACATAGTTAAGTTCCTATTTAAATTTTAAATTTCCAGTAATTTAGGAGGCCTCAAACTTTAATTGTACTCAAGAGAAACCGTCCACATTTCTTTTTGATGATGGAAAAATCTAGATGTTATGCTTTTTTTAATATTTTATAGCTTTTTATTTTATTTTTTCATTATTAAATTGCAAAAACTTCACATTAAATTGCATAGAATTGCATAGGTTTAATTTAATTTTTGTAATTAAAACATTTCAAATAAATTAAAATGTATTTAGAAATTTTAATATTCTTTTAAAGTTTTATGATAAGTTCGAGTGTGATTTGAACTTGTAATCTTTATTTACAATATGTGACTTCATATCAAGCGAATCGTCAATAAACCATACCCATGTAGTTTAATTCAATTTAAAAATGTTATAGAGAAACCAATAATTTGATTATTTTCCCTAAAATATGTACTCTTATTAAATAATGTAAATTAACTATAAAATATAGTATCGCATCATCGCAATGATCTTATTCCATAATCAAATTGTGTAATATTCGCTATTAAGTGAATATTTTAGAGACTTATACACTCAAGAGTGTTTCTTTAGTATTTATTAGGGTTTTCAAAAATTGATGTAGATAAAACAAATGTATAAAATAATATATATTTTTAGTTTCTATTTATTGAGGAATTTACGTAAAAGAGTTATTGGAAAATATTGTAAAGGAATGGGATATTCTTAATTATTTTGAAGAAAATTTTATTGTTATTCATTATAAAATATGAACTTTCAAAAAAAAGAATAATAAAGTTACGGTGGAACAGACATATGAGATAATCTTATCTTTGATCTTTAGTATGGTTACCAATTTGTTGACATGTTTTTGTGTCAATTTAAAATCACAAGATTTGATGGTTTGTAAAGGAAAAACAAAACTCTTCTTTATTATAAGGGCATTCTTTTTATAAACCCTTTATTAAAATATTGAACAACTATTCATAACATATATAAACCAATTTTTATGATTCTCGTAGACTGTAAAGTCATTGTTAAGAGTTGTAATCTCAATGGTCCTAAGTTGGTTAGTTAGTTGAGTCAATGGTCCTAAGTTAGTTGAGTTAGTTGTTGACTAGGTCATTAGTTGACCCATGGTATACACTCGCCCATAGTATTAGCGAGTGGTTTTAGTGTTATGTGAAACTATATATGTGTGTGTTTAATAATGAGAAAGCAATCAATATGCCCTTTGTGTTTCTGCTCTATTCTGTGTCTCTGCAAACTTGATCATGGTATTTGAGCATATCACCTGATCCATACATGTTGTTGTTGGGTAAGCATTTTCACATAGTGGAAAGCACACACGTGTAGATAAGCTCTGATCATGGTATCAGAGCTAAAGGCCTAATCCTTCGATCTTGTTTTCTGGGTAATCCTTTTCAGAAGTTGGAGAGCACACACACACGGATGGAAGTTGTAGTACAAGATGGAGACACAACACTCGGGCCACAACAATTTTTTTTTAATTTTTTTTTTTTCGGTGAAAAAAAAATCGGCGAAAAAAACCCCTAAAGGGAGGCTGTCTCACCCTCGCTGAAGGAAAACTGTGCCATCTCACCATGGCTGAAGAGAAACTACGGCGTTGTCGCACCCTGGCTGAAGAGAAACTGCGACGTTGTCGCAACTTACCTGAGGACAACCTGCGACGATCGTCGCAAGCTTGTTAGAAGGAAAATTGCAATGGCCAGCCTTGGACTTATAGGATTTTGTCCATCGCACCCCATCAACGCACTGTGTCAGTTAGTAGACTACAATGATCAGTTTAACAACTGTCATACTCCATGGCAAGCCTGAACATGAAGTCAATCTCAGATCCAATGCTGAACGGCTAGATCTCAGAGCAGATCTAGTTTTTAAAGAGAAATATTGCTGACGCTGAGCCAAAATATTGGACAAGGTTCCCGCTTTGATTGGAGAAGATCGAGTCTTGCAGAGATCAATCCAAGAAGACCCTCTATAGAAAAATGGCAAAGTATATCTGAAGACTGAAGGACCACTGATACTTGAAGAAAACCAAGAAGATCGAAGATGGTGGTAAAAGAGATACCGGAAGAAGAAGAAGAGGAAATAAATATGATAACTTCAATAGGTTCATGGAAAACCTTTGATGGAGGCAATTATGTTTTATGGTCATTAAAAATTAGGGATTTGTTAAGGTCACAAGATCTGTGGCATTTTGTAGTTGAAGAGGATGCTAGTGATCTAGAATCATTTCAGAATTTGACAGAGTATCAAAAGGAAAGAAGGGAAGTTGTTGCCTTAAGTATCATACAAAATGGTATAGACTATTCCATATTTCATAACATTTCAGACGCTTCTACTCCCAAAGAAGCTTGGGATATATTGAAAGTAGAGTTCAGTGAAGAAGAGCGTGATGTAGAAGAAGATGAAGCAGAGTTTAGTGAAGAAGAACCTGAAGAAGATGAAGCAGAGTTCTCTAAAGAGGAACATGAAGAAGATGAAGCAGAGTTCAGTGAAGAGGAACCAGTTGAATTTGAAAGCCATGCAAAGCACTAAGAATCCCACAGTGAAGTGGAAGACAGCTAAGAAGACTGTGTTTATGATCATGCAACCAATGATCAAGTAAGCTCAACAAAGCTTGTTGATCTAGCTTTGTTTGTTGATGACAATGAAAATAAACCTGTCAATGTAGAAGTCCTTAGTGACGTGAGTAATAGTCTCTTAGAAAAGGAGACAGTTGATAGCAGTAGTAAAATTCTCTCATAGAAAGAGGCAGTTGATGGCAGTAGTGAAAGTCTCTCAGAAAAAGAGATAGTTAATTGTAGTAGTGATAGTCTCTCAGATAAAGAGATAGTTGATAGCAGCATAGAAGTTGCACCAGCAGAGAGTTCATCAAAGAACCAGAAAACCAGAAGTTTGAGGGAGTTATATGAGCAGAATCCCATTATTGATGAGTAGTATGAGTATGCGCTGTTTCCCTACCAACCCACAATTTTTGAGGAAGCAGTGAAGGATGCACATTGTGCACAAGATGCAACAGTTAATAATGATGTAGCTGTCATTGAAACAAAAGATGAAGAAGATGAAGAACAAGGATATGAGGAACACAAAGAAGTGAATGCTCTCCAAGAAGAGTTGAAACTCAGTGAAACAAAAGAAGAGGAAGATATTAATGCTCTCCAAGAAGAGATGAAATATATGAATTATTTTTCTGACAAAATTTTTGAGTGTGTAGGTAAAATGGACAGCAACATACAATATGTTGAAACAGAAGAAGAAGAAGAAGACTTGCACTATGTTCCAGGACCAATGAAAAGAAATAACATTGTTTATTGTGCAGAAGACGAAGAAGATGTTAAAGAACACCTACTTAGCATCAACTTCAAGAAGACAAAGAAGAAGCAGTCCAAGTACACATCAAGGAAGAAAGTAAATCTTAAGTTTATTTGAATGCAATGTATGCCTAGCTGAGACATAGACTAGCAAGCCCAATGTCTAAGTGTTGACGCATTGATAGTGCTAACCACACCATCCCACTTGAGAGTAAGGGGTTGTGTTAAGAGTTGTAATCTCAATGGTCCTAAATTAGTTGAGTTAGTTGTTGACTAGGTCATTAGTCGACCCATGGTATACACTGGCCCATAGTATTAACGAGTGCTTTTGGTGTTATGTGAAACTATATATATTTGTGTTTAATAATAAGAAGGCAATCAATATACCCTTTATGTTTCTACTCTATTCTATATCTCTGCAAACTTGATCACTCATGAAGTTGACATCTATATCTATATATATATATATCTATTTCATATAAATATAATAAGTTATCAAATGTTACATTCAAAAACTAAAAATTCAAATATCCTTTAATAAAATAATGAAGTTGAAGTTGAAAAATAATAAGAAAGGCGTAACAATTATCTTAAAACTATACAAATTAACTTCTTTAAAATTTCAAAACTACTTTAAACCCACTCTCAACTTTCACAAGATTTAAAAAATGATGGAATATTAACCATGATACATTAAAAAAAAGCAATTATACATGAACTATTATTCAACAAATCACATTGCATGCACGAAAGACTAACCTATGTTTTAAAAACGGGTTCAATCTTAAAGAAGCACTAATTGCTACTAAATCCCGTATTCATTATTCATAGGAATGGGAGAATTTTAAAATAGTTTGTGTTATAGGTAATTCTATTTGATTGAAATAATGTTTTTTTATTATAAAATGGATATAATTATATTAAAGAGAAAACATGGTCAAGTTATAATTACAACTAAGTTTAATAGTACTATTTAGGCTTGCATGCCTCAAAAGCTCATAGATAGTCTATCCTAAGAGCTTACAAAATGACTACCATTCGAGACTACATCGACTGCATTTATACTTATCATACTTTTAACCAGCCAAACTAAAGCTCCTAATGACATCCTAATGACATTACAAGCTTGCAAATCATACCCATCTCTTATGGGTGGTTGGTGAAGAAATTATCCTCCTGAGTTGGTTGAGGCCCCTTCCTCATGCTTTATTGGCTAAGGTTCTATGGCTGAGTACTCCAGTCGATACTCGAGGAGACTTACCCTCATCTCCAAATTTAGGATTTGTTGATTTTCAATTTCCCCTGGAGTGAAATGAGGGGAGAGAGGAGAAGATAGGGGAGGTATGGAATGGCATGCTTTGTTTCCTTCATCCTTGTAAGGCTCTGTTTAATTATCCACGAGCGACCATGAGTGGTATGTGATTGCCTAATGTCATGCCTATTCCACCATGTGGATAACACGCTTAGAGTCGTCGGATAGTATCAAATGCCCCTCATAACAAGAACTGACAGGAGTCACCATTTATGTAGAGTACCCCTTATTCTAATGCAGCCGCCTTGTTTGCTTGCAAATACACTTGGGCATTTAGCTAATGAAAAATGTGAAAACTTTGGACATCTTTCATCTCTCCCATGAAACTCTCAATTCTAGCAATTATCCAACATAGGGAGAGGTTATTGGACTTGGCTTGGTTCCTGATAAACTGAATTGTTATTGTAAAATCCTTAAACACGAAGACCTCTTTGACACATTATTCCTTACTAAAATAAGACCATGAAAAAAGGTTAATGCTTCAACTATGTTATTTGTAGCAGTACACCGAGACCCTATGTATACTTGAAAATATACCCCTCATATACTCAAATATTTTTTTTTATTGAAAGAATGTTTAAAACATAACAATGCACACTAAAATTTTCAACTTTATAGCTTTATATCATGGAGTATAAATTTAATTATAAAAAATGAACAACAAAAATATTAAACTTTATAACTTTTATGTATAGTTTTATTAACAAATGAAAAATATTAATATTGACAATAAAACATTTTTTTACTAGATTACAATCTAGTGTAGCATGTCTAAACATTAAATATAAAAAAGAAATGATAATTATTTTATTTTTTATTTTTTTTAACATGTTTAAACATTAAATATAAAAATTGCTAATTCATTATTATGTGATATAAATTTTAGTATAAATATTAGTATTGATATTGAAGTAATATTTTTAATAAATTATAATTTATTGTAACATGTTTAAACATTAAGTATAAAAAAGAAATATGATCGAAGAAGGAATTTGTGGGTTCTCATGCCAGGTTTTCCCTTAAAACTTTGGAAGCCAAATGTTTTCGAGGGTTTGGGGAATTTCTGGGGTCTTTTTATAAGACTAGAGAAGAATCTCATCTATGGTATAAACAAAAGAATGGATTTTATGATGGTTGAGTTTAATACATCGAAGGGTTTACCTGTAGAGGTCGATATTGTGTGGGGTGATAAGATTTTCAAGCAGAAACTTGACTACAAGAATATACCATTTAGGTGTTTTTTTTGTCGTAACACTAAACATGTCAAGGCGCGATGTCCTTTTCTTCATGGGCAAGCCTCCTTTCCAGACTCTTCTCCTGATTTCACCATTGAGGAGACTTCTAAAAAAGAACAAGTTTCTACAGATAAACAAGGTATGTCTGAAGACGAGCCTTCTGTGATTTATGAGGGTGTTTCAAAAGTTGAACTGGATTTTTATCTTTCCCTGGAAAAAGATCATGACCTGAAAAAAAAGAGCTCAAAACCTATAGCTAGGAATATTCTGGGAGACTTAAACTCTATGGAAAAATTCCCTCTTGCTGAAGAGGGTGAAAACCCTGTTCATTTTTCCCCAGAGGTAGACTTTGTTCACGGAGGTGATAGGGATTTAGTCACAACTTATCTTATGGAGAAAATTTCAATTCCCCGGGTTGATAACAAAAATATAAATTCCTTAAGGTTTGAGTCTGGTGCACTCAAATCTCCTCGAGAGGTTTGTTAAATTTTGAGCATTAATTCACAATACTCTAGGATCTTTACTGAGAGAATAAAATGTACAATATATCAATGCATATCAATCATAACAAGCATGTCAAGCATCACAAGAAGCAAAAGCATGAGAGACAAGAGACATAGAGTTTCCGTGGGGAAAACTCTAAGGTGAAAAACCCCACAACTTCCTCAGAGATAGAGAGAGCAATGGATCAACCAAAGTTCAACCAAAATACACAGAGATAGTCTCCTAGTAGGAGATGATCCTCCTCCTCATTAGTGCGCCACTTTCTGAGTGAAGGAAGAATGAGTTTCCGAATCATCCAAATAGAGATCTCCCGATCTCTATTTATACTTGTCCTATTTTCCCAATAACCTTATGGGGCCGACTTGTCTAGCTAGGTACATCAACCATATATTATATAAATCAGGGCCGACCCCACACATGGTTGTCTAATAACCCATCGACAAGTTAACACACTTGCGACACTTGTCAATACACATGACGACACTTCCGTATAGAGGAATGACACATCTCTATAGTAGTACAATAATATATAAATGAAATACATGGATGAAATACATTCCGAAGTTACATAGACATCAACAATCCCTCTTAACTAGGAAGGTATTTCTCGACACAGATCTGCTAGCACAAGTCTTCTTCTGTGGATCATCGTCGTCATCATCGTCACTGCTGCTGCTATCTCAACCAATCTTTGAATCTACTTGTCATAGGAAGTTCTACAGATCCAGTCCTTTTTCATAATGGATGTAGGCCCGCTACCTGTAGGTCTTCATCATCTGTGCGAACGGTCTGATAGAGGTGGTCTCTCAGGACTAATTTTATGTGTTGATGCAATAACTGACAAGAGCATCCCAGGAACATTTATGTTCTTAAGCACGACCTGCAAGATCTCCCAGGACTGATTACATGCATCTTCTTCACAATACCTTTAAAGAGCATCCCAGGAACATTTATGTGCCACAACATGACCGGAAAGATCTCTAAAGAGCATCCCAGGACTTATTACGAGCACACAGCTCAACCTCTCGAATATCCAAGACTGATTACATGTGAATAGACAATACCTTTAAAGAGCATCCCAGGAACATTTATGTGTCGCAGCACGACCAACAAGATCTCTAAAGAGCATCCGAGGACTTATTACGAGCACACAGCTCAACCTATCAGATTTCTGAGGATTGATTACATGCTATTTGCATAACCTGCCACATATCATCTCTGAACTCCAAGTATCAACCTGATACTTATGATCTAACTGATCATCATCGCACGACGCATCATCGTGATGCTCATGATCATACTGATCATCATCACTGTACCGTCCTGATACATATCATCTGGAGCAACATCCTGAAGCTCGTCATCATGATCATCCTGATCATACAATGCATCCACCTGATGCATGCCAAGTATCTACCTAATACATATCACCATACATGATCCACCTGATCATACAATGTATCCACCTGATACATACATAGATACATGATCCACACAATGTATCCACCTGATACATATACAGATACATGGTCCAAGCATCCAACATGATGCATATACAAATACATATAAATGATTTAACTGATCATATCCAGCATCCAACATGATGCGTACATACATATACATATAAATGATCCAACTGATCATATCCAGCATCATCCTGATGCATATACAGAGCAGTAACTGGAGCATCATCCTGATGCTCATCATCCAGCGCTTACATCCATAGCCATGTGAAGGATCCTCCTTCCAACATGCTTGGAATGGCTTCTGCAAATGTGTCCATCACTTTTTCCTCGAAGTGTCATCAATCTAAAGAACACCAAGCCTCTCTCTGAAGTACTCGAACTTCACTCTGGCTAGTGGTTTCATCAGCACATCTGCAATCTGCTCGTCCATCGCAACATACAGGAGCTTCACTGCTCCTCTCTGCACCATATCCCTGATATAGTGATATTTGATCTCTATGAGTTTCGACCTGTCGTGAAACACTAGGTTCTCAGACAGCTTTACACAACTCTAGTTATCATAGAAGATACTAGTAGCATCCAACGGGAGATCAAATAACTCAGACAGTAGTTTTCGAAGCCATACTACCTCACAGCTAGCCAAACAGGCTGCAACATACTCTGCCTCGGCTGTACTCAGTGCTACGCAGGACTGCTTCCTGCTAAACCAAGAGATCACACCTGATCCCATACTGAAGCAGCACCCAGATGTGCTCTTCCTATCTGCAGCACTGCCTGCCCAATCTGAATCAACATAACCCTGCACATTAAACTTTGATTCACTTCATACTTGAGCCCATAATCAACTGTACCCTTCAGGTACCTCAGAATATGCTCTACAGCAACCAGGTGAACACCTCTGGGATACGTCGGGAACTGGCTCAATGTGTTCACCGCAAAGCAAATATCTAGTCTCATGTTCGTCAGGTACATCAAGGACCCAATCATTTGACAATACATAGTGACATCAACCGGCTCATATGAAGCATCACACAGAAGCTCCAGATTCGATGCCATAGGTGTGGCCATGGCCTTGCAATCCATCATCCCGAACCTCTTCAAGATATCTACAATATACTTCCCTTGTCCAAGGAAGATCCCATCTGCACTCTGCCACACCTCCATGCCTAGAAAGTAGTGCATCATCCACAATTTCTTCATCTTGAACTCAGCAGCAAGCTTCCTCTGCATGTCGGCAATCAATCTATCATCTCCTATTACAAACAGGTCATCCATATACAAAAGTAGTATCACTGGATTTCCTTCCTCAACCTTGTAGTAAAGGTTGGCACCCGCTTTACTCTTGGTAAAGCCTAAACTGGATAGAAATCTATCTATCCTACCAAGTCCTGCACATATATGACTCCCTGTCATGTGCCTCGGAACCAAGTGGCTGCTCCACATATACTTCTTCTTCAACTACACCATTCAAGAAAGTTGTCTTGAAATCCATCTGGTGTATCTTCCATTTCATCACTTTTATACTTCTCTATGCTCTCATCTACAACATGCTTGATCTTGTAGATCCTCTTGGAAGTCACTACAGACTCCACTTCAGGTCTTGGTACTGCATCCCAAACATCATTCTTCATGATCGACGGATCATGGCATTCTTCTATTTCTTCATCCTAGATCCTGGGAACTTTATTATCTTCAATAGATATCGTTGTTGCTGGAACAATTGTTGTAGTCCTTCTTTTGTAGGTGAAGGTATACGGTCTTTCCTACAAAATAAGTTAAATTGCATGATTAGAAACATCTCATAATTTTCAGAACAAATTCTTACACATAAGGAAATATGTCCTACAGTCATGCAATTATCTTAGCCAATACTTCAATACAACATTTATCCATGTTCCATAACTTTCTAGATGCCTTCTAGTCTCTACCAGAACATTGTTAAGAGTTTGCATAGCTCCCAACATGTCAGCAAAGAGGCTTCATTCTAGATAAGTAGCAATGGAATGTTGTACAGTGCCATAGGCCTACTTACCCATTAAATGCATATTAGTAGTAAGTTGTTCATTAATGCAATCATTCTAATATGCATAATACACATCCTAAAACTAGGAACATAAGCATATACATCATTTGAACAATATTATTTAAACAAACAAATATGCAAGAAATGACAATTAAAATACTTATCTTTGTTTGTTTGTTGGGTGGACTCCCTCTGAGTCTTTGCTTCCTTGCAAGAGCTACTGGATTCCTAATCTGAAGTAGCTTGTTCTAAACCTTTCTGTTGTGGAATGTAGGGAGATGGTCAACTCCCTCTAAATATCTGCATCCTTGCAGAAACCACTGGAGTGTGCTCCCTCTTGATCTTTGCTTCCTGGATTACCTGTTCTTGAATTCATTCTCGATCCCTATGCATTCTTATGGTTAGTCATAAACATAATATACCTAAACCTGTTATTACTCAAACCTATGACTCTTTTGGTTAGTCATATCACCAATTAAGGTAAGAAACATAATATGCATACACCCATGATTATTCAAACCTATGACTTCATGAATAATCATTATCAATCATGTCATGCATACTTATATAAGAGATCTTATGATATAATAAACACATACCCGGTCACCATATTTGCTAGTTATGTCTAGCAATGTTTTCTTGTTCTCTTCAATGACCTGCATAACTCACAAGTTAACCTTTGGAAAAACAATTTATACATACCTCTATGTGATTTGTGACTATGGATGAATCTTTGTCTTCATGTCACCATGGCATGTTCAAGTTGTCCCTTCAATTTGTACAATCCTCCCTCTTGCTCTCCAATCACCGCTGCATCATTAATAGTTTTACCCTTTGGCCACATTAGGACTTGGCCATCTACAAATGCAACCCTCATACCTTTTGCATCCAATGCAGATATGGAGAGTAGGTTCTTCTTGAGCCTAGGTACATAAAGGACTTCTTTCATCATCAAAGACTTTCCAGAGTCTAGGTTGTAGGAGGCCTCACCACTTCCTTTGATAGGGTATTGGTAGTCATCCCCAAGTTTCACTTTATGGGATGATTCATGTTCAGATAGATTTACAAAAGATTCTTTAAACCCAGTCATGTGTTTGGAAGCCCCACTGTCAATAAGCCAATCATTACAACCATGAGAGATAGTACCTGTGAGAGTAGAGATTAGAACATACTCTTCTTCACTTGATGAGTCATCATCACTTTTTTCCCTAGCTTTCTTCTTTGGAGGTTCATCATATTTGGTAGCATGAGCATGGTACCTTCTTTTTCTACCCTTCTTCTTTTTGTTGTTTTTGTTATTCCTTTTGTTCTTGGGACATTCTGAAGCAAAGTGACAATTCTCATTGCAATTGAAGCACCTCAGATATTTCTTTTCTTTGTGATAAGGATGAGAAGATTTCTTCTTGTGATGGGATGGCTCCCTCTTGAACTTGCCATTCTTGGTGTGTGCTGTGAGAGCTTGATCTTCATTCCCCATCTTTTCTTCTCGTGCCACAAGCCTTGCTTCTTCTTGAGAGCGTTCCTCCCACAGTCTACTGAAGGAGATCAATTTCTTTCTTGCATAGATCCCTTGGATAAAGGAGTCCCATGATCTAGGTAGGCCATTCGAAGTGGTCATAACAATTTCACCATTCTCCACCATTTCATCTACAGCTTCAAGTTGTTCCTTGATCTGAGAGACCTTGGAGAAATAGGATTGAATGGTCTCTCCATTCGACATCTTGACCCTTTTCAATTGATTCCGCAGAGTCATCTTCCGATTTATGTTCTTCCCTTCAAATAGCTTGGTTAGGGAGTCAAACATCTCCTTGGGTGTCTTCAGAGATGACACATGTGGTATGAGATGGTCTTTGATAGAATCAGCAATGATTCTCTTTGCTTTTACCAAGTTCTTCTTATGCAATATCTTAGCCTCTTCATCCTCTCGGATAGGGATATCTTCTTTTACATATGAGTCCAACTCATTCTCTTCGAGGATTAACCCAATCCTATACTTCCAGGCTCGGAAGTTATCAGCCCCTTCAAGCTTATCCTAAACCTTGGTGTGGTGAGACATCTTAAAGAGTACTTCAAATGGAAATAGAAAAGATTTAGGTCTTACCACTTGATTTGCTAAAAACTGGATCTCGTCCCGGATTAGGGTTTGTCAGAGAAACCCTAAAAATTCAAAATGTGAATTTCAACTTTCTGAAGGGATAGAAATATGTGCCTTGATGAGCTGAGCAGCTTGGTGTATTCATAATTTGAGATCTGCAAAGCTTCAGCCTTCAGAAAATCCCTTTTGTCTTCCCGGGTTCACCGGGGAGGACCCTGAATTAGGGTTTGATTTTCCTGGAGATCTACCCATCCAAAAATCAAGATCCAAAGCTCTAAACTTCTATTTTTGCAAGGAGCTCCCGTCTATGTTTTCAGATTCCATAAATTCCTATTTTTGTGGAAACCCTAATTTTTAGGGCCAAATATGAAAATGCTTAGAATTGAATTCTGATTGGACAGATAGATTTTCCTTGATGAGTAGAGTCAATCTACTATACCGCGTTTCCAAAATCTGTGGATAGAAACCCAATAAACAAGAAACCTTTGGTTTTCGTCACTGCACAATGTCTTCTTCTCAGGTTAGCTCTGATACCATGTTAAATTCTGAGAATTAATTCACAATACTCTAGGATCTTTACTAAGAGAATAATATGTACATTATATCAATCCATATCAATAATAACAAGCATTTCAAGCATCACAAGAAGAAAAAGCATGAAAGACAAGAGACACGGAGTTTCTGTGGGGAAAACCCTAAGGTGAAAAACCCCACAACTTCCTCAGAGATAGAGAGAGCAATGGCTCAACCAAAGTACAACCAAAATACACAGAGATAGTCTCCTAGTAGCACATGATGCTCCTCTTCACTAGTGCGCCACTTTCTGAGTGAAGGAAGAATGAGTTTCCGAATCATCCAAATAGAGATCTCCTGATCTCTATTTATACTTGTCCTGTTTGCCCAATAACCATATGGGGACGACTTGTCTAGCTAGGTACATCAACCATATATTATATAAATCAGGGCCGACCCCACACATGGTGGTCTAATAACCCATCGGCAAGTTAACACACTTGTGACACTTGTCAATACAGATGACAACACTTCCGTATAGAGGAATGACACATCTCTGTAGGAGTACAATAATATATAAATGAAATACATTCCAAAGTTACATATACATCAACAAGGTTTACTCAAAAAACCTTAGTTCTGCTGAGGAAAATGTTGTCTAGTCTGTTCGGTGTTTGAATGTCACAATAAGGAAAAAGAAGAAATTTAAGGAAAAGGATATTGGAGAAACCTTCATTCCATTGTCCAAACGGCTGGAAAATGCCAATTTATTGTTTGTAAGAGAGAACTCTCCTTCTCCCAGGACCCTTAGAGAAAAGATGTCCTTACAGAGGGTGTCTTAATGTCTATTCTCTCATTCAATATTCGGTGAATTGGATGGGTTACAAAGGTTAGGACCCTCTTCAATTTTTTAAAAGACACTAGCCTTGATTTGATTCTTATTCAGGAAAAATGTGTTTTGTAACATACCCTTTAAGCTGGAAAACATTTTTATGTTTAGAAACATTATAAAAACTTTTATTGTAAAGTTTGTATTGGATAGGTGTCCAAGGATGACTGTAATTTGCACAATATGTTATTATTTAATAAATAAAATAGGAGACAAACACCTAAGAGGACTGTTGAAAAAGTGGTTACCAATCCACTAGGTGGAATGGAATCTAGGGTAGAAGGCAATGGACAAGTGGCAGCATCATGATGCAACTAACTAGCTATTGGTATGGGACAACTCCCTTGAAATGTGGTCATAGTGCTCTGAAAGATGGGACTGGAGCTTGAGGCTCATTTATTCTAAATTGACCACTAAAAGACCTAGGCAGTTTATATAATAGCCATCAAATATTGAACTGAGGTTCATCACTTTTCCTGATGAGGAAACTTACCTTGGGGTTTTGTTGTGTTTGCACCCAAGAGATTTGGTGAGGGGATATGCTATTGTTGATCATGTTGTGAGTCTGCCAAACTCCTATTGAGTTCAGGAGTTTGATGCTGAGTGGAGAAGGCATTTTGTTTCAGGAGGTTGATACCGAGTGGAGAAGGTATTTTTGAGTGCCTTACTTCTACACAGATTCCACCCACTTACTGGATCAGTAAGCAAGCTAGGGGTTTCATTAGAAGTCAGCAGTTGAGCTGCTTCTTCTAAAGTAGGTTGGGAGGAACATGCCTCCTTGGGTGTTTGTTGGCGATATCGTCAATTACAGGTTCTATTGTTATATCTGTTTTATTTTTAATTTATGTTATCTATTTTGCATATTAGAGTTCTGCTATTTATTAAAACATTCACTGTTTAATTTATAAGTTATTTCATTTTCCTGTATGAGTTAGTAATTCTGCATAAATTTTAAATGATTGAATAGAATGGTTTCTGTATTTTTCCCCATGCAAAAGGAATAACATCGTACTCCAGTACGAAAACTAATTAGAAATAGATAAGTATGATAGGCAATAGCCAAGAGAATGAGAAGGTTGAATTATTATCATTGTTCAAGTTTCTATTTGCTATTTAATTCCTGTACTTACATTACAGTACTCTTATTATTAACTATTTGGAGTTAGTTGTTTTCATAAGTTATATATAATATTTCTGTTTATAATTGTTTCAGATTTCAAAATAATTGTGTTTCTATTTAATAATATAGGATTTATTTATCTATACTCGGTAATAGATTATTCTTGTTTACATCAGAATAAATAAGGATTTACTTTCACAAGTATAGCAAGATGTTATTCTTCTATAGTTATCAAGATAGTTGTTATTTCTGCGAAAGGAAAACCCTAACAGAGTTATCCATCATTAATTTATAAAAACATTACCATGGAAACAGGAGCAAGCTGCAACCTCAACAATTCTGATAGTCTTTTCTTTTAAACATTAGACAAGTCATTTCAAAACAAAAGTGTCAAGACAAGCAAACTCGATTGTCATTATTATAACAAGACTAAAGACAAGAACCAAACGATTATCCAAAACATGTCATTAGATCGAAATTGTTTATTTCACTATTAGTTCACAGGTTTTAGATATTACAATATGCTGGTACAAACAGAATCAACAACAACTACTAAACCCTAACATTAGTTTTATTTCCTAACTTCCCTTAAAACGCAGCTACAACATTATACACAAAACAAAACATACACAGGCTGTAAGCCTTGTCAATAGTTTCATTTATCCATTGTTCTAATCAAACAAGTTAGTCGCATTATTAATTCATAGAAAAATTTCACTCATCGATGGACAACCAAGATGAGTACAAGGGTTGTCAAAACATATTACATTACCACTTCAACAATGAGTTACATATCGTGTGTACAGACCAAGCACAAATCGATGAAAGGACACGAGTACAGTATTATGAATTATAAATATTCCATTTGAATTTCTTTTGAAGGAGCTCGAAAACTTAACCTACAGGTTTACAAAATAAACAAGACTTCACACAGGTCGTAAGCCTATATTATCTAGCTTGTAGAAACCGACACATCGTGTTACAGATTTAAACATTTACATTTTATCTAGCCATTTACAAAGGAAACGATAACTATAGTATTGAAACATCAAATATTGTTTCATTCAATTCTGAGGGTAAAAACCTGTCTTCAACACTATTACATTCAAAACCAGAAGCAACAGTTTCCTTATGGGTCGAGGGGTATCCTCCCCGTACTTTAAACAATATTCACAAACCCTAATCACAAAACTCTATGAGTTTTTCAAATACAATACACAGAACTTTTAAGCAGACGGCCATCATCTTCTACACAGGGTTTCCAAGGAAACCACCGAAGGCTTACCAATTGGTATAGCTAAAACCCAAATTCCAATGCCCAGAATGTCGAAGCCATTACACATTGTACCTACGAGAGTATGACAACAGTGGTTAAAAACAATATTGAGAAGGAAGGGTCATTGTATTGAAAATAGGATAACTATTGATATCATCGTATGCTTATAACAGCGATAAAAACTAAACACATTACCTCTTATTGGAAAGCCATAGTAGCATTCAGTGCCAAGTCTGGTGTAGTAGCGACGAAGCCCTACCTCACCAAAAGTTGGAGTAACAGGAGTCCATCGAAACCATCAACTCTCAACAGTATCAAAACCTGGAAACAACCATAGAGAAAGATTGGTTGTTGCCCAACCGAAATCTTACAACTCTCAACAGATCTAACGATGAAACCTTAGTAAGTTACAATTTCAACTGGAAGCTCAACAAAAGAACTACTATAAATTTTAGAGATTCGAGTACGAGACTCAGGAGCTACATCCCATAGGCAGTTCAACCTTGCTACAAACCCTCGGCCTGTCGGCCAGTGCAGAGCCACTACCATCAAACAACAATGATTACAATAAACACGTTATTCCAAAACCAAGTAGGGTTTAACCAATGCATCAAAACCCTCACAAGATCGACGGTGAAGATCTTAGGCGAAGTTTACGAAACTTACAACCAGTCTATCATATTAAATGAACCATCATTACCAAAACCCTGAAGGAGCCAACTCTACAGCAATGGCCCTCGTGTCAGGTTACAACTCAACACTCAAAGGTTATATTTTGAAAATAGCATGTGATCCAAGCCTACCGTATCATCCACGTTGGATTTCCACTAATTTTGTTAGCTGTGTGCATTCAATACCAAAGATTACGATTTAACTTGCCAACCTGTAATGTGGATATCCACCTTATAACATTTATTACACCTTGCATCGCTTTGGTAAAGTCGACATCATATAAACCTATCAAGGCTCTAAGTTAGCAACTATATTCATCAAGGTTTGTATATTACACATTAATGTATAGTTAGTATATATATTCAACCATTGCACGATATTACAAGGTTTGCATGCGTATAAGTATCACCTTGTATGTATTCTCTTACATACCTTATATTGCAATGAAATTCTCACATATCACCAGGTATTACAAAGTAGCATCTAGCCTATAGATGTGTAAATGGTTCCATATAGTTACACATAGATAATAAGGGTCGTACTCAACTCATACCATTCACATAATAACCAAGAAGATGTCTAGTGTATAAAATAAAATAGGATCTCAATGATGCACATATGCTCTATAGTTGCACAGAAACCATATTGTGCATATAGTGTCGTACAAACACATAAGTTCCGTTTGGATATCACATTATTACAACTAACATTTCACCAATGTGATAGTTGTTAGAATGCTAACAAAATATGTGTGCAATGGTTAAATAATAACCCTATAAATAATGGTAAGACAGACCTTAGAGTTATATATGGTGAGCAGATCTCAACATATACAGTTACACACCTATTAATGAATGGTGTAAGAGGAAACATTTCAGAACGATACCATCATCGCAGGTTGTAGAGTCTAAACTATTTAACAAACAGTTGAACATGATTTTCCACGATTCATCATTGAGATAGAGAGTAAACAGATACATACAGAAAACATGACGGAAACCAAATAAATCTGGGTACAATACTGTGATGTAAACATTGTAATTCTTCTTTGATAAACTGTGGATTTATTTCGCAACTCTTATCTCTTACTTGTCAATCTATCACAAGTACAAATTCACATGTTTTAGCACGAATGCTAAGTAAACCTCGGGGCGTCTGAAGGACCCCTTCATCAATAAAAAAAAAGTACTTTAGTCAAACAATTAATTCAACATCTATAAGCAACAATAGAAGTGATGTGTAACAACACAGTTAAATATAGATTACATTTAATGCATTGTTCTATTTCCGGATTATTAGATAATGTTTATTGTCACCTATAATTTTTTTTAATTTTTGTGATTTTTTTTGGGATGTTACATGTGGTATCAGAGCACAAGTTCAAACTCTAGGCCTAAATGAGGCTCATGTGTGCAAACAGAAAAATAAATCAGAAAGTTTATGTTACTAACTTTTGCATTTTAATCTCATTTTTGCACAAAACAAAATTTCTTTTAATTGCAGGTATGGAAATACCAGAGGAATCAACAGAGGACAGATCTCCTCGTAATGAACAAATTAATCATAATAACACTGAAGGAATTTACGTTGAGTTAAACAACCAGTCTTCTGAAATTTTACGCACTATGCAGAATTTAAAATCTGAGTTAAAAGCTGTTAAAGAAGAAAATGAATGGATCCTAAAGGCACGGGAAGAGTTACAGCAGAATTTAAAAGGAAACTGTCATAGTGATGAAAGAGGCAGAAAATCAGAATTTAGAGCTGATTCTGAAATCATGTCCCGCCAACATAAGCATAAGAAAACAAGAAACGATAAAAGGAACAGTTACTCATATTCTCAGTTTGATTCAGGTAATGATGATGTAAATTATGACATTAGTAATAGTGAGTGTTGCTCTAAAAAGAGAAAACATAAGCATCATGAACAAATTACCGATGAATTTAAAAAGATTAAGCCACCTACTTTTAATGGCGAAAGTGAGAAGGGTGAAACAGCAGAAGCCTGGATGTCAGGGATGAAAAAGTATTTTAATATTTATGACTACTCTTCTCAACTGAAAGCCAAGATGGCTATTTACAATCTAGCTGGAAAGGCAGATATATGGTGGCAGGATCTAAAAAGAATCAAGAGTATAAAAGAAAAAGAAGTAACTTGGACTATGTTTAAAAGTTTGTTTAAAAAGAAGTTCCTGTCTGAACAGTATTTTGATGATAAATCGAAGGAGTTTTACGACTTAAAGTTGGGTACAATGAACATGAAAGAACTGTGCAACAAGTTCCTTAGCTTGTTGAGGTATGTACCCTACATGGTTGAGGAAAAGCCTAAAGTGCAAAGGTTTCTCAGTTGTTTACCGTTTAATATAAAAGATCGTATTGAATATGATAATCCTTCCACTTTGGAAGAAGCCATGAGGAAGGAAAATTTTTGTTTTGACCAAAACAGAAAAGGAGAAGGAACAACTGGCTAGAAGAACAGTAAAACTAATTAGTATGACTATAAAAAGAAGAATTTTAATCAGAATGCTGGAAGTTTTAAGAAAAAATTTAATTACAGAAATTTTTCTAATAATTATCGGAATAATACATCTCAGAATACTACTGCTGCAAGGAATATACCTAACAATCACAGCAATAATAATAACAACAATAACAACAGGTACGCTAAGCGGAAAGGACCCATAAAGTGTTATCAATGTGGCGGACCACACAAGAGAGTAGATTTCCCATGCAACAAGAGGACAACCAACAACATACATACTATGAAAGCAGAACCTACAGTTGGAGACATTACAAGAGAAATGCCCAGGATAAATGTAGCATTGGAGAACCGTCAAGCGGACCATCAAACATGCATTGTCGAAATTGAAGGTACGATACAAAACGAGTCTATTTCTATTTTGATAGATCCTGGTGCAAATCTAAGTTATGTTTTACCTACTTTAGTAAACCATTGCAAGCTAAAAACATAAAAATTCGATAATGCATGGTTAGTTCAGCTTGCAACAGGAACTAAAAGAAAGGTTACAGATTTTGTTCAGAATTGTGAAGTATTTTTAAATCAGTTGAAAACGCAAGTTAATCTAAATGTTTTACCCTTAGGTTCATATGATATGTTAATTGGCATGGATTGGCTTGAACAACATAGAGTTATATTAAATTGTTATGATAAATCTTTTACTTGTATAAATAATGAAGGTAATTCAGAAACAGTAAAAGGAATTCATAGGAAGATTTATGCCTTACAAGTAAAGAGAGTTGCTAGAAAAGGTTGTAAATTGTTTTCTGTCAACGTTGTTAATGATGAATGTACATATAAAGAAGACAAGTTAAAACTAGAAGATATTCCCATCCTTAGGGACTTTTCTGATGTATTCCCAGAAGAAATTCCAAGATTACCTCTGAAAAGAGAACTTGACTTCACGATTGAGTTAGTACCTGGTGCAGTACCAAACTCAAAGGCCCCCTATAGGATGAATATTCTAGAGTTAAATGAGTTAAAATCTCAGCTGAAAGAATTAATAGATAAAAACTACATACAGCCTAGTGTGTCCCCTTGGGGAGCACCCGTAATATTCGTTAAAAATAAAGATGGTACCATGCGTTTGTGAATTGACTACCATCAGCTTAATAAAATGACAATTAAGAACCGGTATCCCTTACCCCGCATAGATGATCTATTTGATCAAGTACGCGGAGCAGAGATATTTACTAAAATTGATCTAAGGTCGAGTTATCATCAAGTCTGGATAAAAGACAAGGACATATTCAAAACTGCATTCAGAACGTGTTATGGACACTACGAGTTCGTAATTATGCCTTTTGGGCTAACTAACGCACCTACAGTGTTCATGTGTTTAATGAACAACGTTCTGCATAAATATTTGGATAAGTTCGTAGTGGTATTCATTGATGATATCTTGATTTACTCAAAGACTAAAGAAGAGCATGATGAATATCTAAAAATCATTTTACAAGTACTTAGAGATCACCAGCTTTACGCTAAATTCAGTAAGTGTGATTTCTATAAATATAAAATTCAGTATTTGGGTCATATAATTTCAAAAGATGGTATATCTGTTGATCCTGATAAAATTAAAGCAATTAATGAATGGCCTGTCCCAAAAGATGTAACTGATGTATGGTTATTCATGGGAATAACGGGGTATTATAGAAAGTTTATTGAAGGGTTCTCTAGAATTGCTAACACCATCACTTCTATGCAGAAGAAAGGAAAAAAATTCACATCTGATCAAAAATGTCAAGACAGCTTTAATAAGTTGAAAGAATTGTTAACTACTGCACCCATCTTAAAAATTGCAGATCCTAATAAGGATTTCGTCGTATGCATCGATGCATGCAATGAAGGACTTGGAGAGGTCTTAAGTCAAGAAGGTCATGCAATTTCTTTTGAGTCAAGGAAGTTAAAAATACATGAAAAGAATTACGCTACGTATGATCTTGAGTTGGCAGTCATGATACATGCTTTAAAGATGTGGCGTCATCACTTGATCGGTAGAAAATTCATTTTAATGACTGATAATAAAGGGTTAAAGTATTACTGGATCAAACAAATCTGAACGTAAGGCAAGCTAGGTGGTTAGCTTTCCTTAGCGAGTACGATTTTGAGATCCATCACATTAATGGAAAGGAAAATAAGGTTGCTGATGCGTTGAGCATAAATGCTAGATTAAGTTTTGTGGCAGCAATCAGTACTTTTAAAACTGATCTGGAAAATTAGATCGAAGAAGGAATTAAACAAGACGAAAATTACCAAAAATTGCATGATAAAGTGGTTGAAAATTCATCTAAAAATGTTATAACAGATTACAGTATTAATGAAAAAGGCTTCTTAACTTACAAAAATAGAATTTATGTGCCTAATTTTTCGAAGGTTAAGTTGCTGATTTTAGATGAAGTTCACAAGAGTCCTTATTCGGGACATCCTGGTTATCAGAAAATGATAACTATGTTAAGAAAGGAGTACTTTTGGCATAACATGAAGAGTGAAGTTGTTGAATATATAGCTAGATTCTTTGACTGTTAGACTATAAAAGTTGAACATCAACATCCAGCTGGGCTATTGCAGCCCTTACCAATTCCAGAATGGAAGTGCGAGATCATAAGCATTGACTTTATTACAGTTTTGCCTAAATCAGAAGCATAATGACTCAATTATGGTTGTTATTGATAAACTTAGCAAAGCTGTTCATTTTATTCTTGTTAAAACTACTTTCAAGGCTTCTAACATTGTAGATATTTTCATGAAGCAAATTTTTCACTTGCATGGAATTCCAAAGGTAATTATTTCAGATCGAGACTCTAAGTTTACCGGTAACTTTTGGACAACACTGTTTAAGGGATTAAATACTAAGTTAAATTTCAGCACTTCTTTCCACCCACAAACTGATGGTCAAACAGAAAGAGTAAATCAGATTTTGGAAAATATGTTAAGATTATATGTTAAAGATCAGCCATCTAAATGGGAGGATTACTTGCACTTAGTAGAATTTGCCTACAATAATAATTATCAAGCATTTTCTAAGTTAATTCCATTTGAAATTTTGTATGGAAGAAAGTGTTGTACTCCAATTTCGTGGGATAATCCTGTAGATAGATTGATGTTAGGATCAGATCTATTGAAAGAAATGGAGCTAACCGTGAAACAGTTTCAAGGTAACTTAAAACTTTCCCAAGATCGGCATAAAAGCTATGCTGATTTGAAACGCACAGAAAGAGAATTTCAGGTAGGAGACCATGTTTTCATAAAGGTAAAGCCCAAGAAATGTTCCTTGAAGTTTGGGAGCTGTGCTAAATTAGCACTGAGGTATTGTGAACCATTTGAAATCCTATCAAGGATAGGAGCTGTTGCATATCAATTGGCATTGCCATACAATTTAAAAATCCACAATGTTTTTCATGTTTCTGTTTTAAAGAAGTATGTGCACGATGCTACTCATGTGCTAATTTGGAATGACATACAGGTGGAACCCGAAGGAGATTTTCAGGTGGAACCGGACTGTATTCTAGACTGGAGGGAAATTATGCTTCAGAATCGCACCATAGGGCAGGTAAAGGTGCAATGGAAGCACCTCAGCCCTGATGAAGCTACTTGGGAACTGGAAAGTAATATGCGGGCAGCATATCCAGTTATGTTCCATGAGGAACTTGATGATGAATAAACAACATCGAGGACGATGTTGAGCTTAAGAGGGGGTGTTTGTAACATACCCTTTAAGCTGGAAAACATTTTTATGTTTAGAAACATTATAAAAAAATTTATTGTAGAGTTTGTATTGGACAGGTGTCCAAGGATGACTGTAGTTTGCACAATATGTTATTATTTTATAAATAAAATAGGAGACAAACACCTAAGAGGACTGTTGAAAGAGTGGTTACTGATCCACTACGTGGAATGGAATCTGGGGTAGAAGGCAATGGACAAGTGGCAGCATCATGATGCAACTAACTAGCTGTTGGCATGGGAAAACTCCCTTGAAATGTGGTCATAGTGCCTTGAAAGATGGGACTGGAGCTTGAGGCTCATTTATTCTAAACTAACCACTAAAATACCTAGGCAGTCTATATAATATCCATCAAATATTGAACTGAGGTTCATCACTTTTCCTGACGAGGAAACTTACCTTAGGGTTTTGCTGTGTTTGCACCCAAGAGATTTGATGACGGGATATGCTGTTGTTGATCATGTTGTGAGTCTGCGAAACTCTTATTGAGTTCAGAAGTTTGATGTTGAATGGAGAAGGAATTTTGTTTTAGGAGGTTGATACCGAGTGGAGAAGGTATTTTTGAGTGCCTTGCTTCTACACAGATTCCAACCACTTACTGGATCAGTAAGCAGGCTCGAGGGTTCATTAGAAGTCAACAGTTGAGCTGCTTCTTCTGAAGCAGATTGGGAGAAACATGCCTCCTTGGGTGTTTGTCGGCCCTATCATCAGTTACAGGTTCTATTGCTATATCTATTTTATTTTTTAATTTATGTTATCTATTTTGCATATTACATTTCCGTTGTTTATTAAAACTTTCACTGTTTAATTTATAAGTTATTTCATTTTCCTGTATGAGTTAGTAATTCTGCATAAATGTGAAATGATTGAATAGAATGGTTTCTGTATTTTTCCCCATGCAAAAGGAATAGCATCGTACTCCAGTATAGAAACTGATTAGAAATAGATAAGTATGATAGGAAATACCCAGAGAATGAGAAGGTTGAATTATTATGACTATTCAAGTTTCTATTTGCTATTTAATTCCTGTACTTACATTACAGTACTCTTATTATTAACTATTTGCAGTTAGTTGTTTTCATAAGTTATATATAATATTTTTGTTTATAATTGTTTCAGATTTCAAAATAATTATGTTTCTGTTTAATAATATAGGATTTATTTATCTATACTCGGTAATAGATTATTCTTATTTATATCAGAATAAATAAGGATTTACTTTCAAAAGCATAGCAAGATGTTATTCTTCTAGAGTTATCAAGATAGTTGTTATTTCTGCCAAAGGAAAACCCTAATAGAGTTATCCATCATTAGTTTATAAAAACATTAACATGGAAATAGGAGTAAGCTGCAACCTCAACAATTCTGATAATCTTTTCTTTTAAACATTAGACAAGTCATTTAAAAACAGAAGTGTCAAGACAAGCAAACTTGACGGTCATTATTATAACAAGACTAAAGACAAGAACCAAACGATTATCCAAAACATGTCTGTAGATCGAAATTGTTTATTTCACTATTAGTTAACAGGTTTTAGATATTACAATATGCTAGTACAAACAGAATCAACAACAATTACTAAACCCTAACATTAGTTTTATTTCCTAACTTCCCTTAAAACGCAGCTACAACATTATACACAAAACAAAACATACACAGGCTGTAAGCCTTGTCAATAGTTTCATTTATCCATTGTTCTAATCAAACAAGTTAGTCGCATTATTAATTCATAGAAAACTTTCACTCATCGATGGACAACCAAGATGAGTACAAGGGTTGTCAAAACATATTACATTATCACTTCAACAATGAGTTACAGATCGTGTGTACAGACCAAGCACAAATCGATGAAAGGACACGAGTACAGTATTATGAATTATAAATATTCCATTTGAATTTCTTTTGAAGGAGCTCGAAAACTTAACCTACAGGTTTACAAAATAAACATGACTTCACACAGGTCGTAAGCCTACATTATCTAGCTTGTAACAACCGACACATCGTGTTACAGATTTAAACATTTACATTTTATCTAGCCATTTACAAAGCAAACGATAACTATAGTATTGAAACATCAAATATTGCTTCATTGAATTTTGAGGGTAAAACCATGTCTTCAACACTATTACATTCAAAAGCAGAACCAACAGTTGCCTTATGGGTCGACGGGTATCCTCCCCATACTTTCAACAAGATTCACAAACCCTAATCGCAAAACTCTATGAGTTTTTCAAATACAATACACAGAACTTTTAAGTAGACGGCCATCATCTTCTACACAGGGTTTCCAAGGAAACCACCAAAGGCTTACCAGTTGGTATAGATGAAACCCAACTTCCAACGCCCAGAATGTCGAAGCCATTACACATTATACCTGCGAGAGTATGACAAAAGTGGTTAAAAACAATATTAAGAAGGAAGGGTCATTGTATTGAGAATAAGATAACTATTGATATCATTGTATGCTTATAACAATGATAAAAACTAGACACATTACCTCTTATTCGAAATCCATAGCAGCATTCAACGACAAGTCCGGTGTAGTAGCGACGAAGCCCTACCTCGCCAAAAGTTGGAGTAACAGGAGTCCATCGAAACCATCAAATCTCAACAGTATCAAAACCTGGAAACAACCATAGAGAAAGATTTGTTGTTTTCCAACCGAAATCTTACAACTCTCAACAGGTCTAACGATCAAACCTTAGTAAGTTACAATTTCAACTGGAAGCTCAACAAAAGAACTATTGTACAAGAAACTGAGAGCTCGGCTCTATATATTTCAGAGATTCGAGTACGAGACTCAGGAGCTACAACCCACAGGCAGTTCAACCTTGCTACAAACCCTCGACCTATCAGCCAGTGCAGAGCAACTACCATCAAACAACAACGATTACAATAAACACGTTATTCCAAAACCAAGTAGGGTTTAACCAATGCATCGAAAACCTCACAAGATCAACGGTGAATATCTTAGGCGAAGTTTACGAAACTTACAACCAGTCTATCATATTAAATGAACCATCATTACCAAAACCACGAAAGAGCCAACTCTACAGCAATTGCCCTCGTGTCAGGTTACAACTCAGCACTCAAAGGTTATATTTTGAAAATAGCAGGTGATCCAAGCCTACCATATCATCCACGTTGGATTTCCACTAATTTTGTTAGCTGTGTGCATTCAATACCAAAGATTACGATTTAACTTGCCAACTTGTAATGTGGATATCCACCTTATAACATTTATCACAACTTGCATCGCTTTGGTAAAGTCGACATCGTATAAACCTGTCAAGGCTCTAAGTTAGCAACTATATTCATCAAGGTTTGTATATTACACATTAATGTATAGTTTGTATATATATTCAACCATTGCACGATATTACAAGGTTTGCATTCATATAAGTATCACCTTGTATGTACTCTCCTACATACCTTATATTGCGATGAAATTCTCACATATCACCAAGTATTACAAAGTAGCATCTAACCTATAGATGTGTACATGGTTCCATATAGTTACACATAGATAATAAGGGTCGTACTCAACTCATACCATTCACATAATAGCCAAGAAGATGTTTAGTGTATAAAATAAAATAGGATCTCAATGATGCACATATGCTCTATAGTTGCACAGAAACCATATTGCGCATATAGTGTCGCACAAACACATAAGTGCCGTTTGGGTATCACATTATTACAACTCACATTTCACCAATGTGATAGTTGTTAGAATGGTAACAAAATATGTTTGGAATGGTTAAATAATAACCCTATAAACAATGGTAAGACAGACCTTAGAGTTATATATGGTGAACAGATCTCAACATATACAGTTACACACCTATTAATGAATGGTGTAAGAGGAAACATTTCAGAACGATACCATCATTGCAGGTTGTAGAGTCTAAACTATTTAACAAACAGTTGAACATGATTTTCCACGATTCATCATTGAGATAGAGAGTAAACAAATACATACAGAAAACATGACGGAAACCAAATAAATATGGGTACAATAGTGTGATGTAAACATTGTAATTCTTCTTTGATAAATTGTGGATTTCTTTTGCAACTCTTATCTCTTACCTGTCAATCTATCACAAGTACGAATTCACATGTTTTAGCATGAATGTTAAGTAAACCTCGGTGCGTCCGAAGGACCCTTTCATCAATGAAACAAAAGTACTTTAGTCAAACAATTAATTCAACATCTATAAGCAACAGTAGAAGTGATGTGTAACAACACAGTTAAATATAGATTACATTTCATGCATTGTTCTACTTCCTCATTATTAGATAACGTTTATTCTCACCTAGAATTTTTTTTAATTTTTGTGATTTTTTTTGGGATGTTACATGTTTGGATTCCCAAGTTGTGAATATTTTTTCAAAATATATGCCAGTATGGTATTCCAGTGCAATTGACTCATGTGGACTGTCTGGTGGAATTTTGTCAGGCTGGAACCCTTATACTACTGCTTTCAAAGCTTACAATTCTTTGGGGGATCTTTGATTGGAGGGTCGTTTTCTCTCAAATGCATATGGCCTTTCTATTCTGAATATGTATGGCCCTTATAGGGACAAGGAGAATTATTGGAATGCCTTGGAAGCCACGGGTATTCTAAATAGCCATAATATTATTGTTGCAGGTGACCTCAACTTCACATTACCTGCAACATAGGTTTGGGGCTCGTCGAATTTAGTTGATGAGCCAACAGAGTTTTTTAAAGATTTAATTCAGAGATCTCATCTGATAGATGTGGTGCCCAGGAAAATGGGAGCTACTTGGTGCAATAAGCGAGAAGGTCGGCAGTGTATTAGCAAAAGGATTGATAGATTCCTAATTGTTGAATCTTTGGTATCAAAGTTCCATAGATATAGATCCTGGATAGAACATTCCAATATTTCAGACCACCAAGCGATTATAATTCAATTTGAAGACCTCACATGTAAGGCTCATAGACCTTTTAGATTTAATAGTACTTGGTTGAGGGACTCTAACTTCTATGATTTGGTCAGGTACTATTGGCTTTGGTTGAAATTCCAACGGGACTTAACCCTATGGATGCATTGATCTACAAATTAAAAGGTTTGAAGATTAAAACCAAAGTTTGGGGGAGGAAAAAAAGGAACAGTACCAGAAGGATGTGATTACTATAAAAAATCATATGAAGCAGCTTTATAAACTTAATATGAATGGCATATTTTTTGAGAAAGATAGACATTCTAGGTTCATTTTATAAGATAGATTGGATGAAATTTTGAAGATAGAGGAAAGCACCTCGAGGTTAAAAATTCTTGCTACCTGGGTGGAACTTGGGTATGGTAACACCAAATTTTTTCACAAGTATGCTACACACAGGAGGAATGTAAAATCAATTTGAGATATTCAAGATAGTCAAGTAAATAAGGTAAGTGATAAAAGGGAAATTGAAGAAATAGCTCTAAATCATTTATAAATTCATTTTAATGATCCTTGATTTAACATAATCTAGATGATCAGCTCAATGCCTTAAAACATTATCGCTCATTCTTTTCGGTGGAGGAAGGGAACGGAGTTGGTAGACCTGTGACGTTAGAGGAGGTTGAAAATGTGTTAAAGGATTTCAAAAAGGATAAGAGCCCTCAGCCCGATGGGTGGTCAGTGGACTTGTTCTTGGAACTTTTTGATATCATGGGATTGAACCTACTACAGATGATTGAATTCTCAAGAGTGGAAGGCTGGATCGCTGGAGGTTTGAATTCTACTTTCCTGAATCTAATCCCAAAAAGAAATAAACCAGTTTCATTTGGAGATTTTAGACCTATATCCCTCTGTAATATGGTTTATAAAATTATCTCCAAGATTATAGAAAACAAAATCAAACCAAAGCTTTCAGAATGGATTCAACGAAAGAACAATTTGGTTTTATTTCAAATAGGAAAATCCTTGACGCAGTTGGAATTACACAAGAAGTTTTACATACAGTTAAAGTAAGAAATCAAAGTGCTATGATTCTTAAAATTGATTTGGTCAAAGCATATGATAAGGTAGATTAGGGATTTTTAAGACTCTTGCTGCTTCAAATTTTCCTTCCTCGGTTAGTCACAAACTGGATAATGGAATGTGTTATGTCAACAAATTACTCAATGTTGATTAATGGTAATCCAACCCCCTTCTTCAAAAGCAATAGGGGACTACGGCAGGGTTGTCCTTTATCACCCCTATTCTTTTTATTGGTCATTGAAAGTCTGAGCAGATTGATATGTGTTGCTATAATATAAGGTAAATTAAATGGAATTAAATTCTCGAAGGAAATTTCCATTACTCATTTACTCTTTTTGGACGATGTGGTATTGTTTCAAAAAGGTTCTGTAGAGGAGTGGAATGTTTTTGTGGAGATTATTCAATTGTTCTGTAAATATTCTGGCATGCAAGTCAGTATAAACAAATCAACTTTTGTAAGTAATAATGTGGAAGATACTGTAACACAACAGATATTAAATATCCTTCCATATAAATGCAATAATCTGGATGAACGTGTCAAGTATTCAGGTTTTTTTTTATCAAACCTAATAGTTATGGCTTAAATGACTGGAGGTGGCTTATTCGAAGTGGTCTGTATGGGAGGCCCACACTCCCCATTTTGGTAATACTTTCAATATTCTAAAGTTTAATGTATTAGATATAGTTTTCTCTTATATATATTATTATTATAATAAGTAGCATTTAATATGCTCTCTTTGGCCTCACACATGAGGTCCCTTTGTAATCTATAAAAAAGGCACCTTTCCTCATAATACAAACAAGTTTATGTGTGACATTCTTTTGTTTCTTAGTTTATGTTAGTTCTCATATGGTTGTTGGCTCTGAGAGTTCTTTTGGGTTCTCCATTGAGAGGTGAGGCTCTCTTAGCCTCACCTTCGATCTCTTTGTATTCAGTTTTTGTCTTTGTATTCTTTGTAGCAGGCGGATCACGAAGGTTTGAGAAAAGAATAAATTCTTCGTGTCTAAAATATATTTCATTAGGAGGTCGTCTTATCCTTTTGAACTCAGTTTTAATTAGCTTACCTGTTTACTAGGCATTGATGGCACAAATTCCACATGCTATTTTACCCAAGCTAAAAAGTTTAATGTTCATATTTCTCTGGTCGGGGAATGCGGAGGGAGGTCGTTTTTATTTAGCCAATTGGGAAACTTTATCATTACCAAAAAAATATGGAGGCTGGAACATTAAACATGTTTTTTGGTTCAATATTGCTTTATCCTTGAAAAGTCTATGGCGGGGACTTTTTGGTAATAATATTTGGTCTAAAATTGTACATGTTAAATATATCAAGAACGATATTGTCAGCTCGATAAGAAGGCCTACAGGTGACTACAGGAATTCATCATATTTTTGGAGAGGTTTTATGAAAATTTTCCCTTGGATAAGTACTTTCATGTCATGGCAGGTTGGAGATGGAAAAAATATTTTAGTAGGGATTGATCCAATCATGGGGATTGATACAGATTTTAAATTTTCAAAGGACATCAAAGATCTTCTTCTTGATTATGGTTTAGTTACTTTAAACCAGTTCAAAAGATCTAGAAGGCTTATTACTGATGATTCTTATTGGATTACTTCGAAAGATCATGGACTAGCAGGCAATTGTGCAGATGAATGGAATTGATATCTACAGTACCTAAACCTAGTTGGAATCCGTCTTACAGATGAGAAGGATCGACTTATCTAGTCCAAGAAATTCAATATAGGACAGGTTACAGTTACTACATCATATCAAGCTATTGTTGAAGGTCATTTTGAAGGAGAAAGCAAATGGTGGTTTGTTTCATTATGGAAATGGAAACTTCCACTAAAAATAAAATGTTTCTTATGGCTCACCTTTAAAGCTAAAATTATGACTTGGGAGAATTTGAATCGTCGAGGAAGATAGGGTCCAAACATTTGTATTCTTTGCAGGAATAATAGTGAAACTGTGGATCACCTGTTTATGAACTGTAGCTTCTCAAGAGAGATATGGAAGAAGGTTTGTAGTTTTCTAAATGTAAATGTTGACTGGCCCAACATAGTCTTCAAAGTAGCATATCATGTATGGATTCAAAGGCATCGAAATTTAAGAAATATTCTAGGGCTGGTGGCTTGGACACTTTGGAATATACACAATCAGGTCTTATTTCAGAATACTACTCCCTTGGAAAATCAAGCATTATTCAGGTTCTAGATCTTTTTTCAATCATATAAAAATGATCAAGTTACAAGTCAGAATCCAGAAATAAGTATTAAATTGAATTTTGGCTTGTCAAAGACTGCAGTTGGTTTTTTTTATAGTGCCTCGGCGGAAAAGAATTGTGGAGTAGGTTTTTTTATCAATTGTGGAGAAGATCTTACTTACAAGTTCTGACTTACATGTGGTCATGGTTCCAATACCAAAATAGAATTACTTGGACTGTGGGGAATTTTAAAAGTGGCTATCCTTTGTGGTTTAGGCTCTATCAAAATTTTCGGAGATTCCTTGGTTATTGTTAACTTTGCAAAAGATAAATTCAAGCTGAACATCCTTCAATACAATGACTGTTGTGATAGAATTACGAAGATGATGTCATGTTTCTATGACCTATCAATTGATCACATATACCAGGAGCTCAATGATACAACATATGGACTTTCTAAAGAAGCACTTCATGGTGAAGCAGGTTTTTTATATTGGGAGGAATGGATTGATGATATCATCACTCATTCTAGTCCCAAGTTCTTTTTTGCAGACTCTTTTTAGATTATAGCAGGTTTTGATGTTTTTTTTGGGGGGTTATAGTGTCAGAATGATTCAAGAAAGAGTCATCTTTTGAATTGCTCTATGTTAGAAGAGTGGTCTGTAAATGTTCTAGCAGACATAGTCTAGAATTTGAAGTTTAGTTTTTTGGACTGTATTCGTACAGTTATGATTATGTACTTTTTGATTTCTCTAAAATAACAAAAGTACCGCTTTTTTCTTCTTGAAAAAAAAAGTATAAAAAAGAAATAAATGTTAATTCATTATTGTTTGATATAATTTTGAAATATCAATATAGATCTATCTTAAACTTTGATCTATTAAGTATCAAGCATTGAGAGGGATCCAATTTATTGAGATGTAAACTTTGTATTGATGTGTAAAAAATTAAGATAAAAAAATTACACATCAAGAAATTAGATCCCTCTAGGTGCTTAATAGATCTACATTTTATTTTTGAAAAAATTAAGTAGTTGACAACAGCTCCCCATATTAGATTGTAAAGCACAATAAATTTTTTAACTACATTTTATTTTTGAGAACATGTTACCTAAAAAAAACTAACCTAACACCATCTTCTCCATAGTAGATTGTCAAACACCATAAAAAAATATTATTTAATGTAATTTTTAAATATAAATAAAATGAAATACACATTTTAGGTCTAACAAATTCTTAATTTCAGAATAAAGGGCGATAAGATAAAAATGAAGTTACATAAAAATATATCTTTAAAATCACGAGAAATTAAATGTACTTGTTATTTGGGTTTCAATCGCCTTACTGTCTGGCGACTTAATTTCTTATCTTTAAAATCACAAGAAATTAAATGTACTCGTTATTTGGGTTTCAATCGCCTTATTTTCTCGCGACTTAATTTATTAAACTCATCAATCAAATTTTAATTTTAACTTTTTAAATGATTTCTTTGTACTCATTTTTATAAAATTATATTAAAAATTTAAGATCTTTATTATAACTTATTAAAAGCTGGATTTCTTTGTACTTATTTGATAAGACTTTTAAACAAAATAAGGTTTTTATTATTTTTTTATTATTGTTTATTACTCTGTTAACAAGTTTTTCCGTTCATCGCTTTCATTTATGAGGGCCCTCTTCTTTTATTGTGTCTCATGGTAATTACTATTCTATTACTCTAATTCATTCTTTACAAGGCCCTTATTTTTAAACCGTAATTTAGAGATTTCATGAGAACTTTTCACATGTGACAATAATGCCATGGTTTTTAAACTCTCTTAATAATGACTATTTTAGTCCTCAATTTGGGTGTATAGAGTGCTTGAGGGTTCTACCATATAATTATGATAACCATTTCTCATCATTATTAGTTGCAAAGATATTTAAAAGTAGACCTTAGTGCTATTTGATGATGAAGTGTTTAAAAATGGACCTTGGTGCTATGTGATGATGTCTTTTAGACTTTTTCATTAACGTGGTTGGGAGTTGACTTAATATTCCGAGGAAATAAATACCTTAGATACTTTAAATAACCCTACTTTAAAAAAAAAAATGCCTCTCAATCTTTGTAAAGTATAACAATATTAATTTATAAATGACTTGACACCCTTTAGGTTATGGCAATTCTCAAAAGAATTTCTAAACCTTCTTGACACTCAATTTAGGTCATGGCAATTAGGTTATTTTATGGTTGCAACTTTCATATATATATATAATATCATATAATATTTATTTATTTATTTTCATAAGAAACACATAGAAATTATGAAATTATATACAAAATTCTCGAAAAATATATAAAGTTTTGAAGTTGTTTAATCTTAAAAATATTTCTATCTAAAAAGCACTTATTTTGTGGTAGTATTATATAACATTTAGCACCTAATTTGTGGTAGTATTATATAACATTTTCAATATAAATTTACATTGAATTTTTTTTATAAACTTGACAAGTTATGAAAGGTATTTAAATTGTGTTAATTTTTTTGAAGTTTTAATGTGTAGTAGATTTTCAATCGATTGAGTATATTTCGAGGGGACACTTCACCTATATTTAGGTCAAATGAGTGTTATTATCTAACTTGTTCATACATAGGACAATGTAACATCACCTACCCATCATCCTCATTTTCTCCTTGTTTACAAAATAAGCATAGTCATTCCGTTTTGTTCATATATTTCCATCTTTCCACGCATAAACATTTTATGTTTATGGTAATATTTTTCCATGTAAGAAATCATTAGGTTGATCTAACATTGAATTCACTATTTCCTTCCATTGTGCCATGTTGTGAATGCTTGGTTGGCCATCAAAAACATCTTATTCTTCAATTCCACATTTTTGTATCTATTTCATCTCATCACACTACCAATTTTTATCTTGAGATGCACTCTTTCCTTGGTGTGGTAATATTTTTGTTTCCATATTAGGGAAAATTTTAAGGATCCATAATTGTCGTAAAGAATAGAAATGTTGACAAATCTTACTAATTCTTAAATTTATGTTTGAAGAAATTTTTGTAAAACTATTCAAATTCTAATGATTTTATATATTTTCTGGATAATTTCAATGGTGATGTTTAGAGTTAAAAAGATTATCCAGTGGAATTTTTGTGTGAATCATTTTAGAAAAAATGAAAATTTGTGAATTTTTTTTTTTCAGGAAAAAAAACATTGAAAATTAGCTTGTGGGCTAAATTTCACCCCTAAACTTTTCTTTGTTGGAAATATACATTATTTAAATTATATGTGTTATGTATTGTCATATGCTTCTCCTTATAATGGTGAAATACATGTTTCTAGTCCCAAGGGGTTTGCTCAACTCATTGCACTGACGCTGTTGTGCATTTAGTTAGTTTTGTTCCATTAGGTGTCCAATTTGAATTACCCTAGGTTAGGAACACTAATATAAACTAATGATTTTATGATGGATGCCATCCATTAATTCCAAGAAGCGTCCATTAAGTTTTCATGGCATCACCTAAGAAATTGACTAATAATAGTAAATGCCTCTTCTACAAAACAGGGGGAAAAATAATTGCAAGGGGTCAATTCTCTTGGAGGAAGAAAGAAGAGAAATAGACATCAAAGAAAAAAAATCTAAAGAAAGGTGAAGAAACCTGAGTAATATGAAATATGAAAGAAAGGAAACTGCAATGAATAGAAAGATTAACAGCTGAAGGGGAGGAGCTAGTCTGTGGTATCTTCTTACATATGACTAGAACCAAGTCTATTCATGGTTGAAAATCTCTATGGCCATAGAATGTGAGCACTGAGGTGTTGTGTACCAGCTGGTAGGAGGACTACGTGGGTATTGAAAAAACAGTATTATCTATATAGAGTGAGAGTACTAGGTGTTGGTTGATAGTAGTATTGGATATATAGACTGGAGTGCTATCTGTTGTTTGGCATGAGTAGTTCCTGGTTGAACCATGGAAACTGGCAAGGTAAATTGGTTTAGCTAAGTCTCTAAGTTGGAAACTAGATATGCTAATCCAAAATAAAAATGAACTGTAAGAATCCTAAAATACAACCCTAAAGAGGTGAGGATGCAGCTTAGGGGTGACTGTGGGGAAAATAAGACTGGAGTTTCCTACATATCTACAGTTGGGTGAATTGGGGAAAACCCCACAACAGTTGCATATTGATTAGCAGCCTTGCCTTAGATATTTGTAATTATGAATTCTAAGTCTATATATTCATGCTAATGATATGTTGTTTATGCATTTATCTATGTTTAGATCTAATGGATTATCTAGAGATAGATCTGAAATGCATGTTTATCTACCTAATGATATGTTGTATTTATTTATCTAAAGTGATACCAGGTAGCATGATAGATATGGGAATGTGATCTAATCCTATGTATGTCTTTGATGAAAGCAATACAATAGAAACAATACCATTCTATGGTATAAATGTACCAGTAAACAAAAGTTGAATATTTTGATTAATCTAACTTATGATCTGGTTATTAATATATAAATATGATAAGTTGAAGTATTATGTCATATTAAGTGATTACCCTAACTACTGCACTGGGTAGCAGAGTCTAATACAATTGTATTAGAACATCTGTGGTTAACCTAACTACTGCATTGGGTAGCAGACTCTAGTTTAACTAGTTGTTTGTTTATTGTCCTAGCAGCTGCATTGGGAAATTGATCTAGTTATCAGAATGTTAAGGTTGTAAGTTCCTAGTTGTGGTATTGGGCCACATAATCTATTGCAGAACAAAATGGAAAATAGAGCCAGAAGATCATAATAATGGAATGCCTATATATATATGTGTGTAATAAAATAAGAAACCTATGATTATTCAAAGTAAATAGTTATCTAGTACATCTAGGATAAATACAACTTATAGTAAAATGATTCTAATATGTAACATCTATTTGGATACATGTATGCTATCTAGCCTAAGCTACATGCCTGCAGTTCCCAACCGACTCCACTACCTCAGGGTGGGTAAAATATTGGACCTCCTTGACTTGCATCAAATCAGACGATATGGGCCTAATTTGTGTCCCCCCAAGAACTCGAGAATCATGAGAAGATCTGGACCCAACAAAGAAACCCAACACAAGTTATAAAAAAAGGTAATATCCTAGCATGTGATATTTACCCCAAATGCTAGTAAAATGAGATGCAAATAACTAAGATTAAGCTGTTGATATCATATTAATAAACAAACTCTATTTCTAGATCTATGACCACCCCTATGGGAAACATGGTCCATCATAAACAATAATTTATAGTCCAATAAACAATCTGTGAGAACCTATGTGCATGATTTGTTACATAACATCTATGAACAACATTGAAACCTCTAAAGGCTAACCGTTTGACTGAAAGAACCAAATAGCTTGCAATATCCCATTCCTTGACTTACATGATTATACAAGCACTAGTAAAAGATCCATACTTTGTGAACAACTCCCTGTAGAGTAGCCATGACCTACATACACATATCTTATTAGTTGAAGAACAAGATCACATAAGCTTAATAAATAAATTAGTCAGGGTTGATGAGATACATCATTTACCTGGGAGCCAAATGGATGCCCTTCTGAGGTTACATACACACAACATTGAGATTGGAGTTAGCTTAAATAATAAAACTATAAAACAATGTTTATAAACGAAAATCAGTCACACCAGAATAATCATCAAAGCAATGCCTAAAATTGTACTTAATAAAGCACGAAGGATACACAAGTTGGTTAATCTATGGTTGATCTAATAATGCTTGTTGTCAACTAATGGAGAGTATTGTAAGTTACAGATTGGAAGGTTTCTTGCATAGCATTCCCCTCTCTCTATATTTATAAGATCTAAAATCTTGATCGAATGCATGTATATTAAACCGGTTTAAAGGAGATGCATTTCTATGCTATCTCTACTAAAGAATGGTGATCATATGAATAAATAAACTTGGGGTAAGTATGCTTATAAGATATGGCATATATATATATATGAGGCACTGTCCCCATCTATATGTCAAATGTAGTAGTCACAAGTGATATATAGTTAATAATCACTCTGTTGATCAGTCTCATATATTAGTTCATTCTAATCAAGGCTCTATTAAGACTACCAAAGAGTTCTTTTATATATTATGTGTTAACTCTGGCATAGTGGTTGGCAATACAAAATATGACTATTGGTTAATTAGGTTAGATGAACCCTCAATTTGGATTGCACAAACCTAGAACTTCATTTGTGAGAGGGATATCAATATATATCTCGACATACCATTTGGTATATATATATATATGTATTGAATGGTGGAAAGATTCCCATCGAACCCGATGCAGTGAATGTGTAGTGAACTCGTTCCCCGTCAGATGTCATTCCCTGTAGCAGGGGGGTCAGACAAGGTTTCTCGATCTCGCCATTGTTATTTATTATGGCCATAGAAGGATTAAGTAGGCTTATAAATGCTGCTAAATACGAGAGAAAATTCAAAGCTATCAACTTATCCAGTGCTTTGGCTATCACACACTTGTTGTTTGTTGACGATGTGTTAATTTTTGGGGCTACTTCTCTAAATGAATGGTTGGTATACAAAAACATCTTTGATGAATTCTGTCTAGCCTCAATGTAACATCCCCACCTCTAGTAAAATTCTTATTTACTCAAATTTGTCAATTTACATAATGACACTACCTAAAAACTAGACTAGAGCACGCAATGCAACCTAGAGTGGAAAAAGGGCACGGTGAATCACAAAGGGGAGAGTTTTAAAGTTGATGAGGCCTCGAGATTTTTTGGCTTTGACTAGCCTTTGAGCATGAGTTAACCATGATGTGCTTTGGATTTTAGGTTAATTTATCTATATACAGATATACCTATCGTGTAAAGGTGTATCCTTTTTCGTTGGCTTTTAATTAAAGCCTCATAACTATTGCTATCTAAATACATATGTATATGCATTAGCTCAAGTATATATATATATATATATATATGTTTTATATGAGATAATATATATATATATATAGAAATGTGTACTGTTTATTATATATATTTTTTGACCTAGTTATGGTGCCCCTTCTAAATGCCCTCACGCAAGTGTATTGGGCAGGTATTTAATTAAATCAGTTAGTGGCTATGTTGTTCTTTTGGCATGGTTCTAGTTGGGGATTCATGTGGGTATCCAATGCATGAAAACCCTTGGATTCTCAGGTCAGAGTGTTATGTTTGTGGTTGGGTTTAATGCTTTATTTAGATAGCTGGAAGCTAGGGCTATTGTCATGGGTGAGTATTCATTGGTTAACCTAAAGAAAGACGTTTCATTTTTATTGGTGGAGAAAAACGTTTTTATTTATTTAATGTTTCCATTGATGGAAGATATATATTTTCCTTGGGAATTTCCAGAAGGGGGGAAAAAAATGTTTTTGATTGCTGCTTTTGTGTGGTAGAAAAATCGTTTTAGTTGTTTAACATTTTCAATGTTTTCATAAATCGTTTTTATTGTTTTGAGGCATGTAGAGAATGGATCGGGGAATTGATCTTCTTCCAGTGTATGCAAAAAAACTTTTTCTTTGTATTTTCTTTATAGCATAGCATTTTTTTTTCCATAAAATAAATTGTGCTTGGCTTGCTATTTGAGCCTTCAAGCAAAACGTTTTTGTGGCTTGGCATTTTCCAGAAAATAATTTGTGCTTGGCTTACTATTTGAGCCTTCAAGCAAAACGTTTTTGTGGCCTGGCATGCTCCAGAAAATAAATTGTGCTTGGATTTCTATTTGAGCCTTCAAGCAAAACGTTTTTGTGGGTTGGCATTTTCATAAAAATACTGGTGTGAGGTTTGCTGAAGAAAAAAAAGTAGTTTTCTCTTGTTTTGACCATATGAAATAGTTTTCTTTGTTGTGTGTGGTTTTCTATTGAATACAACTAAACACTTTTCATGATGTTGGCTTTTCCTAGGTGGGAATTCGGGCAAGGGTAGCTACTTGAGCATTCTTGCTTTAAGCAAAATTTGCTCCATGGGGATTGGCATTTTCCCATATGTGAATAATTGTGTGGTTTTCTACTTATGTTTTGTTTTACATATGTATTACTCCTTGTTGACTACACAGATGTTATGGAAATGGACGACTGGTGGAAGTCGATCCAAGTATGTTTCGGCTTGACATATTGTATATATATATGATGGATCATTATATCTTTTTAATGTGTGACTGGGTAGATGATATGGGAAGGGACGGCTGGTGGAAGCCAATCCCTGTATGTTTGAGACATGAAACCCAAACCTTTAAACACTTGGATGTGGCATAGAGCATAGAAGGTCAAGTTTGGAGCACAGGCTTGGGTCAGAAAAGAATGACACCACAGCTAGGTAAGAGGCTAGAGCATGAGATGTGTTCAGGTAGGAGCACTAACTGATTAATTGCAGGAGCACTGCATTACCCGGTAAGGCTGTGAGTGGTTGGTTCAAGGGCACAGAGACTTAAAAGTCCCTGAAACACTCCGTGGAACTTAGGAGCACTAAATTGGGTGTAGGGTTGTAATTTGTGACTCGAAGTCTATCATCTTGAAAGAGCGAGGTTAAATTAAAGAAAAATCCCTATCCTACTTGTGGATCATTGTGCCCAGCTCAGGGGTGGCCTCCGGACAGACTAAGTAGAAGCCATTGGAGAGCCTACGGTTGGGTGGAGAATTGCATTGCCCAAACAGTCCCATAGTAAATAATTATGAATGATAATTAGTTAGATATATCATATGAATAATTGAAAAGCATCTAGAGTTTTAGAGCATAAGTTAGAGTTATTAGTACTAATGAATGATACAAAGTGTGATGAAGACATGTAGAAGAAGGCGGAGAGGAAACTCTCTTTCAGATCTACCAAACTGGTAAGAAAAGTACGCTCTATAAAGCTATTATAATCTTTGATATATCTTGTACCCTATTGCTAGCAGAGAGGTAGTGACAAGATGACTCAAGTATTTTATCTCTAACAGTAAGAGATTTGACTTAAAACATCTACATTGGTAGAGTTTCCTGCACGTTCCTTGAATTTTTGGTAATGTAAGTGAAGAGTCGTTTCTTATGTTTACTTTTCCATGTATATATGCAAAGTGGATTGGTAGATAGTCAATGGAAATCGACTCTTACACATAGTTTGTATGAAATTTGGATAAGAGATTTCGATATGGCACGGACCTTATAGATGAATAGTATCGTACAAAGCATACCTATGATTTATGGTTTCACTATTTCATTACCTATATGGCATATTGCATTCAGGATGTATTAGAAATTATGTCTAATGTTTGAGAATATGATTTCCATGTTTATGGGTGCAATAGAAGAAGGAATGAACTTCTGTTTAAAGTAACATGGTGCACTTGCATGTTCTCTATAATTAATGTTTAAATCTTATGTGGATAAAGAGTAAGGAACTATCCCGAGTTTAAAGAATTAAATAATAGGAAGGATTGTTATAATGGTAATATATCAAGGTCTATTACAATAGGTATGCATCAATGGAGATACTTTTCTCCTAATGATGGGCCTTACTTTGTGGCTTGAAACGTCGAGAATTTTAACCATCTAACACAGTCTCCTTTCTGATCTTCAACTACAACTGCGTATGACCATGAATAATGTTAATATATGTAAAAGAAGGTGTGAAAAAGGGCATGTTGAGCAATCATGGTTGAATTTTCTTTGTGAATGATGTAAAGGAGGACCGATGATGTAGCATAGCTAAATTCTCTTAAGATATATTTTCACTATCTCTAGTATGAGTCTTCGATATAATCTATTATTGATAGAATGTATAATGGGTCTAAAAGAAAAACCATGACATGTCATCTTACTAATAGATAAGTATATATATCTTTGACCTGTGGTAAGATTAACGATACATTTGTATGCTTCCGATGTTTAGTTGAATTTCATTAAGAAAATTATGTTAAGAGGATATGCCATCGAGGTGTGGACCCAACTTATTTTGTAGAAGAAGTTCTCTTCTATGACTTACTAAGTTTTGAAGCTTTGTGTGGTTATTGCTTACCCAAGTTTTCATATGGGGTTCATAATGAATTCCACCTAAAGTCTATTTTATAATACTACAAAGGAGAACTTGGTTTGCATGCTTAAATGCTTGGAAAGGCTTTTCAGTATTGTATTAAGGATGTTTTGCTAATGGCATAACAACTTAGATAAAAAGGAAAATAAGAATACTGGAAAAGTGGCAGCATCTGCACTCACTTACTAGCTGTTGCAGGGGTCAACTTCCCTAAAAATGTGGTCATGTTCCCCAAGGATGGTGGAACTGAGTAGGTGGCTCATTAAATATGAAACTGACCCAAAAGACCTAGGCAATCTTTTATAACCATCGAATTGGAAGAGGGCTCACAACTTTTTTCCTTGTGTTGGGTGGAAAAATACTATGTTGGGCACACAAGAGATTTGATGAGGGGATGCTAGCTAATGAGTTGCAGAGTAAGACTGTCTTATACTGTTGAGTTGCAGAGAGAGTTATTTTTATGCAAGTCTCCTTGATTGCTGAAGTACAAAGAGAGTATTTTGTATGCAAGTCTCCATGATTGTCGAAGTACAAAAGAGTGTTTTGTATGGAATTCTTCTGGATTGCTGAAGTACAAATAGATTGTCTTGCTTCTACACAGTATCTTCGTCCTGGTGGTTTAGTGAACAGGCTCGGGGGTCCAAAAGCAAGTGATATTGGTTGTTTATGGAGAAGTTTGAGAGGAACAGTCCTCTTTGGTTGTTTGTCCACCCTACCAGTTATTACGTTCTACTTGTTTTTAATTTATTTACTTCTAAAATGTTGATCTATTTCTGAAAATTGTACGTATATGTTATCATAGTTCAAATGTTCCCTAGATACCAGTTAGATATAAGAAATAATAGTTTTACTGAACTGATAATTATTTCTACACAAATGATTGCATAAATAGAATTTGATAAACATAGAATGATGAATAAAATATCTCTGTATTTTTCCTTTCACTTTCGTGATGTACTCTAGTACAAAGGTTTTGATTAAGTAGATAGAGTCGAAATAATTTCATTTATGTAATTAGAATGCTGATCCTTCGAAATATCAGAAGTTGGTAGAATTTCAACATTTCCATAAATGATTTGTGCTAAGTATATATTCATAGAAATGACTTATATAATTATTAGTCATTGTATAAACAGGGTACCTATTATAGAAACAAATTATGTACATATATTACATCTATTTTACAATCTCTATTAGTAAAAAATTATCAGCAAAATAACTCTGTACATCATCATAAATCATTATTTATACACTACAAGAAAACATAATAAAGTTGCAAACATAAGTAGAATAAACCCAATCATTGTTCATAAGTATGAATAACTAAACGAACCTTCAATAATACTAATCCAAAGAATATAAATAATTACGATCATAGCTAGGGTTATCTCAGATAATCATTGTTGAGCATACAGAGGTTTGGGGCCATGCCCGTATTTTTCTTTTATAAACAAATGTTTTTAAACAAAGATTTCGCCATTAGAGGCTGTAAAAAAAATATAAAACCCTTATTACAAACCGAGTTTATATACTCAAGATTATTCTAGAAACATCATCTTTCAAAGTAAAGAACTATAATTAACAACAGTCGAAAGACTGTGGACCGAGTTTCCTTTATATTCATATGAGAACATGATGTAATTATCTAACAACTAAGTCGATAGTCAAAGGTTTGAGACTCATAAGAGCTCACCTATCTTATAATTATACACATATTCAATCTACAAACAGTCCCACATTTACAAGTGATAGGGCTATATAAAATATTGTAACTCAAATAAATTGCAACGTGTTAAATGAAAATATTACAACATGAGTAATATGGGATCTAATCCCCATAGCTACAGATTAAAAAAGTTTTCTAACAAGTAAAATCGGTGATAGGTCGAGTGTTCAAGGAACCGTAAGTACCGACCACTGGGTCACCATATATATTTAACAAATATATAAACCTTTTGATACTACTGTCTAGTGATCGAATCCCTTCAATACTATTTACATATCATCGCACAAACTCAAATCCAAGCCCAGTTTAGGCTATGGTATAGGGTCAAACCCTATTGCAACCAACTTAATATCATTTTAAAAACACACAGCTAAAATGTATCACTTTAATAAAATGAAACATACAAATTGTAATACACGGCTTAGCCTGAATCAAGATTTCAAAAATATTTAAACATTATGCAAACAGTTAAAACCAACAAGAAGCCGAGAGTAATCCACTGCCATTAGAACACTATAATTCTAAACAAATATCAAAACAATGAGCCTTTGTATTTGCATAAAAATAAAATATTACAATCGCAGTATTACTACTCAATGAGGCACGAGGGTCCTCCAAATGGTTAAACTTTGTATCAAACCTTTTTTTGGTCGAAACCCCAACCCTGGATTTTAGCCATGAAAAACATCTACCATAGCTTTACTGCCCTAAGCTGCCTCATGGCTCACTCAATAAAAAAACAAACACTAGAGGAGAGAAATGCAAACAAACAACCCAAACCTTGTTGACAGAGGTGACATCTGGGAATGGACCAGAAGCTTACTATGGTTTGCCAACCATTGGAGTTTGTTTCCTTTCCTCAGAAAGCTCACACCGAGGAATACAAGTCGAGAGAAGAAACATGAACCCTGCCCCTGCCATTATAAACAACCCGTGGTTAAAAGATGAAAGCCATTGTACAGTGAAGAAACCTCACAAACAATAATCAAATGATAAAAAATAGGTAATGGAATTTAACTTCGTAAGTTTCGAACTCAGGCCGAGAACCGAGCAACCGATTCTCCAATGCATGTCTAGAACACCATTAATACACCACGACCCAACGATTTCATTGTTAAACTGCTTCTGCGAGTGGTGCTTGTTGCTCAACAACCATGGTGGCTGAGAGAGTTCATCCCTCTACAACAGTGCTGGAACAAACAACTAATGCAAAGACCAAACCCCCCAACGTAGTGATAGGGTTTCCCTATACTTGGATAGCATTAACTCAACCATCACGTGGTCGTATTCAATGCTTGACGTGTCATCCACTAGCATATATATTTTTAACCACTATACTGTAGTCCACACTTGCAAATGCTCATCGTGGATTATTACTATAATGTTGGTTGCTATTTTACCACCTTTTTATATAGTTTTGGATCCTTTAATTAAAACACCATTGAGTTTTAGTTAGGAGTCTCCAACCCTAACGTGAAAACTGGACCAGGTATATAATTACAATATGGATTAACCCTGCCATAAAATCTTATAATCATGATCATATTATCAATCCCATACTATGATGTAAACCAAACCTGTAACCTACCCAAGGTCATTATGAAGCGTTAGCTTAAAAGCTAGGTAAGCTTCGGGGTGTCACCAAGGTCCTCTTCAACAAAAGAAGAATATGTTCAGTAGTAATATAATGTTATAACTACGAATTTGTATACAATTAGAAGAGAGACAAATTAAATATCAACATTATCATAAGCATTAAATTATCATATTGGAGATAATAAAAGAACATTTCAATTAGTGATCAAGAATCATTATCAATCAATGCATTTCAAAGACAATTTAAGTGTCGTCTATGTAAAATATAGAGAAACAGTAAACTAATATCCCTTTATACATGTTATGCAAGAGGAGAAATAAATGTAAGTGTTGCAGATTCACCTTTATCATAAAACTATCATACATAGATACGCATCATCGTAAAAATCAAGGAAGACATTTAATAGAGAATTTAAAAAACAAGAAGAGTAATCGTTCGTAAGTATATTCCACACAGTAAATCTTAGTATTTACTCCTTTATAAAAAATTTAAATTTTGATGAATTTTTGGAGGTGTTACATGTGGTATCAGAGCGCAAGTTCAAACACTAGGCCTGAAAGTGGCTCAACTCACGCATTCCAATAAAACAGAAAAACACACAGTTATTGATTTTGTTTTAATTTGTTTCTGTATAGAACATTTGGTATATAATTTGCAGGTATGGAAGGACCAGAAGAATCTGCTGAGGATAGATCTCATCATATTGAACAAAATAATAATGAACATGAACTTGTTAACAAAGAAAATATTTATGTAGAATTAAATGATAATGCATTTGAACTACTTCGAATAGTTAAAGATTTAAAAACAAAAATAAAAACTGTTAAGGAAGAAAATGAAAGAATTCTGAAGGTACAGGAAGAGATGAATCAAATACTACTAGATAAATTTGATAATGAGGGAAAAGACAAAAGAACAGAATTTAATTTTGAATCTGGAACCACATCTTATCAACACAGAGGTAAGAAGTTAAAATTCTCTAATGACGAAAGTGATTTCTCATCCGAATATAAAGTTAAAACACATATAAAGAAACATAAGTATTCTACTAATAATAGTGATAGTGACTGCAGTCCTAAAAGAAGGAATTACAAACCATATGAAGAGATTTCAGGGGAATTCAAGAAGATAAAACCCCCAACGTTTAACGGTGAAAATGAAAAGGGAGAAGCAGTCGAAGCATGGCTGTGAGGTATGAAGAAATACTTTCACATTTATGATTATTCAGATAAGCTGATAGCTAAGATGACAATTTATAATATGATTGGGAAAGCAAATATTTGGTGGCAGGATATAAAAAGAGTAAAATGCATAAAAGAAATGAGTGTAACTTGGGGTACATTTAAGAAATATTTTAAGAAGAAGTTTATGTCTGAACAGTACTACGAAGAAAAAGATAAAGAATTCTATGATTTAAAATTGGGCTCTATGAACATGAAATAATTAAGCAGTAAATTCTTAAGTCTGTTAAGATATGCACCTTACATTGTTGACGAGAAGCCTTAAATACAAAGATTTTTGAGTTTCTTACCTTTTAACATCAAGGACAGAATTGAGTACGACAATCCTAAGACTCTTGAGGAGGCTATGAGAAAGGAAAACTTCTGTTTTGAATAGAACAAAAAAAGAGAAGGTGTATCGAGTTGGAAGTGTAATAAACCAAGTAACTTTGAGCAAAGATGGAAAATTTTAAAATTTAATAAGAATGCTGGAAATAACAAGCGAAATTTCCATAGCAGAAATTTTCAAGGAAATAATTTTAAAAGTAACGCACCACAGAATTTTACAGCCGCAATAAACATGCCTAATAACTATGCTATAAATAATGAACAAAAGTCACCTATAAAATGTTATGAATGTCAAGGACCACATTATTCAATAAATTGTCCTAACAAGAAAAGAATTGTCAACAACATCCATACAGTGCAGGAAGAGCCAACAGTTGGTGACTTAATGAGGAAAATGCCCAAGATCAATGCAGCCTTGGAAAATCGACAGGATGATCATTAGACTTCAATGGTCGAAATAGAAGGTAGGTTAAAAGAAAGACCCATCTCTATTTTAATTGACCCAGGTGCTAGTTTGAGTTATGTATCACCTCATATAGTAAAAAGTTGTAAATTGAAGGTAGAAAAGTTTGAAAAGTCTTGGCTAGTTCAGTTAGCTACAGGAACCAAAAGGAAAGTAGTTGATTTTGTTAAATATTGTGATTTATTTATGAGTGAGTTTAAGACCCAAGTAAAACTGAATGTACTACCATTAGTATCTTATAATGTTTTAATCGGAATTGATTGGCTGGAAAGGCATAGGGTAGTTCTGACTTGTTTTGAAAATATATTTACATGCTTGAATGATAAAGGAGAAATAGTAACAGTAAAAGGAATCCTTAGAAAAAATTCAGTTAGACAAATTTCTACATTACAGATGAAAAAGGCTATACGTAAAGGATGTAGAGTATTTGCTATAAATGCAATAAATGATGAACATACTACTAAAGAAGATAAACTAAAACTTTAAAATATACCAATCCTAAGAGACTTTTCGAACGTATTCCCAGAAGAAATTCCAGGATTACCTCCGAAAAGAGAATTGGACTTCACTATTTAGTTAGTACCTGGTGCGGTTCCCAACTCAAAAGCTCCTTACCAAATGAATATATTAGAGCTTAATGAATTAAAATCACAGTTAAAAGAATTGATTGATAAAAATTACATAAGACCCAGTGTGTCTCCTTGGGGAGCACCTGTCATATTTGTTAAAAAGAAGGAAGGTACTTTGCGTTTATGCATAGACTACCGTTAGTTAAATAAAATGACGATTAAAAATAGATGTCCCTTTCCCTGCATAGATGATCTGTTTGATCAAGTACGCGGAGCGACAATATTTTCAAAAATAGACTTGAGATTTGGATATCATCAAGTTAGAATTAAAGACGAAGATATCTTTAAAACTACTTTTAGAACCCGTTACAGGCATTATGAATTTGTAGTTATCCCTTTTGGGCTAACTAACACTCCAACAGTTTTCATTTGTCTAATGAATAATGTTTTACATAAGTATTTGGAATTTGTAATTGTTATCATTAACAACATTTTAATCTATTCGAAGACTGAGGAAGAACACAATGAACACTTACGAATAATATTACAAGTCTTAAGAGAACATCAATTATATGCTAAATTCTGAAAGTGTGAATTTTTCAAAGATAAAATATAGTATTTAGGTAATGTGATATCCAAGGATGGAATCTCAGTTGACCTGGATAAAATAAGAGCAATTAACGAATGGCCGGTCCCTAAAGATGTAACAGATGTATGATCATTCATGGGAATCACAGGTTACTACCGGATGTTTATAGAAGGATTCTCAAGAATCACAAATCCCATAACCGCTTTACAGAAAAAAGGGAAAGAAATTTGTTTGGGATCAAAAGTGTGAAGAAAGTTTTAAGAAATTGAAAGAACTATTAACTACTGCACCTATTCTAAAAATTGCAAATCCAAACAAGGACTTTGTTGTATGCACTAATGCATGCAATGATGGCCTTGGCGGAGTCTTAACACAAGAAGGTCACGTAATAGCGTATGAGTTAAGAAAGCTAAAAATTCATGAAAAGAACTACGCTACATACGATTTAGAGTTGGATGCCGTGATACATGCTTTAAATATGTGGTGCCATCATCTAATCGGTAGAAATTTTTCATTAATGACAAATAATAAAGGTCTAAAATATTTATTGGATCAACCAAATATGAACGTAAGGCAGCTAGGTGGTTAGCTTTCCTTAGCGAATATGATTTCGAGATCCAACACATGAAAGGTAAATAAAATAAGGTGGCTGATGCCTTAAGCAGAAATGCAAAAATAAATTTTATGGCAGCAATCAGTACTTATAAAACAGATTTAGAAACTCGGATTGAAGAAGGGATAAATTTTGATAAAAATGATCAGAAATTACAGGAAAAAGTTGTAGAAAATAATTATGAAAATTTAATAAAAGATTACAGTTTAAATGAAAATGGTTTAATGCTGTATAAAACAGGCTATATGTACCTAATGTACCTGAAATTAAGTTGTTGATTTTAAATGAAGTACATAAAAGTCCTTATTCAGGACACCCTGGTTACCAAAAGATGATAACAATGTTAAGAAAGGATTTCTTTTGGCCAAATACGAAGAATGGGGTGGATGAATACATAGCTAGGTTCTTTGAATGTCAGTAAGTTAAACTTGAGCATCAACACCCAGCTGGTTTATTATAGCCATTACCAATTCCAGAGTGGAAGTCGGAAATTATCAGTATTGATTTTATAACTGGTTTGCCTAAAAATCAAAAGCAGAATGATTCCATAATGGTGGTAGTAGATAAGCTTAGCAAAGCAGCTCATTTTATACATGTTAAAACTACTTCTAAGGCTACTAACATTGTTGATGTGTTTTTGAAGCAAGTTTTTCGTTTGCATGGAATTCCTAAGGTAATAATTTCCGATCAAGATTCTAAATTTACTGGAAATTTCTGAAAGTCATTGTTTAAAGGTTTGGATACTAAATTAAATTTCAGCACGTCTTTTCATACACAAATGGATGGACAAACTGAAAGAGTAAATCAGATTTTAGAAGATATGTTAAGAATGTATGTTAAAGATCAACCAACTATTTGGGAAGAATATCTGCACTTAGTTGAATTTGCTTATAATAATCACTATCAAGCTTCAACTAAACTTAGTCCTTTTGAAATTTTGTATGGTAGGAAGTGTAATACTCCTATCTCATGGAGTATTCTGTAATGCCCCTAAAATGACTATGGACTTTAAGAGCACCTGTCGAGTGACCCGGCGGAATAGACTTCAATAAAGTGGCCCTTCGAGTTAGGATGTGTCTTAATAAGGGAGAATCACCTGATGATGTGCATGACTATAGTTGATGAATGAATTAATGAATTGAATTATATGTGTGGACTGGGATAATTGATTGATCAGTTCTTGCTTAAATGCTTAGCCTTGATTGGTCAAGTCAAAGTATTGTAGGACAGCTACAGTCGTAGCTTTGTGACTTGGGAGGACGCAACTGAGATGCGTCATAGCTTTCCGCATTTATTCTGAACTTCGGGACGAAGTTCTAAATAAGTAGGGGTGTATGTAGTGCCCCTAGACTACTGTAGACATTGAGGGCACTTTCTTAGTGACTCAACTGTTTGAAACATTAATAAAATAATCCTTTGATTTTATTTTGAGTATATTTATGATTATGATTGATTGTAACTCAATAAAATAATGATATACGTTTGTGAGAATAGTGTGTAGCGACAGGTGAAACGGTTCACCGACGGACACACAAAGGAATATGAAGGGTCGTAGAGTATGGGTAAATCACACACAGGGGGAGCGACGACGATGTCGACTTCCGACAAGAATACCACGCATGAGCAGATAAGCACTGAACCGCTTGCTCAAGAGGAATGCGTGAGGGCATACGAGGTAGGCCACGACGGAGCTGGTCACGTACGAGTTGAGGGGCGCGCAGTGAGAACGGACTCACTCCTCAATGCCATTAGTCCCTAATAGCGTGTAGACGGAGGATGGAAGGTAACGGCTCCTAAAATCCCTACATGAAGTTCCCGCAAGTCAAAACGGAAGGATGACGGCAGAAGGGCCCGATGGTGCGGTACCCTGCCGAGAACGGAAAGAACGGACACAAGGGCCCAACGATGTGGTACCTTGCCGAGGAATGGAAACTACGGATGACTGGACCCGATGGAGTGGTGCCATGTCGGGGAAATTAAATTAAGGAACAAGGAGGCCCAATGGTGTGGCACCGGGGTCCTAGTAAAATTTGACAGCTAAACTTAACTGCATTGAAACGTATAAGTTTGCACCTAGAACATTACTTAGAAATGTATTTGAGTACTTTAGTCATTTGCACATAAATGATTACTTTGGCATTTAAATAATATTAAGTGTTATTTAGGCATTTGCACATGAAAGGATACTTCTGATTATTTAAAAATATTATAAAGATGTATTTAGGAGTAAAATGGAATCCTAGGCATGGACACCTAGTCAACTCCACCTACACCACAAATCTAGGAGTTAAGTGAAATATCTAGGGGACAAACTTGAGCAAACTTAGGGATGTTGGTGCATCTCCTAGAGAAACTGACACATGGATGGGTGAGTTTTATTAATTTAATAAAATGAATATTTTTGCATGAAGCGACATGTGTCGCATGAGATTTTCCTTTATAAGGAAGGCATTGGGAATGGGTAAAGGACCCAGACCCTGGATGACTATCATAATTTTGAGTTACCTCATGACTTGCTGCTATTGAGGGTTTGGATGGAAATCTTGGTGGGGGGGAAACCCAAGCTGGGTTTCTGGATTATTGTGTGTGAGCTCTACGACCCAAAGCTCGGGGGAGGCCATGCGACTGAAAGCATGAGCCTATGGTTGGGTGGCGAAGCTAACGGTTGCTTCGCCAATGGTTAAACGATCTTTGCTGGAGGGATCCTACGGAAGACGCAGACGACAATGGACCAGCTGGATCGGGTTGACAGGTTAAGGTTTTGCTTATTTTTGTTAAGTTATTCACTCTTTTATTTTATTTTTCCAATAACTATAATGGCTAATTTGTTTGTATGAAGTTGTTAAAGTTTCAGGTTCAGTTCAAGGGGACCCTAAAGGAGGGGTCCTACATTTGGTAGGTCCCCTTGAACTGAACCTAAAACTTTAACAACTTCATACAAACAAATTAGCCATTATAGTTATTGGAAAAATAAAATAAAAGAGTGAATAACTTAACAAAAATAAGAAAAACCTTAACCTGTCAACCCGATCCAGCTGGTCCATTGTCGTCTGCGTCTTCCGTAGGATCCCTCCAGCAAAGCTCATTTAACCATAGGCGAAGCAACTGTTAGCTTCGCCACCCAACCATAGGCTCATGCTTTCAGTCGCATGGCCTCCCCCGAGCTTTGGGTCGTAGAGATCACACACAATAATCCAGAAACCCAGCTTGGGTTTCTCCCCCACCAAGATTTCCAGCCAAACCCTCAATAGCAGCAAGTCATGAGGTAACTCAAAATTATGATAGTCATCCAGGGTCTGGGTCCTTTACCCATTCCCAATGCCTTCCTTATAAAGAAAAATCTCATGCGACACATGTCGCTTCATGCAAAAATATTCATTTTATTAAATTAATAACTTAATAAAACTCACCCATCCATGTGTGAGTTTCTCTAGGAGATGCACCAACATCCCTAAGTTTTCTCAAGTTTGTCCCCTAGATATTTCACTTAACTCCTAGATTTGTGGTGTAGGTGGAGTTGACTAGGTGTCCATGCCTAGGATTCCATTTTGCTCCTAAATAAATCTTTATAATATTTTTAAATAATCAGAAGTATCCTTTCATGTGCAAATGCCTAAATAACACTTAATATTATTTAAATGCCAAAGTAATCATTTATGTGCAAATGCCTAAAGTACTCAAATACATTTCTAAGTAATGTTCTAGGTGCAAACTTATACGTTTCAATGCAGTTAAGTTTAGCAGTCAAATTTTACTAGGACCCCGGTGCCACACCATTGGGCCTCCTTGTTCCTTAATTTAATTTCCCCGACATGGCACCACTCCATCGGGTCCAGTCATCCGTAGTTTCCATTCCTCGGCAAGGTACCACATCGTTGGGCCCTTGTGTCCGTTCTTTCCGTTCTCGGCAGGGTACCGCACCGTCGGGCCCTTCTGCCGTCATCCTTCCGTTTTGACTTGCGGGAACTTCATGTAGGGATTTTAGGAGCCGTTACCTTCCATCCTCTGTCTACACGCTATTAGGGACTAATGGCGTTGAGGAGTGAGTCCGTTCTCACTGCGCGCCCCTCAACGCGTACGTGACCAGCTCCGTCGTGGCCTACCTCGTACGCCCTCACGCATTCCTCTTGAGCAAGCGAATCAGTGCTTATCTACTCATGCGTGGTATTCTTGTCGGAAGTCGACATCGTCGTCGCTCCCCCTGTGTGTGATTTACCCATACTTTACGACCCTTCATATTCCTTTGTGTGTCCGTCGGTGAACCGTTTCACCTGTCGCTACACACTATTCTCACAAACGTATATCATTATTTTATTGAGTTACAATCAATCATAATCATAAATATACTCAAAATAAAATCAAAGGATTATTTTATTAATGTTTCAAACAGTTGAGTCACTAAGCAAGTGCCCTCAATGTCTACAGTAGTCTAGGGGCACTACATACACCCCTACTTATTTAGAACTTCGTCCCGAAGTTCAGAATAAATGCGGAAAGCTATGACGCATCTCAGTTGCGTCCTCCCAAGTCACAAAGCTACGACTGTAGCTGTCCTACAATACTTTGACTTGACCAATCAAGGCTAAGCATTTAAGCAAGAACTGATCAATCAATTATCCCAGTCCACACATATAATTCAATTCATTAATTCATTTATCAACTATAGTCATGCACATCATCAGGTGATTCTCCCTTATTAAGACACATCCTAACTCGAAGGGCCACTTTATTGAAGTCTATTCCGCCGGGTCACTCGACACGTGCTCTTAAAGTCCATAGTCATTTTAGGGGCATTACATATTCCAGTTGATAGATTGATGTTAGGGCCTGAATTATTGAAAGAGATGGAACTAACATTGTACAAAGCAATTTGAAAATTGCACAAGAAAGACAAAAGAGTCATGCAAATCTAAAAATAACTGAGAAAGAATACAAAGTAGGTGAGCATGTTTTTGTCAAGGTAAAACCCAAGAAAAGCTCTTTCAAGCTTGGGAGTTGTGCTAAATTAACACCCAGGTATTGTGGACCATTTGAAATACTATCAAGAATTGGACCAGTGGCTTATCAGTTAGCTTTACCACCTAATCCGAAAATACATAGAGTATTTCATATTTCTATTTCGAAAAACTATGTACATGATGCTACCCATGTAATCGATTGGAATGACATACAGGTGGAACCAAAAGGAGATTTTCAAGTGGGACCGGATTGTATCCTCGACATGAGAGAAATTTTACTCTGGAATCGCACCATTGGATAGGTAAAGGTGCAATGGAAGCACCTTAGTCCAGATGAAGCAACCTAAGGATTGGAGAGTCATATGCGGGCAGCATATCCAATTCTGGTCTAGGAAGACCTTGATGATTAATAAGAAACATCGAGGACAATGTTGAAATTAAGAGGGGGTGTTTGTAACCTACCTAGTACTTGAAACATTTTATGTTTTATGGAAAAACATTACTTTAAATTTTATTGTAAAGTTTTATATTATTGACCAAGGATGGTCAAGGATGACTGTAAATGAATATTATTATTATTTAATAAATTCAAATAGGAGACACTCATCCAAAGAGGGTTGTTGAAGAGTGTTCACTGACCCACTAGGAGGAATGAAACTGGTGTAGAAGGCAATGGACAAGTGGCAGCATCTGCACTCACTTACTAAGTGTTGCAAGGGGGAACCTCCCTAAAAATGTGGTCATGTTCCCCAAGGATAGTGGAACTGAGAAGGTGGCTCATTAAATGTGAAACTGACCCAAAAGACCTAGGCAATCTTTTATAACCATTGAATTGAGCAAAGGGCTCACAACGTTTTTTCCTTGTGTTGGTTGGAAAACTACTATGTTGGGCACACAAGAGATTCGATGAGGGGATGATAGCTAATGAGTTTCAGACTAATACTGTCTTAGATTGTTGAGTTGCAGAGAGAGTGATTTGTATGCAAGTCTCCATGATTGTTGAAGTACAAAGAGAGTATTTTGTATGCAAGTCTCTATGATTGTTGAAATACAAAAGAGCATTTTATATGCAAGTCTTCTTGATTGCTAAAGTACAAACAGATTGTATTGCTTCTACAAAATATCTTCATCCTGGTGGTTCAGTGAATAGGCTTGGGGGTCCAAAAGAAAGTGATCTTGGATGCTTTCTGGAGAAGGTTGGGAGAAACGGTCCTCTTTGGGTGTTTTTCCACCCTGCCAGTTATCAAGTTCTACTTGTTTTTAATTTATTTACTTCGAAATTGTTGATCTATTTCTGAAAATTGTATGTATATGTTATCATAGTTCAGATGTTCCCTAGATACTAGTTAGCTGTTAGAAATAATAGTTTTACTGAACTGATAATTATTCCTGCACAAATGATTGCATAAATAGAATTTGATAAACATAGAATGATGAATAAAATATCTCTGTATTTTTCCTTTCACTTTCGTGATGTACTCTAGTACAGAGGTTTTGATTAAGTATATAGAGTTGAAATAAATTCATTTATGTAATTAGAATTTGGATCCTTCAAAATATCATAAGTTGGTAGAATTTCAACGTTTCCATAAATGATTTGTGCTAAGTATATATTCATAGAAATAGCTTATATAATTATTAGTCATCGTATAAACATGGTACCTATTATAGAAACAAATTATGTACATATACTGTTGAGATATTGTAACTTCAAAGAATACTATATTTGTACTTTATTATTCCGAAGATGTTTCATTCCTCCGTGAAGATCTTATTGTATATCCGGAGATGTTTATTCCTCCGTCGGAATGTGGTAACTTGGGTTATTAGACTTCCCTAGTGGGGGTCAGCCCTGTATGTGTTATGTGGGTCAAAGGGTTGTTAGACCACCCTTGTGGGGTCGGCCCAGTCAGCTGTAGTGGGGTGTTTAACCCAGTGGTAAAGTTGGGGCCGACCTAGTTAATATAAAGTACAAGTCGGAGATGTGTATAAATAGAGGAGGTGTGTTCCTCATTATACACACACTTCCCTCACTTGAAATGTAGCGCACTTGTGAGAGAGAGGTCTGCTTTGGAGGAGGAGGAGATCATTTCTTTGGTTTGCATCTTTGTATATTGTTGGTCATCTATATTGAGGAAGCTTTGTTGGGTTTTCTACCCCATGAGGGTTTCCCAAGATAAATCTGTGTCTCTTGTATTTATGTTGTGCTTGTTGTTTCTTCAGTGATCCTGTATATGCTATTATTGTGAAATGGAATGTAATGCTGATATTTTCGGTATTAGCATATTAAATCTTAACATGGTATCATAGCTAACCTGAAGGAAGGCAATGTATGGCACTTATGACACTTGCTTCACTTGCGACAATTTCAAGGTTTGGGTTTTGTATAGCAAAACCAGTCATCGTGGAACTTTCGCTATAAATATATTTTGGTCAAGGTTCAAGATATGAAACCTTTATAGGTCGTATATAACATCCCCAAGTACCTTGTGTCCAAAGGAAACCCTCAGATTCGTTGTGCTTTGTGAGGTATGATCAGTACAAGTTAGGGTTTCCGCCTCTTCCAGATCTCAGTCAAAATCACGTGACCTAGGAACAAAGGTCATAACTTGGTCTAGGAAGCTCCAAATGAAATTTATTAAAAATGAATAGGTAGTACATAGACTGTACTATCTCAGGAAACGTTTTCAAAGGCCGAATTTGAACCAGTGACACGTGGCACTCCGTACAAGTTCGCTCTCCTGTTTTATCCCATAAACAGGTCACATTGTGACACTTGGCATAAATCTCTCTCTGAAAATCCAATTGAGGTCAGAACTATCGGGATGGAAAGATGACAGGTCAGGATACCACAAAAAAAAATTTCATACCCTATGGATCGAAAAGTTCAGAGTTATAGCAGAAACAATCAGGTACATATTTCTGTCAAAACAGAATTATTTTTGGAGCACCTTCATTCATGGCTTCCATAATTTAGGGTTTCGGAGAAAGTTAGAATTTTTGGAATCGGAGTCCACGGCTGAATGCTTCTCAGGAAAATCAAAATTTAGAGACCAAGATCTAATTTTTTGGTTGGGTAGAAGATCGGGCTGGATCAAACCCCAGTTCGAGATTTTGATCGGAAAGATGGAAAATTAGGTCTTCAGCAAAAGTTGGAATTTTTTCAGTGTGTGACCATGGCTAGAAGCTCCTCAGAAAAATAAGAGTTTAGAGCCTTGGATCGAACCTTTTGATTGGGAAAAATGATGGGCTTCATCAAAGCCTAGTTCGGGATCTGTCCAGAAGATCCAGATGTTTCAAAGGCAATTTTTAGGGGTCAAATTTTGGAGATTTCAAAATTGAAGTATGCTAGTTTGATCAGCTCAGCAAGACACATCCTTCCATCCATTCAGAAGTGTGAAAGTCAAAGATTGAATTTTTAGGGTTTCTCTAGCAAACCCTAATCAAGCTCCAAATCAAGTTTCAGGGGGAGTTGAGGCTAAGGCCTTACATAAGAAGACTACAAGAAGTCTCGACAGGTATGACTTAAGGAGGTTCAGGTATGTCTTGAAATCTGATTCCTGATTAAGTTCATAATATGTTTGTCTTCATATTATTTATTAGTACAATCTTGATTAATGTTAGAATTGTCTTATCACCCTAGTAATAGTATGAATGCATGTGATTGATAGAAGACATTCATTGATTAGGGCTATATGATTGTACTGATGCACTGTGATGTTGTATGAGGTTGATGTTGTCTGCTAACAAGATACAAGTACATCACGAAAGACAAATCAAGTTCCATGACAATGACAACATGAAGACAAAGACTCATCCATAATCTTTGTTCTACTTACGAGGTATGTATGACTTTGTTATATTATGCTTAACCTATGAGATATGTAGGTTCTAGCACAGGATCTCTAAATCATTGAAGGGAACAAAAAAGATATTGTTTAGGTATGTTAGACATAACTAAGCAGGTATACTAATCCAGGTATGTTTTCCTATGTCAAGTTAGAATCTTACCTTGTGTTAGGATCCCTTATATAAGTATACTTGGTATGATTGGTTATGCTTATTCATAAATCTAGTAATCAAGGGTTTATGCATATTATGTATCTTATCTTGATTGATGATTTAACTAACCAGAAGAGTCCTATGATCAAACAAGAATATGCATGAGCAAAAGAATACTTTCCTGAAACCTTGAATACTAATGTTTATTATCTATGATCATGACTATACATATTCAAGATTATTTAGAATTATAATGTTTTGATAATATTGAGAATATACTAATGAATGCATGTTTGTGTATGAGATCATGAGGATGACACTAGTGCACACTTGAGCATGCACAGTGGTACAGAATGAATAGGAGTTCAAAAGACATATAGAAGATCAAGCGAGAGACAACCACACAAACATAAAAGATAAGTATTTGAGTTGTTATTTGAAATAGTAAATGATATTGCTTGTAATAGTTGTATACATATTTGTATTCCTAGAATATATCATGCTGAGTGTAAACATTCATATAGCATTGAACAGTATACTACTAATATGCATATGATTGGTAAATTGGACAAACATTCCATTGTTGCTTGTCTAGAATGAAACCTCTTTGCTGACATGCTGAGAGATGTGCACACTCTCGATAGTATGTTCTGGTAGAGATGGAAGGCATCTAGATAGCCATTGTATGCATACAGGATATGGAAAAGTGTTGTGCCAAAGTATTGGTCAATATAGTTGCATAAATTTGTAAATGATATATGTATGCATAATAGGTTATCATATCAATATGATTTGATGATTATGAAGTAATACTAATCATGTACTTAATTTTGATTTGTAGGAAAGATCATGACGAATGATGAACACTAAACAAGCGATGGATGTTCAACAAAAGTATTTACAAATCAAACACACTATAGAAGGCTCATGGCTAGAAGATTCTCTTAAAGAGAGGAAGCGAATCATGATGAGATGTTTGCTCCAAGTGGCTAGATAAGACCATTATCTTAATAATGTAATTGAAGAAAGCTCTGTTCGGGTACCCAGGATCGATAGTGATCACCATGGGTGATGTGGATCTCAACCTTTTCTACAAGGTTGAATATGGTTTCTATACACAGATGACATGGATGCAAGAAGGAACTCACCACAGAGTTCAAATGATGTTGAGGCTCATATCAGTAAACCCATCTGACGAGAGATGGCACAGATAGATGGCTACAGAAATGAAAATGAAAGATCTCAGATTGACGCATTACTTCCTAGGTCTGGAAGTATGGAAAGGATCAGAAGGAATCTTTCTCAACCAGGGAAAGTATGTGGAGAAATATTAAAAGGACTTGATATGTTGGAATGGCCACTCTCATGGATTCCAACTTGAAGCTGTTAGCGAATGACTCATCAGAGTTAGTGTATATAACTTTGTACAGACAAATTATTAGGTCATTGATGTATCTAACAAATACTAGGTCAAATATATGCTTTTCTGTGAACACCTTGAGTCAATATCTAGTGGAAACTAGATGTGTTCACCTGATAGTTGCAAAGCATGTGATGAGGTACCTAAAGGATACGATAGACTTTGATCTATGCTATCTTGGAGATCATGACTTCAGATGGCTACACAGATGTTGATTGGGCAGAAAGTGTATCAGACAAGAAGAACACATTGAGAAAATGTTATTGTCTGGGATCAGCCATGATCTCGTGGTTTAGCTGGAAGCAATCTAGTGTGGCCCTCAGCATAAGCGAAATATATGGTTGGTTGCTCTGCTAATTCTGAAGCAGTATGGCTTTTGGATTGTTTGACTTAGAGATAGACCCAACTGTGATCCTATGTGACAAACAGAGTTGTATCAAGATGGAAGAGAATCCAGTGTTCCATGATATGGCGCAGAAAGGAACTATAAAGTTCGAATTTGTAACAAGTTGTCGATGTACTAACCAAACCTCTACCTCAAGTGAACAAGTTACCGATGTACTAACCAAACCTCTACCTCAAGTAAAGTTTGAGTATTTTCCAAGACAAGCTTGGTAGGACCATCTTCGAGAGGGGGAGTGATGTGGTCACTTATGATGAGATTTCCTGCATCGACAGTGAGGTCGATGATGTGGATACCTATATTGGTGATGCCAATGTAGAGGTTGGTGGATGGTCCTTAGACAGGGTCTAAGTTGATGAGGGGATTGCATCATCCTTGAATACATGTTCTAAAAGGATTCGTAGACATATGTCTCCGAGAAAGAAGAGGTATTGCATCATCCTTGAACACATGTTCTAAATTATCCGTAGGCATATGTCTTTGAGAATGAATTCCTTGATGGATATGTGGGGATTAAGTCATCCTTGAACATAGTCCTAAATGTACGGTGAGGATTAAGTCATCCTTGGACATAGTCCTAAATGTACGATGGGGATTAAGTCATCCTTGGACATAGTCCTAAATGTACGGTGGGGATTAAGTCATCCTTGGACATAGTCCTAAATGTACGGTGGGGATTAATTCATCCTTGGACATAGTCCTAAATGTACGGTGGGGATTAATTCATCCTTGGACATAGTCCTAAATGTACGGTGGGGATTAAGTCATCGTTGGACATAGTCCTAAATGTACAGTGGGGATTAAGTCATCCTTGGACATAGTCCTAAATGTACGGTGGGGATTAAATCATCCTTGGACATAGTCCTAAATGAATGGTGTGGATTAATCATCCTTAGACCGTAAATCCCGTAATTCTGAAAGGAAGGATCATGTGTATTGCAAATTATGTTGCTATTGTGTATACTTGACTGATGAGGATACTTGTATTGATATTGATGATATGTATTGATGACGATACTTGTATTGATATTGATGATATGTATTGATGAGGATATGTATTGATGAGGATACTTGTATCGATGAGGATACTTGTATTCATGATATGTATACTTGTATTGATGAGGATACTTGTATTCATGATATGTATACTTGTATTGGTGTGGATACTAATACCGATGATCTAGATGACGATGCTGCTGATCGTGATGGTCTAGATGGCGATGCTGCTGATCGTGATGGTCTAGATGACGATGCTGATGATTCTGTGATGACGATGCTGATGATCGTATGATGACGATGCTGATGATCATGTGATGACGATGCTAATGATCATGTGATGATGATGCTGATGATCGTGAGGATCCAGATGTTGATGTTGCTGTAGCTGTTCGAGTGCTGCAGAAGATAAAGACTCAGTACTGAAGATGTTGATGTTTTAGTATTGAAGATGTTCCAATAACTGCATGAGTTACTGATGATGTTGAGAAAGATTCCAATGATTTATAGATGTATCATGTATGATGTTGATGACTCTTTGCTCGTGCAGATGCTGTTATAATATCCTTCTCTTTAAGGGGGAGTGTTGAGATATTGTAACTTCAAAGAATACTATATTTGTACTTTATTATTCTGGAGATGTTTCATTCCTCCGTGAAGATCTTATTGTATATCTGGAGATTTTTATTCCTCCGTCGGAATGTGGTAACTTGGGTGATTAGAATTCCCTAGTAGGGGTCGTCCCTGTATGTGTTATGTGGGTCAAAGGGTTGTTAGAACACCCTAGTGGGGTTGGCCCAGTCAGTTGTAGTGGGGTGTTTAACCCAGTGGTAAAGTTGGGGCCGACCTAGTTAATATAAAGTACAAGTCGGAGATGTGTATAAATAGAGGAGGTGTGTTCCTCATTATACACACACTTCCCTCACTTGAAATGTAGCGCACTTGTGAGAGAGAGGTCTGCTATGGAGGAGGAGGAGATCATGTATTTGGTTTGCATCTTTGTATATTGCTGGTCATATATATTGAGGAAGCTTTGCTGGGTTTTCTACCCCATGAGGGTTTCCCAGGATAAATCTGTGTCACTTGTATTTATGTTGTGCTTGTTGTTTCTTCAGTGATCGTGTATATGCTATTATTGTGAAATGGAATGTAATGCTGATATTTTTTGTCTTAGCATATTAAATGTTAACATATACTACATCTATTTTACAATCTCTATTAGTAAAACTTTATCAATAGGAGAAATCTGTACATCATCATAAATCATTATTTATACACTACAAGAAAACATTATAAAGTTACGAATAGAAGCAGAATAAACCCAATCATTGTTCATAAGTATCAATATAATCCAACATAGCCTCGAGTTAATCATTTAAGTCCCAAATTACTTCACAAACAATTAAGCATACATATAGAATAACTAAACGAACCTTCAATAATACTAATCCAAAGAATATAAATAATTACGATCACAGCTAGGGTTATCTCACATAATCGTTGTTGAGCATACAGAGGCTCGGGGCCATGCCCATATTTTTCTTTTATAAGCAAATGTTTTTAAACAAAGATTTCGCCATTATAGGCTGTAAAACAAATATAAAACCCTTATTACAAACTGAGTTTATATACTCAAGATTATTCTGGAAACATCTTCTTTCAAAGTAAAGAACTATAATTAACAACAGCCGAAAGACTGTGGACCAAGTTTCCTTTATATTCATATGAGAACAGGATGTAATTATAAAACAACTAAGTCGATAGTCAAAGGTTTGAGACTCATAAGAGCTCACCTATCGTTATAATTATACACATATTCAATCTACAAATAGTCCCACATTTACAAGTGATAGGGCTATATAAAATATTGTAACTAAAATAAATTGCAACTTGTTAAATAAAAATATTACAATAGGAGTAATACGGGATCTAATCCCCATAGCTACAGATTAAACAAGTTTTCTAACAAGTAAAATCGGTGATAGGTCAAGGGTTCAAGGAACCATAAGTACTGACCACTGGGTCACCATATATATTTAACAAATATATCAACCTTTTGAGACTACTGTCCAGGGATCGAATCCCTTCAACACTATTGTAACATACCCTTTTTGCTGGAAAACATTTTTTGTTAGCAAACATTATTATAACTCTTATTGTAAAGTTTTATGTAGGACAGGTGTCCAAGGATGACTTTAATTTGCACAATATATTATTATTAACTAAATAAAATAGGAGATAAACACCTAAGAGGATTGTTGAAAGAGTGGTTACTGATCCACTATGTGGAATGGAATCTAGGGTAGAAGGAAATGGACAAGTGGCAGCATCATGATGCAACTAACTAGTTGTTGGTATGGGACAACTCCCTTGAAATGTGGTCATAGTGCCCTGAAAGATGGGACTGGAGCTTGAGGCTCATTTATTCCAAACTAACCACTAAAAGACCTAGGCAGTCTATATAATAGCCATCAAATATTGAACTGAGGTTCATCACTTTTCCTGACGAGGAAATTTACCTTGGGGTTTTGTTGTGTTTGCACCCAAGAGATTTGATGAGGGGATATGCTATGTTGTTGATCATGTTGTGAGTCTGCCAAACTCTTATTGAGTTCAGGAGGTTGATGCTGAGTGGAGAAGGCATTTTATTTCAGGAGGTTGATGCTAAGTGGAGAAGGCAATTTTTAGTGCCTTGCTTCTACATAGATTCCACCCACTTATTGGATCAGTAATCAGGCTCGGGGGTTCACTAGAAGTCAGCAGTTGAGCTGCTTCATCTGAAGCGGGTTGGGAGGAACAAGCCTCCTTGGGTGTTTGTCGGCCCTATCGTCATTTGCAGGTTCTATTGTCTTATCTATTTGTATATTTTAAAGTTGTGTTGTTTATTGAAAATTTTACTGTTTATTTTATAAATTTATTTTAATTTCCTGAGTAAATTAATCATTATGTATAAATTGTTATTGAATGAATGAAATAGTCTCTGCATTTTTCCCCATGCAAAAAGGAACAGCATCGTACTCTAGTACAGAGACAGATTAAGGTAGATAGATATGAATTGCAAATTGCCAAGATGATGGAAGTACCATTCTGTATATTCTGTTAATTTATCTACTGATAACAATTAGTATTATTTCTGCATTTCTTTACATTAGTGTTCTTACTTCTATATTTTACTTCATCAAATAGAAAAATTATTGTCTTAAAAGATTATTACTGTTCTTTATAATTATTATTGAGATCATTGTTGAAAACAAAATTTAAAATTGATTGCTTAATCTCATCATAATAGAACTGATATATCATTTCAAGTTTCAATTTATGGTTTATAGTTTTCCATTTATTTTCTTCTCAAAGATTACTATAACTATCGTTATTTCCATTATTGCACATACAGAACAGATAAGTAAACAAAAGTCTCTTATCACAAACCTAGGGTTCCATATTTCACATGTTCCTATAGCTATAAATTAAAAACACACAAATGCAATTCCTTCTATAGAATCGAGCTAGTTAAACAAGCTCCCTATCATTATATAGATTTATTATTTTTATTAACAATAGACAAATCAAACATTTATATCAAAATCATTCCTGTAGGTGGAGTAGATTAATTACAAACATTTCATATAATTCGACGATGCTGCATATAGGCCGAAGGCTATCACATAGTACAACCTATAACCATTGTTTATTAAGACAGTAGCAGCATTTCCACTTTTCTTACATAGGATACGATTCTTTTCCCAAATGTTTAAACATTTCATGAGTTCACAGCCCATAAAGAAACAATAGCAACAGGTGTGTTCAAACCTAGTTGCACAACCATTATAATTTTACATTAAATTCAAAATCATAGGTCTGCTAAAACACAAACTCTTTCCATTTTATAAATCGACAGGTGACAGGTTGGTTCACGGGCCAAGCCCCAAAACAACAAACACAAAACAATCACGGCATCATAAGTTTTGCAAATATTCTTCTTATTTCAACAGAGTTTGAAAACCCTTTAAAAGGAGGAACATTGCCCAGTTCAAAACTCAGAACCCAATACGGTACAGTAACCCTATAAACTATTACATCGACTCTATAAACCAAGAAGTATCCTAACATAGGCGTAACATGAAACAACACAGACTTCAAACGTTTGCCATGAATCTGCCAGGAGAAACTACGAGGGTTTTCCAACGGGGCTTACCAATTTATTCGCATGCTATCCATTGCCATCAGACCCAACACTGTGAATATAGAATGATGGTAGTACCTGCCACATGAACTGCAAGGAGTTAACAATGAGTTCCAATAAACATTGATAAACCAAAACGTAATACATAAATTTTGATACAAGATGACTTACCTTCATATTAGCAGTCGGATGGAATGCTTCTTGCTTCCAAATCCTTCAACCAATGCAACAAGGTGATATGCAACCAAACCATAACCAAGCTCGGAGTCAAAAACCTCACCAAAAACCTAAACTATCACTTGACGAAAGCCACAGGGCTTCACTGCTTTACACTCAGTAAACTCGAGCAATTTATACTGTAGATTCACAATGAAAATTACAGAGAATGGAGACATAGTGCCATCCACAACCACCCAGGGTCGAGCCCTGCTAACCAGCGGCCTATCGGCCTCTTCCCCAAATGAAAAACACAAAATTAATGCATGAAGGAAAAAATAAACGTTTTGGCAAGATTGTCTTAGGGTTTTTCACATCTCAACGATTGAGACATGAGATCAACGATCAAGACTTAGCCAGCAAAGCCACGATAGTACGAGGGCAGAGATACGACCAAAAAACAATCAATAACCTCATTTCATAACCAGTACAGTTGGATGACATATCATCCAGGGCTGAGCTTACAGCTCGGTGAACTATCACCATTCTTACCACTATTATCACATGGAGCCAGAACACATAGGTGCCATCTTAGCAAACCACTAACATCACACATGATCACATTTAATGCTGAGATCTCACGTAGTAATCTGCCAGACCCTCGACTGCAACAACATTAAATTCATATCAGCATCGAGTTATGGCTACAGCGTAATTCTCAGGATTGTATCATTGCTATACAACTGCATTACAACCGTGATATAAGTTTTAAAAGGGATATATATATATATCAATACCATAACACAAACAATGCATAATTCCAACCATAAGATATTATCATGATAATACATTCACGCTAAGAGTATTAACTATGTTCTAAGTTCACATAGCATATATGCATTGCACATTCGAACCATAGGGTTTAGATATAGTGTTTTCCAATGTTATTTGCATAGTTTCCATATATTGCCAAATAAAAGGAATCGATATATTTTTATATATATCAAGCATGTTTTAGAAATCAATACAATGCCTTAGTATTGTAGGCACAACTGTAAGTTTAACATTTAGACTCATGCATACAATAAACATGCATTACAATTACAAAAGCTAGGTCACTTGCATAAGGTTGTTATAACGAAAATCTAACCCTCACATTATTTAGAAAGCTAGGGTTTGACACTAATCCTATGTCTTGCATACGATTATGTCTAGTAGCATCTTGTTTATAAGATGACACAACAGAATATCATCACTTTAGTATTTTCAAAACTTCTTACATTGCAGCTGTCATTTTCCAGGAGATTCACTTTAATCTAATGGTGGCACTATCTTCTCGGTGTCATTCATAAGTTCAACCTTGTCGCATTTTCAAACTAATAATCTAAGCTGTAATACCACTGATCCTACCAACCGATACAACAAAAGTATAGTGTATAACATGGATAGCGACACATACAAATATTATCATAAAGACGATACAAGTTGACGAAGATAAACCAAATTTACATACCATCGGCATCTTCATGGACGACAGTATATAAATTTATCTTAAAAACAAAGACGACAAGCTAAAGCTTATAACTTGTCTTGATAAACTGGAATTACTCTATTACCTTACCTGTAGATTTGTGAAAGAAAGAATCCCATGCTTTAGCTTTCAAAGCTAAGTAAACCCAAGGGCACCCTGTAGGAACCCCTTCAGAATTATGCAAGCAATTCATCAGTATTGTTACCAGATCATTACACATAACGAAATAAACATTGTTCTGTCGCATCTTATTTACAACCAAGTATCTTTTTATGTTTAAAAATAAATACGACAATTTTATGAAGTTGTTATTATCTATTAGTTAATTAATTATCATTCCGCAGATAGCATTTATCTTCTAAAATAGGCGATATCAAAAAATTTTAATTTTTGCGATTTTTGGGATGTTACATGTGGTATCAGAGCACAAGTTCAAACTCTAGGCCTCATTGAGGCTCATGCACACAAACAGAAAATAAATCGGAAAGTTTATGTTACTAACTTTTGTAATTTAATTTTATTTTTGCACATAACAGATTGACCTTTAATTGTAGGTATGGAAATACCAGAGGAATTAGCAGAGGACAGATTTCCTCGTAATGAACGTATTAATCATAATAACACTGAAGGAATTTATGTTGAGTTAAAAAACCAGTCGTCTGAAATTTTACGCACTGTGCAGGATTTAAAATATGAGTTAAAAGCTGTTAAAGAAGAAAAAGAACGGATCCTTAGGGTACAGGAAGAGTTACAACATAATTTAAAAGGAAACTATCATAGTAATGAAAGAGGTAGAAAATCAGAATTTAAGGCTGATTCTGAAATAATGTCCCACCAACATAAGCATAAGAAAACAAGAAATGATAAAAGGAACAGTTACTCATCTTCTAAATCTGATTCAAGTAATGAAGACATAAATTATGATAGCAGTAACAGTGAATGCTGCTCTAAAAAGAGAAAACATAAACATCATGAACAGATTACTGAGGAATTTAAAAAGATTAAGCCACCTGCTTTTAATGGCGAAAGTGAGAAGGGTGAGACAATAGAAGCTTGGTTGTCTGGAATGAAAAAGACTTTAATATTTATGACTACTCTTCTCAACTGAAAGCCAAGATGGCTATTTACAATCTGACCGGGAAGGAAGACATCTATTGGCAGGACCTTAAAAGAATCAAGAGCATAAAAGAAAAAGAAGTAACGTGGACTATGTTTAAAATTTTTTTTAAAAAGAAGTTTTTGTCGGAACAGTACTTTGAAGATAAGTCGAAAGAGTTTTACGATTTAAAGTTGGGTACAATGAACATGAAAGAACTGTGCAGCAAGTTCCTTAGCTTGTTGAGGTACGTGCCCTACATGGTTGAGGAAAATCCTAAAGTGAAAAGGTTTCTCAGTTGTTTAACTTTTAATATAAAAGATCGTATTAAGTATGATAATCCTTCCACTTTGGAAGAAGCCATGAGGAAGGAAAAATTTTGTTTTGATCAAAACAGAAAAAGAGAAGGAACAACTGGTGGAAGAACAGTAAGACTAATCAGTATGACTATAAAAAGAAGAATTTTAATCAGAATGCTGGAGGTTTTAAGAAAAAATTTAATAACAGAAATTTTCCTAATAATTACGAGAATAATGCATCTCAGAACTCTACTGCTGCAAGAAATGTACCTAATAATAATAATCACAGCAATAACAGTAACAATAACAACAGGTATGCTGAACAGAAAGGACCCATAAAATGCTATGAATGTGGCGGACCACATAAGAGAGCAGATTGCCCACGCAACAAGAGGACAGGAAAAAAAATTCATACTATGCAAGTAGAACCTACAGTTGGTGATATCGCAAGAGAAATGCCCAGGATAAATGCAGCATTGGAGAACCATCAAGCGGACCATCAAACATCCATGGTCAAAATTGAAGGTATGATACAAAACGAGTCTATTTCTATTTTAATAGATCCAGGTGCAAATCTAAGTTATATTTCACCTACTTTAGTAAACTGTTGCAAGCTAAAAACAGAGAAATTTGATAATGCATGGTTAGTTCAGCTTGCAACAGGAACTAAAAGAAAGGTTACAGATTATGTCTATAATTGTGAAGTATTTTTAAGTCAGCTAAAAACGCAAATTAATCTGAATGTTTTACCCTTAGGGTCATATGATTTGTTGATAGGAATGGATTGGCTTGAACAACATAGAGTTATACTGAATTGTTATGATAAATCTTTTACATGTGTAAATAATGAAGGTAATTCAGAAACAGTAAAAGGAATTCATAGGTAGATTTTAGTAAGGCAGATTTATGCCTTAAAAGTAAAGAGAGCTGCCAGACAAGGTTGTAAATTGTTTGTTGTTAATGTTGTTAATGATGAGTGTACATCTAAAGAAGACAAGTTAAAACTAGAGGATATTCCCATCCTTAGGGACTTTTCTGATGTATTCCCGGAAGAAATTCCAGGATTACCTCCGAAAAGAGAACTTGATTTCACCAATGAGTTAGTACCCGGTGCGGTACAAAACTCAAAGCCCCCCTATAGGATGAATATTCTAGAGTTAAATGAGTTAAAATCTCAGCTGAAAGAATTAATAGATAAAAACTACATAAGGCCCAGTGTGTCCCCTTGGGGAGCACCAGTAATATTTGTTAAAAAGAAGTACGGTACCATGCGTTTGTGCATTGACTACCGTCAGCTTAATAAAATGAAAATTAAGAACCGGTATACCTTACCCCGCATAGATGATCTATTTGATCAAGTACGCGGAGCAAAGATATTCACTAAAAATGAGTCAAGGTCAGGTTATCATCAAGTCCGGATAAAAGACGAGGACATATTCAAAACTGCATTCACGACGCGTTATGGACACTACAAGTTTGTAGTTATGCCTTTTGGGCTAACCAACGCACCGGCAATGTTCATGTGTTTAATGAACAACGTTCTGCATAAATATTTGGATAATTTTGTAGTGGTATTCATTGATGATATCATGGTTTACTCAAAAACTAAATAAGAGCATGACAAACATTCAAAAATCATTTTACAAGTACTTAGAGATCATCAACTTTACGCTAAGTTCAGTAAGTGTGATTTCTATAAAGATAAAATTCAGTATTTGGGTCATATAATTTATAAAGATGGTATTTCAGTTGATCTTGATAAGATAAAAGAAATAAATGAATGGCCTGTCCCTAAATATGTAACTGATGTACGGTCATTCATGGGAATAATGGGGTATTATAGAAATTTTATTGAAGGGTTCTCTAGAATTGCTAATCCCATCACTTCTTTGGAGAAGAAAGGGAAGAAATTCATATGGGATCAAAAGTGTCAAGACAACTTTAATAAGTTAAAAGAATTGTTAACTACTGCACCCATCTTAAAAATTGCAAATCCTAATAAGGATTTCGTCGTATGCACGGATGCATGCAACGAAGGACTGGAGGGGTCTTAAGTCAAGAAGGTCATGCAATTGCTTTTGAGTCAAGGAAGTTAAAAATACATGAAAATAATTATGCTACTTATGATCTTGAGTTGGCAGACGTGATACATGCATTAAAAATGTGGCGCCATCACTTGATCGGAAGAAAATTCATTTTAATGATAGATAACAAGGGCTTAAAGTATTTATTGGATCAAACAAATCTTAACGCAAGGAAAGCTAGGTGGTTAGCTTTCCTTAGCGAGTACGATTTCAAGATTCATCACGTTAATGGAAAGGAAAATAAGGTTGTTGATGCATTGAACAGAAATGCTAGATTGAGTTTTGTGGCAGCAATCAGTACTTTTAAAACTGATTTGGAAAATTAGATCGAATAAGGAATTAAGCAAGACGAAAATTACCAAAAATTACATGATAAAATGGCTGAAAATTCATCTGAAAATGTTATAACATATTACAGTATTAATGAAAAAGGCTTCTTAACTTATAAAAATAGAATTTATGTGCCTAATTTTTCAAAGGTTAAGTTGCTGATTTTAGATGAAGTTCACAAGAGTCCTTATTCGGGTCATCCTAGTTATCAGAAAATGATAACTATGTTAAGAAAGGAGTACTTTTGGCCCAACATGAAGAGTGAAGTTGTTGAATATATATCTAGATGCTTTGACTGTCAGACTATTAAAGCTTAACATCAACATCCAGTTGGGCTATTGTAGCCCTTACCAATTCCAGAATGGAAATGGGAAATTATAAGCATTGACTTTATTACAGGTTTGCCTAAAAATCAGAAGCAGAATGATTCAATGATGGTTGTTGTTGATAAATTTAGTAAAGCTGCTCATTTTATTCCTGTTAAAACTACTTTCAAGGCTTCTAACATTGCAGATATTTTCATGAAGCAAATTTTTCACTTGCATGGAATTCCAAAGGTAATTATTTCAGACTGAGACTCTAAGTTCACTGGTAACTTTTGGACAGCACTGTTTAAAGGATTAAATACTATACTAAATTTCAGCACTTCTTTCCACCCACAAACTGATGGTCAAACAGAAAGAGTAAATCAGATTTTGGAAAATATGTTAAGATTGTATGTTAAAGATCAACCATGTAAGTGGAAAGATTACTTGCACTTAGCAGAATTTGCCTACAATAATAATTATCAAACATCTGCTAAGTTAAGTCCATTTGAAATTTTGTATGGAAGAAAATGTTGTACTCCAATGTCTTGGGATAATCCTATAGACAGATAGATGTTAGGACCAGATTTATTGAATGAAATGGAGCTAACCGTGAAACAGGTTCAAGTTAACTTAAAAGTTGCTCAAGATCGGCAGAAAAGCTATGCTGATTTGAAATGCACAGAAAGAGAATTTCAGGTAGGAGACCATGTTTTTATAAAGGTAAAGCGCAAGAAAAGTTATTTGAATCTTGGGAGCTGTGCTAAATTAGCACCAAGGTATTGTGGACCATTCAAAATCCTATCAAGGATAGGAGTTGTTGCATATCAATTAACATTGCCATAAAATTTAAAAATCCACAATGTTTTTCACGTTTCTATTTTAAAGAAGTATGTGCATGATGCTACTCATGTGCTGAATTGGAATGACATACAGGTGGAACCTGAAGAATATTTTCAAGTGGAACCGGACTGTATTCACGACAAGAGGGAAATTATGCTTCAGAATCGCACCATAGGGCAGGTAAAGGTGCAATGGAAGCACCTTATCCCTGATGAAGCTACTTGGGAGATGGAAAGTAATATGCAGGCAACATATCCAGTTCTGTTCCATGAGAAACTTGATGATGAATAAGCAACATCGAGGACGATGTTGAGCTTAAGTGGAGGTGTTTGTAACATACCCTTTTTGCTGGAAAACATTTTGTGTTAGCAAAAATTATTATGACTCTTATTGTAAAGTTTTATGTAGGACAGATGTCCAAGGAAGACTATAATTTGCACAATATATTATTATTAAATAAATAAAATAGGAGACAAACACCTAAGAGGACTGTTGAAAGAGTGGTTACTGATCCACTAGGTGGAATGGAATCTGGGGTAGAAGGAAATGGATAAGTGGCAGCATCATGATGCAACTAACTAGCTGTTGGTACAGGACAACTCCCTTGAAATGTGGTCATAGTGCCATGAAAGATGGGACTGGAGCTTGAGGCTCATTTATTCCAAGCTGACCACTAAAAGTCCTAGGCAGTCTATATAATAGCCATCAAATATTGAACTGAGGTTCATCACTTTTCCTGACGAGGAAATTTACCTTGGGGTTTTGTTGTGTTTGCATCCAAGAGATTTGATGAGGGGATATGCTATGTTGTTGATCATGTTGTGAGTCTGCCAAACTCTTATTGAGTTCAGGAGGTTGATGCTGAGTGGAGAAGGAATTTTATTTCAGGAGGTTGATGCTGAGTGGAGAAGGCATTTTATTTCAGGAGGTTGATGCTGAGTGGAGAAGGCATTTTTTAGTGCCTTGCTTCTACACATATTCCACCCACTTATTGGATCAGTAATCAGGCTCGGGGGTTCACCAAAAGCCAGCATTTGAGCTACTTCTTTCGAAGCAAGTTGTGAGGAACAGGCCTCCTTGGGTGTTTGTCGGCCCTATCGTCATTTACAGGTTCTATTGTCTTATCTATTTGTATATTTTAAAGTTCTGTTGTTTATTTAAAATTTTACTGTTTATTTTATAAATTTATTTTAATTTCCTAAGTAAATTAATCATTCTGTATAAATTGGAATTGAATGAATGAAATAGTCTCTACATTTTTCCCCATGCAAAAAGGAACATCATCATACTCTAGTACAGAGACAGATTAAGGTAGATAGATATGATAGGCAAATTGCCAAGATGATGGAAGTACCATTCTGTATATTCTGTTAATTTATCTACTGATAGCAATTAGTATTATTTCTGCATTTCTTTACATTACGGTTCTTACTTCTATATTTTACTTCATCAAATAGAAAAATTATTGTCTTAAAAGATTATTACTATTCTTTATAATTATTATTGAGATCATTGTTGAAAACTGTTAAATTTTTAGAATTTACTTCAATCTGATCTAGGATCTTAACTAAGAGAACAACATGTACAGCAAATCTACAACATATCAATCATGGACACAATAATGTAAGCACACAAGAGACACAGAGTTTACTTGGGGAAAACCATAAAGGTGAAAAACCCCAATAACTTCCTCAGAGATAGATAGAGCAATGTTACAACCAAAATACAAGAGATAGTCTTCTCCTAGCAGCAGAGCCTCCTCCTCCACAAGTGTGCCACTCTCCCAAGTGTGAGTGAGAGAATAGAATGTGTAAAATGAGAGAGACACACTCTCTATTTATACACTAACTTGACTTGACCTTTACTCAACTAGGTCGGCCTCAACTTAACCACTTAACATAATGATGACTGGACCGACACCCAATAGGGTGGTCTAATAACCCTTTGACCCACATGGATGACCCCCAACAGGGTGGTCTAATAACCCTTCGACCCGCATGACTTATACAGGGCCGACCCCAACAAGGTGGTCTAATAACCCATCAAGTATAAGTTACGACACTTACAATATAAATGACGACACTGCCATATAGAGGAATAATAACATCTCTATAGGAATACAAACACTTATGTATAGAGGAATAATAACATCTCTATAGGAATACAATATACATATATGTGAAATACATTCCGAAGTTACATATACATCAACACTCCCTCTTAACTAGGAAGGTATTTCTCGACACAGGTCTTCTAGCACAAGTCTTCTTCTCTGGATGATCGTCACTGGATAGTCGTCATCGAGTCATTTTCATCATCAGTACTGTTGCTATCTCAATCAATCTCTGAATCTACTCGTCATAGGAAGTTCTACAGAGCCAGTCCTTTTTCATACTGGATATAGGCCCACCACCTACAGGTCTTCATCATCACTGGCCATACTGTGGAATCCTCATGACTTATTATGTGCGTCACAAAACTTGGCTGCAGCATCCCAGGCTATTACGAGCACACAGCTCTACCTGCCGGATCTCCCAGGAGCACATTACATGTGACCCATCACAAAACCTGGTTGAAGCATCCCAGGCTGTTACGAGCACACAGCTCTACATGTCGGATCTCCCAGGAGCACATTACATGTGATCTCACCACAAAACCTGGCTAAAGCATCCCAGGCTGTTACGAGCACACAGCTCTACCTATCGGATCTCCCAAGAGCACATTACATGTGGTCTACCACAAAACCTGGATGAAGCATCTGAGGCCTTTTTCATCCTGTCCAGATCTCCTAGGAGCAAATTACATGTGGTCATGGAAAAACCTGGCTGAAGCATCTGAGGCCTTTTTCGTCCTGTCCAGATCTCCCAGGAGAAAATTACATGCCATAGGAAAAAACCTCGCAAGAGCATCTCAGGATGTTACGGGTACACAACTTTGACCTGAAGATCTCCCAGGGCACAAATTATATGTCCTCCCAAAGCAATCTCTCAAAAGAGCATCCCAGGATGTTATGGGTACACAACTCCGACCTATAGGATCTCCTAGACATGCTCATATGCACAACATGATCCACTGCCACAAAGTATCATCCTGATACTGACCATACATCATCCTGATGTACACATGATCATCTTGATCATCATCACTGCAACATCCTGTTGCATGTCATCTGGAGAAGCTTGCCATCCACGATCATCCTGATCATACAATGCATCCACCTGATGCATACCAAGTATCTACCTGATACATATCATCATACATGATCTACTTGATCATACAATGTATCCACCTGATACATACATAGATACATGATCCACACAATGTATCCACATAAATGATTCAACTGATCATATCAAGCATCCAACATGATGCATATATACATATACAGAGTAGTAACTGGAGCATCGTCCTGATGCTCATCATCCATGATCCTCCTGATCATCATAGCATCATCCTCTTCAGATCATCTCATCGTCCACGAAGCACAGCCCAGATGCACATCATCCAACACTTACACCACCGACATGGGAGAACACATCTACCACCATTCAGGGAAGGCTCCAGCCCTTACTTTTTCACCATGGGAGAACACATCTACCACCATATGAAAAATGGCTCAGCAATTACATCACGACCAAGGGAGAACACATCAACCATGTCAGAAAAGATCATGTGCATCTGCATCTTCCGGACTCATCACTTTCCTTTGGAAGGAACCTCGTTCTGAAGTGCACCAAGCCTCTCTCTGAAGTACTCAAAATGCACTCTGGCCAACGGCTTGGTCAATACATCTGCAACCTGCTCATCCATTGCAACATACTCTACTTCGGTTGTACTCAATGCTATGCAGGACTGCTTCCTACTAAACCAAGAGATCACACCTGATCCCTATCTGCAGCACCGCCTACCCAATCTGAATCAACATAACCCTGCAGGTTAAAATTTTGATTCGCATCATACTTGAGCCCATAATCAACTGTACCCCTCAGAATATGCTTTACAATAACCAGGTGAACACTCCTCAGATCCGTCAGGAACTAGCTCAATGTGTTCACCGCAAAGCAAATATCTAGTCTCGTGTTGGTCAGGTACATCAAGGACCCAATCATCTGACGATACATAGTGATATCAACCGGCTCAGATGAAGCATCACACAGAAGCTTCAGGTTCGATGCCATAGGTGTGGCCATAGCTTTGCAGACCATCATTCGGAACCTCTTCAGGATCTCTACTGCATACTTCCCTTGTCCAAGGAAGATTCCATCTGCACTCTGCCACACCTCCAGGCCAAAGAAAACAAATAGTGCATCATCCCCAAGTTCTTCATCTCGAACTCGGCAGCAAGCTTCTGCTGTGTGTCGGAAATCAATCTGTCATCTCCTATTACAAATAGGTCATCCACATACAGGAGTAGAATCATAGGATTCCCTTCCTCAACCTTGTAGTAAAGGTTGGAATCCGCTTCACTCTTGGTAAAGCCCAAACTGGATAGAAAGCTGTCTATCCTACCATACCAAGTTCTACACATATATCACTCCCTGTCATGTGTCTCATAACCAAGTGGCTTCTCCACGTACACTTCTTCTTCAACTACAGAAAGCTGTCTCGAAATCCATATGGTGTATCTTCCCTATCATCACTGCAGCCAGAGCAAGCACTGATCTAATGGAAGTGTATCTAGCTACAAGAGCAAAAGTCTCTATGCTACCACCTGCAGCATGCTTGATATTGTAGCTTCTCTTGGAAGTCACTACAGACTCCCCTTCAGGTCTTGGGACTGCATCCCAAACATCTTTGTGATCCACGGGTACTCCTCGATCATGGCATTCTTCCCACATCCGGGGAACTTCAATATCTTCAATGTTTTCAATAGATAACTTTGTTGCTGAACAAATGTTGTAGTCCTTCTTTTGTAGGTGATGGTATACAATCTTTCCTACACAACAAGTTAAATTGCATGATTAGAAAACATCTCATAGTTTTCAGAACAAATTCTTACACATAAAGAAATATGTCATACAGTTATGCAATTATCTTAGCCAATGCTTCAATACAACATCTATCCATATTCCGTAACTTTCTAGATGCCTTCCAATCTCTACCAGAACATTGTTAAGAGTGTGAACAACTCCTAAGATGTCAGCAAAGAGGTTTCATTCTAGATAAGTAGCAATGGAATGTTGTACAGTGCCATAGGCCACTTACCCATGTATATTAGTAGTATATTGTTCATCAATGCAACTATTCTAATATGCATAATACACAACCTAATTCTAGGAACATAAGCATATACATTATTGAAGAACATTATGTAAGAAATGACAATTCAAATACTTATCTTTGTTTGGTTGTTGGGTGGACTCCCTCTGAATATTTGCAACTCCATTCTGATGTGGATTGTGAGAAGTGGTCAACTCCCTCTGAATATCTGCATCCTTGCATAAACTACTGAAGTGTGCTCCTTTGCTTTCTTGCAGGAACAACTGGAGTGTACTCCCTCTTGATCTTTGCTTCCTAGATTACCTGTCCTTGAACTTACATCCATCCTTAATCACTATGCATGCTTATTAGTATCATCATTGTGTTATCCTTGAGGTCTCATACATAATCACACATTTATTAGTATAATCTTAATACTATCAAAACACAATAATCTTAAACATGTATAGTCATGATCATTCACAGATAATAAACATTAGTATTCAAGGTTTCAGGGAAGTCTTCTTTTACTCATGCATATTCTTATTTGATCCTAGGACTCTTCTGATTAGTTAAATCATCAATGCATAAACGCGTGATTACTCAAACCTATACCTTCATGATTCTTCTGGTTAGTCATATCATCAATTATGGTAAGAAACATAATATGCATACAGCCATGACTATTCAAACCTATGACTTCATGAATAATCATTATCAACAACAAAACAGTATAAGATCCTAACATAAGGTAGGATTCTAGCTTGATATAGGAAAAACATACCTGGATTAGCATGCTAGCTAGTTATGTCTAACATACTCGCATAATGTCTTCTGGTTCTCTTCAGTGACTTGTGCTAGTAACTTGCATGTCTCATAGGTTAACCATTGTAGGACCAAGTTATACATACCTCGAAAGTAGATCTTCTATGTGATCCATGAAAATGGATGAATCTTTGTCTTCATGTCACCATGATCATATGTTCTTGAAGTAGAACATGATTTGTATTTCTTGGTGTACCTTTTATGTTAGCGAACAACATAAACCTCATACAACATCACAATGCATTAGTACATTCATAAGTGTCAAAACCTTAATCAATGAATATCTTCTATTAAGGTGATACGACAAGTCTAGTAATTAATCAAGATTGTATTGTAATGATATGAAGACAAACATATGATAAACTTAACCATGAAACATACCTGTAAGCCATACCTGTCAAGATTGCTTGTAATCTTCTTATGGAAGGCCTTAGCCTCATCTCCCTCTGAGACAGGAACTTCTTCACTTATGCAGGTGACCAATCCATCTTCTTCTAGGATTAACCCAATCCACTTGATTTGCAAGAATTGGACCTGGAGCTAGATTAGGGTTTGTCAAAGAAACCCCAAAAATTTAAACTTTGAATTTCAAACTTCCGAAAGGATAGAAATATGCACCTTGATGAGCTGATCAAGTTGGTATATTCAGAATTTGAAAACTGCAAAGTTTCACCCCTCGAAATTGCCTTTTAGATTTCTGGATTTACTAGGGAGGACCCTGAATTAGGGTTTGAGTTTCCTGGAGCTTCACCCAACCAACTGATTTGATTCAAAGCTCTAAGCTTCTATTTTTCTGAGGAGCTTCCAGCCGTGGTCACAGATTTCCAAAATTCCAATTTTTGCAGAAGCCCTAATTTTCAATCTTTCCGATCAAAGTCCCAAACTGGGGTTTGATCAAGCCTGGCCGTTTGCCCAACCGAAAAATCTGATATTGGACTCTAAATTTTGATTTTGATGAGTAGCATCCAGCCGTGGTCTCTGATTACAAAAATTCCATCTTTCTCCGAAGCCCTAAATTCCGGAAGCCATGAATGAAGGTGCTTAAAAATAATTCTGTTTTGACAGAAATATGTACCTGATTGTTTCTGGTGTAACTCCAAAATTTTCGATCCACAGGGTTTGAAACATTTTCTTGAGATAGAACGACCTGTTATCCTTCCATCTCGATAGGTCTGACCTCAATTGGATTTTCTGAGAGAGAGTTATTCCAAGTGTCGCAACGTGACCTGTTTATGGGATAATATAGGAGAGAAAACTTGTACGGTGTTCCACGTGTCATTGGTTCAACTTCGACCTCTGAAAAATTTTCCTGCGATAGCTCGACCTGTTATCTTTCCATCCCGATAGGTCTAACCTCAATTGGATTCTCTGAGAGAGAGTTATGCCAAGTGTCGCAACGTGACCTGTTTATGGGATAATACAGGCGAGTGAACTTGTATGACATTCCACGTGTCACTGGTTCAACTTCGGCCTCCGAACAATTTTCTTGAGATAGTACCATTTGTGTACTACCTATCACTTTTTACGAAATTTCATTTGGAGCTTCCTAGCCCATGTTATGACCTTTTTTCCAAGGTCACCTGTTTTTGACTCAGATCTGGAAGAGGCAGAAACCCTATATTGTACAGATCATAAATCACAAAGTAAAACGAATTAGAGGTTGTCCTTTCGACAAAGGGTACATGGGGATCTAATATTCAACCTGTAAACGTTTTAGACCTGAAAACTTTGCCAAAACAGATTTATAGCGAAATTGCTACGATGACTAGTTTTTTCTATATCAAGCCTTAGCATCGTAAGTGCAACAAGTGTCATACATGCCATATCATGCCTTCTTTAAGGTTAGCTATGATACCATGTTAAATTTTTAGAATTTACTTCAATTTGATCTAGGATCTTAACTGAGAGAACAACATGTACAGCAAATCAACAACATATCAATCATGGACACAATAATGTCAGCACCCAAGAGACACAGAGTTTACTTGGGGAAAACCATAAAGGTGAAAAACTCCAATAACTTCCTCAGAGATAGATAGAGAAATCATACAACTAGAATACAAGAGATAGTCTTCTCGTATCAGCAAAGCCTCCTCCTCCACAAGTGTGCCACTCTCCCAAGTGTGAGTGAGAAAATAGAATGTGTAAAATGAGAGAGACACACTCTCTATTTATACACTAACTTGACTTGACCTTTACTCAACTAGATCGGCCTCCACTTAACCACTTAACATAATGTTGACTGGGCTGACACCCAATAGGGTGGTCTAATAACCCTTTGACCCACATGGCCGACCCCCAATAGGGTGGTCTAATAACCCTTCGACCCACATGCAACTGAACCATAACCAAGCTCGGAGTCAAAAACCTCACCAAAAACCTAAACTCTCACCTGATGAAAGCCACAGGGCTTCACTGCTTTACACTTAGTAAACTCGAGCAACTTATACAGTAGATTCACAATGAAAATTACAGAGAATGGAGACACAGTGCCATCTACAACCACCCACGGTCGAGCCCTGCTAACCAGCGGCCTGTCGGCCTCTTCCCCAAACGAAAAACACAAAATGAATGCGTGAAGGCAACAATAAACGTTTTGGCAAGATTGTCTTAGGGTTTTTCACATCTCAACGATCGAGACATGAGATCAATGATCAAGAATTAGCCAGCAAATCCACGATAGTACCAAGGCAGAGATACGACCAAACAACAATCAATAACCTCATTTAATAACCAGTATAGTTGGATGCCATATCATCCAGGGCTGAGCTTACAGCTCGGTGAACTATCACCATTCTTACCACTATTACCACGTGGAGCCAGAACACGTAGGTGCCATCTTAGCAAACCACTAACATCACACAGAATCGCATTTAATGCTGAGATCTCACGTATTAATCTGCTAGATCCTCTACTGCAACAACATTAAATTCATATCAGCATCGAGTTATGGCTACAGCGTAATTATCAGGATTGTATCACTACTGTACAACTGCATTACAACCGTGATATAAGTTTTCAAACCATAGGGGATATATATATCAATACCATAACACAAACAATGCATAGTTCCAACCATAAGATATTATCACGATAATACATTCACACTAAGAGTATTAACTATGTTCTAAGTTCACATAGCATATATGCATTGCACATTCGAACCATAGGGTTTACATATAGTGTTATCCAATGTTATTCGCATAGTTTCCATATATTTCCAAATCAAAGGAATCGATATAGTTTTATATATATCAAGCATGTTTTAGAAATCGATACAATGCCTTAGTATTGTAGGCACAACCGTAAGTTTAACATTTAGACTCATGCATACAATAAACATGCATTACAATTACAAAAGCTAGGTCACTTGCATAAGGTTATTATAACAAAAATCTAACCCTCACATTACTTAGAAAGCTAGGGTTTGACACTAATCCTATGTGTCGCATACAATTATGTCTAGTAGCATCTTGTTTATAAGATGACAGAACAGAATATCATCACTTTAGTATTTTCAAAACTCCTTACATTGCAGCGGTCATTTTCTAGGAGATTCACTTTAATCTAATGGTGGCACTATCTTCTCAAGTTCATTCATAAGTTCAACCTTGTCGCATTTTCAAACTAATCATCTAAGCTATAATACCACTGATCCTACCAACCGATACAACAGAAGTATAGTGTAGAACATTGATAGCGACACATACAAATATTATCATAAAGACGATACAAGTTGACGAAGATAAACCAAAGTTACATACCATTGACATCTTCATGCACGGCAGTATATACATTTATCTTAAAAACACAGACGACAAGATGAAGCTTATAACTTGTCTTGATAAACTGGAATTACTCTATTACCTTACCTGCAGATCTGCGAAAGAAAGAATCCAATGCTTTAGCTTTCAAAGCTAAGTAAACCAAAGGGAACCCTGTAGGAACCCCTTCAGAATTATGCAAACAATTCAACAGTATTGTTACCAGATCATTACACATAACGAAATAAACATTGTTCTGTCGCATCTTATTTACAACCAAGTATCTTTTTATGTTTAAAAATAAATATGACAAGTTTATGAAGCTGTTATTATCTATTAGTTAGTTAATTATCATTCCGCAGATAGCATTTTTCTTCTAAAATAGGCTATATCAAAAAAATTTAATTTTTGCGATTTTTGGGATGTTACAACTATTTACATATCATCGCACAAACTTAAATCCAAGCCCAGTTTTGGGTATGGTACAGGGTCGAACCCTTTTGCAACCAACTTAATATCATTTTAAAAACACAGAGCTAAGACATATCACATTAATAAAATGAAACATACGAATTGTAATCCAAGGCTTAGATCAAATCAAGATTTCACAAATGTTTAGACATTATGCAAACAGTTAAAACCAACAAGAAGCTGAGAGTAAGCCATTTCCATTACAACACTAGAATTCTAAACAAATATCAAACAGTGATCCTTTGTATTTCCATTAAAAGAAAATATTACAATTGCAGTATTACTGCTTAGTGAGGAACGAGGGTCCTCCAAATGGTTAAACTTTGTATCAAACCCTTTTTTGGTCGAAACACCAACCCTGGATTTTAGCCATGAAAAACATCTACCATAGCTTTACTTCCCTAAGTTGCCTCATGGCTCACTTAATAAACAAACAAATACTGGAGGAGAGCAATGCAAACAAACAACCCAAAACTTGTTGACAGAGGTGACATCTGGGAATGGACCCAAAGCTTACCGTGGTTTCCCACCCACTAGAGTTTGTTTCCTTTCCTCAAAAAGCTCACACCAAGGAATACAAGTTGAGAGAAGAAACGTGAACCCTGTCCCTGCCATTATAAACAACCCGTGGTTAAAAGATGAAAGCCATTGTACAATGAAGAAACCTCACAAATAGTAATCAAATGATAAAACTTATGTAATGGAATTTACCTTTGTAAGTTTTGAACTCGGGCCGAGAACCGAGCAACTGATTCTCCAATGCATGTCTGGAACACCATTAATACACCACGAACCAACGATTTCATTGTTAAACTGCTTCTGCCAGTGGTGCTGGTTGCTCAACAACCATGGCGGTCGAGAGAGTTCATCCCTCTATAACAGCGCTGGAACAAAAAACTAATGCAAAGACCAAACCCCCCAGCGTAGTGATAGGGTTTCCCTATACTTGGATATCATTAACTCAACCATCACGTGGTCGCATTCAATGCTTGACCTGTCATCCACTAGCATATAGATTTTTAACCACTATACTGTAGTCCACACTTGCAAATGCTCGTTGTGTATTATTACTATAATGTTGGTTGCTAGTTTACCACCTTTTTATATAGTTTTGGATCCTTTAATTAAAACACCATCGAGTTTTAGTTAGGAGTCTCCAACCCTAACGTGAAAAATGGACCAAGTATATAATTACAATATGGTTTAACCTTGCCATAAAATCTTATAATAATGATCATATTATCAATCCCATACTATGATGTAAACCAAACCTACAAACTACCCAAGGTCATTATGAAGCGTTAGCTTAAAAGCTAGGTAAGCTTCGGGGCGTCACCAAGGACCCCTTCAACAAAAGAAGAATATGTTCAATGGTAATATAATGTTATAACTACGAATTCATATACAATCAGAAGAGCGACAAATTAAATATCAACATTATCATAAGCATTAAATTATCATATTGGAGATCATAAAAGAACATTTCAATCAGTGATCAAGAAGCATTATCAATCAATGCATTTCAAAGATAATTTAAGTGTCATCTATGTAAAATATAGATAAACAGTAAACTAATATCCCTTTATATATGTTATGTGAGAGGAGAAATAAATGTAAGTGTTGCAGATTCACCTTTATCATAAAAGTGTCATACATAGATACGCATCATCGTAAAAATCAAGGAAGACATTTCATAGAGAATTTATAAAACTATAAGAGTAATTGTTCATAAGTATATTCTGCAGAGTAAATATTAGTATTTACTCCTTTAGAAAAAATTTAAATTTTGATGAATTTTTGGAGGTGTTACAGAGTCCCAGTAGTCTTTAAGGGTAAAGGGTGTGTTACAATGTTGGTGAAAAATTGGTTAAAGAAGTACGAGAATCGTACTCTTCTTGTATGATCGATTAATCATGAAATCTTATAGCATTGAGTATAAAAAGATTTAAGCTTTCTCTGGATGATTAGTCTCAGGCTAAAATGAGTCTATAAGCCACCAATGAGAATGTTTAACTATGATTATAAGGCTCACATGTTTTTGTGTTGAAGGATACATAAAAGAAAAAAAAATTACACCCCATTTTTCTCAAAATAGTAAAGAGGACATTGGGTGCTGTTACATATGGTATCAGAGTTGATGTTCTAGCACTCAGGCCTTTTGGGCTCTAAGTGAAATGAAAAATAAAAGTTCCAAGGAACTATGATTATGTAAAGTGTTATATGATACAAAAATATTATGATTATGTTTGTGTGATTTAACTCCATGAGGTTTTAGCTAATATAACTATTTGGCTGATGTGTGCGAGGAATTGATCGCACGAAGTAAGGGCTTTGCGTTCAAGAACCAAGCTAATCAATGGCAAGAGGATCGCTAAACCAAACGGATTTCGAAAAAATCACTGTAAGTGAATGCCTCTATATGGTTGTCGAACTTAATAGATTGTCATGTGCAGTAGGCTCAACTTAAAGCTTGTGTTGGTAAAGAAGGTTTGCGATGATAGTGGAATTAGAGCCACAATGAGAACCAAGATGTCACTAATGCAATGTTATGAGACATTGTTGCATGCACATGAGACAATATGACTAGAGAATTGAAAATCTTGAGAGCATCAAGTGAAATTAAAAGACAATCATACACATAATGTTATTAAATAAAACCCTCACCCTACTAACATAAGAAGGAGGGGGACGGAGGCGCCCTGCAAATTCAATAAAGATAACTTAATTTAAAATAAAGCTAAGCAAAGAAGAATGAAGTACACATAATGTTATTAAATAAAACCCTCAGCCTACTAACATAAGCACGAGGGGGAGGGATGCACCCTACAAATTCAATAAAGATAACTTAAATTAAAATAAAGCTAAGCAAAGAAGAATGAAGAAGAGAAGCCCAAGTCTGAAGCACATATTTGGGCCAGAAAGGAACACCTACAGTTGGGTATAGAACACGATATGTGTTCAGGTAGGAGCACTACCAATTTAATGCAGGAGCACTGCAATACCCTGAAGAGCTGTTAGAGGTAGTTCCATGGTTTTAGTGACATAAAAGTCCCTGCAGCACTCTGTAACTCAAGAGCACTGGGTGAGTGTTGGGTTGGACACTTCTCGAAGCACACTAAGAGGTGGCATATTTCGTGACGGATTTGAAAAGGGAGATGACCCTCTTTCAAGAGGTGGCCCTTATGAGAAGATGACCCTCTATGTGCAAGAAGTGAGAGGAGGTACGTCGTAGGGCTCTGAGACGCGGTGATGGGTACCATCCTGTGTGTGATGCACGCCCTGAGGGGCATGACACCGAGAAGGTGTTGAGTACCAATCTTGTGCTTGGTGCACGTTGAGAAGGGAAGAGAAATTGTATCAGCAAAAGGTGGTAGATTTCCCAAGAGGAAAATCTTGAATACCATCTACTGACGCATTTGAAAGATGCTACAATGGTATGGCTACAGGGTATTTTTTAAGGATTCTAATATTATACTTAAGTATAGTATCCTAGGCGATTATTTTGGATTGAAAAAAAACATCTATATAGAAAGGTAGGCGAATATTAAATATGAAACATACAATTCACTACTGAAGTGTGTAAATTTTGGCGAATATTATGATAAAAAAACATATTTTATGTAAATATAGGCGATATTAGAGACTAAAAATGACCAAATAGCGAATTTATTTAAGAAAAAACCCAAAAAATAGCCAATTGGCAAAATTTTGCCCCTAAAAATTACCCTGTATGGCTATACCACAGGTACGCAAATGAAATAAAATTGCAACAAATAAGTGTGTATTTGAATTTATGTAATTGTGATGAGAATACAGTTATGTTTCAAATGAAATAATGAGATTCTTGAATAAAGATGCTATTCAATTAAATGCTACTACCAAGTATAAAAGGCCGGAGGTACATGAAGTATCTTAGTGTGACATGGTACTCAGTATATAGATAGCATTATTGTATGTATCGATTGTTCTTTTCACATAGTAAGTGTGTTACTGGCACTGGGTGTGTCAGTTAAATTATGATGTATGTTAAGCTACAAGCACTCGAAGTGGAATTTGGTGTGTTATTTGTTAAGTTTAAACCAAATAGACTAGCAAGATCACTGAAAGAAACATAATCACAAGATAGACACAGAATTTACCCTGGGAAACCCTCATGGGGTAGAAAACCCAGCAAAGCTTTCCTCAATAAGATGATCAACAAAAATACAAGATGTACTCCAAGACTTGACCTCCTTCTCTACCTCCTATGCAGACCTCCTAGACACAAGTGCGCTACTTTCTGAGTTGTGGAAGTGTGTCAAATGAGGAGCTCTCCTCCTCTATTTATACTAGTTCCCGACTAACCAAAATCCCTAATGGGGCCGACCTCTCTTGGAGAAGTCTAATAACCCCTAAAATATAAAATCAGGGCCGACCCCCACATGGTGGGTCTAATAACCCTAGTTACCACAAACCATTGGAGGAATAAACATCTCCGGATACATAATAGAATCACCTCGGAGGGATGAAACATCTCCGGAATAATAATGTACAAACATAATATTCTTAGAAGTTACAATATTCAACACTCCCCCTTAACGAGAAGGATATTATAACAACATCTGCAGGAGCAAGGAGTCATCGACTACATCATACATGATACATCTATAAATCATCGGAAGCTTTCTTCAATACATCATCATCAGTAACTCAACCAGTTACTGGAACATCAACATCATTGTCATCTCATGATCATCAGTATCGTCATCACACGATCATCAGCATTGTCATCACATGATCATCGGCATAATCATCACACGATCATCAACATCATCATCACACGATCATCAACATCGTCATCACACGATTATCAACATCGTCATCACACGATCATCATCGTCGTCACACGATCATCAGTATCGTCATCATACAATCATCAGCATTCGATCTACAGTATCTGGATCATCTGGATCATCTCGATCTACAGTATTTGGATCATCTCGATCTACATTGTCTGGATCATCTCGATCTACAGCATCTGGATCATCTCGATCTACAGCATCTGGATCATCTCGATCTACAGCATACTCTGCAATACACACGATCATATTACAGGATGATCAATCCCGCTCTCTTTAGGACATAGGTCCATGGATGATACAATCTAGATCATGTTCCAGGATGATCAGTCCTTATCACTTTAAGACAAGGCTCATGTCTAGGGACAATGCAATCCCATCACGTACATTTTGAACCCAGTTCATGGACGATGCAGTCCTCACACGTACCTTTAAGACAAGTCTCATGTCTAGGGACGATGCAATCCCATCACGTACATTTTGAACCCAGTCCATGGACGATGCAGTCCTCACACGTACCTTTAAGACAAGTCTCATGTCTAGGGACGATGCAATCCCATCACATACATTTTGAACCCAGTTCACGGACGATGCAGTCCTCACATACATTTTGAACCTAGTTCATGGACAATGGAGTCCTCACGTACATTTTGAACCCAGTTCATGGACGATGCAGTCCTCACGTACATTTTGAACCCAGTTCATGGATGATGCAGTCCTCATGTACATTTTGAACCCAGTTCATGAACGATGCAGTCCTCATGTACATTTTGAACCCAGTTCATGGACAATGCAGTCCTCACGTACATTTTGAACCTAGTTCATGGACAATGCAGTCCTCTACCTGTTCATTCAGGAATTCATTCTCGGAGACATCATATCTACGGATCAATTCTGGGACCAAAGTCCGGGGAAGATGCAATCCCCTACCTGTTCATTCAGGACTTCATTCTCGGAGATATCATGTCTACAACTCTCTTTAGAACATGTGTTCAAGGATGATGCAATCCCTCTTCTTTCTCGGAGACATCTGTCTACGGCTCACTTTAGGACTGAAATCCAAGGATGATCCAATATTCACATGTCCACCAAGGACTTCATTCTCGAAGACATACTTCTACGGCTCTCTTTAGAACATGTGTTCAAGGATGATGCAATCCCTCTTCTTTCTCAGAGACATCTGTCTACGACTCACTTTAGGACTGAAATCCAAGGATGATCCAATCCTCACATGTCCACCAAGGACTTCATTCTTGAAGACATACATCTACGGCTCTCTTTAGAACATGTGTTCAAGGATGATGCAATCCCTCTTCTTTATCGGAGACATCTGTCTACGGCTCACTTTAGGACTGAAATCCAAGGATGATCCAATCCTAGCATGTATCCTCATCAATACAGGTACAAGTATCCTCATTAATCAATACATGTATTTTCATCAATACATTAATACAAGTACTCTCATCAATACATCAATATGTAACAATACGAGTATTCTCATCAATACATGTATCATCAAAAGTATGTATCCTCACCAATACATATATCATCAAAAGCATGTATTCTCACCAATACATATATCATCAAAAGCATGTATTCTCACTAATACATATATCATCAAAAGCATGTATTCTCACTAATACATATATCATCAAAAGTAAAAAAACAAGTAAAAAGTAAGTATTCTAAGTATAAGAGTCCTAAATCTAAATAATCTAAGTATCCAAGTGTAGCAAACAGGTATCCACATCATCGACCTTGCTGTTGATGAGACAATCTCATCATCAGTGACTATACTACTCCCCCTTTCGAGGAGGGTCCTTTTGAACTACACCAAGCTTGTCTCGGAAGTATTCAAATTTCACTCGAGACAGAGGTTTGGTCAAGATATCAGCAATTTGATCCTCAGTGCTCACATACTCGAGCTTGATAGCTCCTCTCTGCACCATATCTCGTATATAAAAGTATCAGATCTCTATGTGTTTTGACTTATCGTGGAATACAGGATTTTCTGTCATCTTAATACAGCTTTGATTGTCACACATGATCACAGTGGGATCCATTTCTAAGTCAAACACTCCAGATAATAGCTTTCGAAGCCACACTACTTCACAGCTGGCAGAGCAGGTAGCTATGTATTCTGCTTCAGTAGTACTGAGAGCCACACTAGATTGTTTCTTGCTGAACCATGAGATCATGGCAGATCCAAGACCATAACATCCACCTGATGTACTCTTTCTGTCTGAGACACTTCCTGCCCAATCAGAATCTGAGTAACCATGTAATTTGAGTTCATGATCTCCAAGATAATATAGACCAAAATCTAATGTACCTTTTAGGTACCTCATTACATGCTTTGTAGCTATTAAGTGAACCTTTCTAGGTTCTACTAGATACTGACTTAGGGTATTTACAGCAAAGCATATATCTGTCCTAGTATTTGTTAAATACATCAATGACCCAATAGAGTTAAGTCCACTCATTCCGATGAGTCATTAACTAATAACTTCAAGTTGGAGTCCATGAGAGTGGCCATGGATTTACACTCCAACATATCAAATCTTTTTAGAATCTCCACAACATACTTACCTTGATTTAGAAAGATTCCTTTTGGTTCTTGCCATACTTCTAGACCTAAGAAGTAGTGCATTAATCTGAGATCTTTCATCTCGAATTCTGAAGAAAGCTTCTACTTGCATTCAATAATTTGTTTCTCATTTCCGGTTAGAAATAGATCATCTATATATAACAACAGTATAACTGGTTCATCATCCATCACTTTGAGATAAAGATTGGGGTCAGCTTTACTCTTGGTAAAGCCCATGCATGTTAAGAAATTGTCAATCCTTCCGTACCAAGCTCTGGGAGCTTGCTTCAATCCATATAATGCCTTTTTCAGTTTGCATACATGAGTTCTCTTGTCTTTAACCTCAAACCCTTGTGGTTGCTCTATGTACACTTCTTCTTCAATTACACCATTTAGAAAAGTTGTCTTAACATCCATTTGCTGTAATTTCCACTTCATCATAGATGCAAGTGCCATGATAGTTCTAATTGAAGTATACCTAGCAACTGGTGCAAATGTTTCTTCATAGTCAATTCCCTCTTTCTGAGAGAATCCTCTGGCTACAAATCTTTCCTTGTATTTTTCAATGCTACCATCTGCAGCATGTTTTATCTTGAAAATCCATTTGGAAGAAACCACACTTTTATCTTTTGGTTTGGGAACTACATCCCAAACATCATTTTTCATTATTGACTGATATTCTTCTATCATTGCTTCTACCCATTCTTTCTTCTGAGCTGCCTCTTCATAGCTAGTAGGTTGTTGATCCACAAGATCACACATCCAGGCCATATAGTTGGACACTAGCTTTGGTTTCTTTCTTTCTCTAGTGGAGCCTTTAGGAGCTCCATATCTTTCGGCTCCTTGAATAATATCTCTAGCCCATGCTGGCCTTCTTTTCTTAGATAAGTCTGTAATAGGGGGTTCTTGTGGTTCCAACATGTCATGATCCTCTGGTGAATCATCTTCAGGGATGGGCACAGCCTCTGTGATTCTAGGAGGTGTATCTTCTTCATAGATTTCTTCAAGTTGGCACTTCCTGGATTTCTTGAGAGCTGCTTCTTCATCAAATGCTACATCTCTACTTATTTCCATATGATGAAAACCTGGTATGTAAATTCTGAAGGCTTTGGATGATTCAAAATATCCAACAAATATTCCCTTCTTACGAGAAGGATCCAACTTGGTTCTCTTTTCTTTTGGAATGTGAATGTACACAGGACTTACCTCAAGCTTCTTTCCTGTGAACACTTCTTCTGGAGTTTTGAATTCAAGAGCACTATGGGATAGTTTATTTTGCACATAGACTGTTGTCCTAGCTACTTCATCCCATCGATACATGGGTAGATCTTGGTCATGTATCATAGTCTTTACAGCTTCCATGATGGTTCTATTCTTCCTTTCAACAACCCCATTTTGTTGGGGATTGTAGGGAGTGGTTAGTTCCCTCTTGATTCTGGCTTCTTTACAAAAGTATTCAAAGTCCTTTGAAGTATATTCTCCGCCATTATCTGTTCTGAGAATCTTGATTTTCTTTTCTGAGAGATTTTCTATTAGGGCCTTGAACTCTTTGAATTTTCCAAAGACTTCATTCTTACCTTTTAGAAAGTATATCCAAGTCTTCCTTGAATAGTCATCAATGAATGAGAGATAGTATTCAAACCCACTTAGGGAAGTGGTGGGCACTGGTCCACATACATCTGAGTGTATTAGCTCCAAAATGTTCTTAGTCTTTGTTTCACTCTTTTGAAAAGGGTTCTTGACATTCTTCCCTTTCTCACATCCTTTACATGAGCCATTATGATCAACCTTCAAATCTGGTAATCCTATGACCACCTTGCTTACATAGGGTAAGGCTTTGTAGTTAATGTGAGCTAATCTTCTATGCCATAGCTCACTGGGGCTAGAGGTTTCATGTGCAAGGGAAACTTCTGGATGACCCTTGAGCTTATAGAGACCTCCTTCTTCTTCACCAATGACAACTGCATCTTCAATTGATTTTCCTTTGGGCCACATGAGTACTTGTCCATCTATGAAAGCCACTGTAAAACCTTTCTTATCTAGTGCTGAGATAGAGAGTAGGTTCTTCTTTAAACCTGGTACATATAAAACTTCTTTCATTTTCAAGGGTGTTCCAGAATCAAGCTTGTAGCTTGCTTCACCAATTCCCTTAATGGGATATTGATAATCATCTCCTAGAGATACCTTTTGTGGTGAAGACTTTTCTTCAAGTCTTGAGAGAGTTTTCTTTTGACCTGTCATGTGCTTTGAAGCATCACTATCAATGAGCCATGTATCTTCTCCAGGAGACACAGATCCAGAGAGTGCAGAAAATAGGACATATTCTTCTGGATCTTCTTTCTTTACTTTAGATCTTTTCCTTCGAGGCCTTTCCTCTTCTTCTTCTTCTTCTTCTTATTCTACTTCTTCTTCACTATCATCTTCTGCCATATGTGCATGATGTCTTTTGTGAACAAACTTCTTCTTCTTCTTTTTAGGTAAAGTACAGTCTCTAGAATAGTGTCCTAGTTTAAGACAATTATAACATTGGACGGTGGAGAGGTCTCTTTCTGATTTTGTTCCTCCTTTCCTTTTGAATCTATGAGAGGGTTGATACTTTTTGTGGTTCACTTTCTTGAAGTGACCCCTTCTTCCTCTTTTGGTGTGGGTGGCCAACGATTGGTCATCCTCTTTGAGAAGGGCTTCTCTATTGGCTACCCTAGCCTCTTCTTGAACACAATCCTCCCATACTACATCAAACTTCATACTTTCTTTTCTGGCACACATAGTTTGTATGAATGATTCCCAAGGTCTAGTGAGACCATTTAGAGCAGTCATCACAAGTTCATCTTCATCAAGAGTGTCACCAATGGCATCTAGTTTCTCCTTGATTTGGGATACCCTTGAGAAGTAGTCTTGAATGGATTCTCCTTTGTGCATCTTGGTACTCTTCAACTGAGTCCTTAGGTTCATCTTCCTATTGATGTTCTTTCCTTCATACATTCTTCCTAGGGCATCATACATTTCCTTTGGAGTCTTCTTGGAAGCCACTTGGGGAATCAAGTGGTCTTTAATAGAATCAGCTATGATTCTCTTTTCCCTAATCAAATCCTTCCTATGCTTCTCTTTGGCTTCATATCCTTCAGGTTCTGCAACTTCATCCTTGATATAATGAGCAAGATCATTCTCTTCAAGAATGAGACCAATTCTGTATTTCCATGCCCGAAAATTCTCTATACCTTCTAGCTTGTCTTCAAGCTTAGTGCTTGGAGCCATCTTCTCTTGTTGGATTCCAAGAGATAAGAGATAGAGTAGTACTTACCCGAAAATTTTAACTTTTCACTTTTCCGGAACTGCAACAGAATTTCTGGTTTATCGCACTTTTGGTAAAACTAGGGTTTGACTTTCTCGGAGTTCTATCGAACGAAAAACCTCGATCCAAGGCTCAAAATATAGATCTTTAGAAGGGCTAATCAGCCATGTAACCAGAATCCAAAAATACTAACTTTTGCAGAAACCCTAATTTTGGGAGAGAGAGAGAAATATAATTTCACCTTGTGAAAGATGTTCTATTCAGGCTAGCTCTGATACCATGTTAAGTTTAAACCAAATAGACTAGCAAGATCACTGAAAGAAACATAATCACAAGATAGACACAGAATTTACCCTGGGAAACCCTCATGGGGTATAAAACCCAGCAAAGCTTTCCTCAATAAGATGATCAACCAAAATACAATATGTGCTCCAATACTTGACCTCCTTCTCTACCTCCTACGCAGACCTCCCAGACACAAGTGCGCTACTTTCTGAGTTGTGGAAGTGTGTCAAATGAGGAGCTCTCCTCCTCTATTTATACTAGTTCCCGACTGACCAAAATCCCTAATGGGGCCGACCTCTCCTGGAGAAGTCTAATAACCCCTAAAATATAAAATCAGGGCCGACCCCCACATGGTGGGTCTAATAACCCTAGTTACCACAAACCATCGGAGGAATAAAAATCTCCGGATACATAATAGAATCACCTCGGAGGGATGAAACGTCTCCGGAATAATAATGTACAAATATAATATTCTTAGAAGTTACAATATTCAACATTATTCACTGTTGCAGGCTAGAGAAACTACAAGCGCCATGAATCTATAATAGATCTTTGGGAGAAACTTGCAGATGCTTTCATAGGTATTTTGGAATGATACCCCCATGCATCAGGTATGTTATAAACATGATACATATACCTTGACATGTTTGAAAATTTTATGCAGATAGAATTACATCTAAGAAAGAAAGTTGCATTGAAAATACATGTGAAAGAGTGTATAATACAACAAATTCTTGGACTAATGTTTCCTTACGGAAGGCAGTTTATGGTTTTAATAAGAGAGCATTGATGTAAACAAGGGCTGGTGAAATTATCACTTTATGTAGTATGCATTTAGGTGTCATTGATGGCTTTGAAGAACTATAGATAATGAAAAATATTTGTTAGAATGTTGTCATTCTAAGCATATGAAATGAATGAAAAGACTTGTAGCAGGAATAACCCTATGGGAAAAGGACACATGTTGTCTTATGGGAATATAAGTGCCTTGGATGGGAACAGTACATGGGGTACTGAAAAAAACATGTGATGTGTTACTTCCCTTTTATTTTGCACTGGATGCGTGGTAGGCACCTGGTGTTCCATTAAGTTCTTCACTTGACGTGGTATGGACACGTATGGTGTTGTTTTAAGATGCACTTGGTGTGCTTATGGTGCTTGATGTGCGTCATTGGCACCTTGCATGCATTTTTTGTGTGTTTGACACGCTATGGGCACAAGATGTGTTATTTACTTGTTTTGGCTATGAAGGATCTCTTAATCAATATCTACATACTCGTGGACCATTCGGTGTGTGGTTCATGAATTGCACATCAAAGATGTTGATCAATGTATGCACATGCTATAGAATTAAAGAGAAAGGCTGCCACTAAAAAGATAAAAAGCAAGGTAGTGACACGCTACAAGAGTGCAGGAGGAGGACCTTGCAAGATACGTAAATATTTGTAATTTCTTATTTTCTTGCTCTTGTAAATGCTAATACATGTGCAGATAAATACTTGCTTAGAAAGATAGTGTTGGGATGCTGAGAATTTTTGAAAGGGCGTGATGTATTTTGGTGAATACATATGCATGCCGAAATTGAGTAACTTCAATAGCATAATGTGAAACTTAATGTTTGTTTATTGTAAACAAATATGTGGGATGTCAGCAAGATATTGCAGGTGAAATGAAAAATCACAGTAAACAGCAAGTGGCTATACATAGGAGAAAATGGCTCCGAAGTTTTATGTTTTACATTATGCAACTAATGCTTGAACCAGGTGAAGCTGGTACCAAAATTGCAATGCATTAGCAATGCCTAAGATAAGGAGCACAACAATACAGGAGATAAGTATTGCATTCATAAAAATCCTATCTTTATTATTCCTTTGTCATAAGGTTTTAAATATTGTTTCTTCAATATTGGAAAGATAATGCGTTTGCATATGGTAGAAATGCAGTGAAGGAGGATGAACAGGTGAAGTGGTGCGAAAAGTGGCACAACACCGAGGACAGTGTTCTTCCAAGGGGGAGAGTATTGTAACATCCTCATATCTGGTAAAATTCTTATTTACTCAAATTTGTCTATTTACATAATTACACTACCTAAAAACTAGACTAGAGCAAGCAATGCAACCTAGAGTGGAAAAAGGGAACGGTGAACCATAAGGGGGAGAGTTTTGAAGTTGATGAGGCCTTGAGATTTTTTGGCTTTGACTCGCCTTTGAACATGAGTTAACCATGTTCTGCTTTGTATTTTAGGTTGATTTATCTATATAAAAATATACCTATCTTGTAAAGGAGTATCCTTTTTAGCTGGCTTTTAATTGAAGCCTCATAACTATTACTATCTAAATACATATGTATATGTATTAGCTCAAGTATATATATATGTGTGTGTGTTTTATATGAGATAATATATATATATAGAAATGTGTACTGTTTATTATATATATATATATATTGACCTATTTATGGCACCCCTTTTAAATTCCCTCACGCAGGTGTATTGGGAAGGCATTTAATTAAATCAGTTAGTGGTTGTACTGTTCTTTTGGCCTGGTTCTAGTTGGGGATCCACGTGGGTATCCAACGCATGAAAACTCTTGGATTCTTAGGTTAGAGCGTTATGTTTGTGGTCGGGTTTAATGCTTTATTTAGATGGCTGGAATTTAGAACTACAGTCCTCGGTGAGTATTCGTTGGTTAACCTAAAGAAAGACGTTTCATTTTTATTGGTAGAGAAAAATGTTTTTATTTATTTAACGTTTCGATTGATGGAAGATATATATTTTCCTTGGGAATTTCCAAAAGGGGGGGAAAAACTTTTTTGATTATTGTTTCTGAGTGGTAGAAAAAATGTTTTAGTTGTTTAACGTTTTCATTGTTTTCGGATTTTTTTTTTTTTGAGGCATGTAGAGAATGGATCGGGGAATTGATATTCTGTGAGTGTATGCAAAAAAATGTTTTATTTGTATTTGCTTTATAGCATAGCATTTTTTTTCAAGAAAATAAATTGTGCTTGCCTTGCTATTTGATCCTTCAAGCAAAACGTTTTTGTGGCTTGACATTTTCCAGAAAATAAATTGTGCTTGGCTTGATGTTTGAGCCTTCAAGTTAAACGTTTTTGTGGCTTGTCATTTTCCAAAAAATAAATTGTTCTTGGCTTGCTATTTGAGCCTTCAAGAAAAATGTTTTTGTGACTTGGCATGTTCCTGAAAATAAATTGTGCTTGCCTTTTTGTTTGAGCATTCAAGCAAAACGTTTTTGTGGCTTGGCATTTTCCAGAAAATACTGGTGTGAGGTTTGCTGAAGAAAAGAAAGCCGTTTTCTCTTGTTTTGACCATATGAAATAGTTTTCTTTGTTGTGTGTCGTTTTCTATTGAATAGAGCTAAACACTTTTCATGATGTTGGTTTTTCCCAGATGGGAATTCAGGAAAGCGTAGCTGCTTGAGCATTCTTTCTTTAAGAAAAACGTGCTACATGGGGGTTGGAATTTTCCCATATGTGAATACTTGTGTGGTTTGCTTCTTATGTTCTATTTTACATATGTATTACTTGTTGACTGTGCAGATGCTATGGAAAGGGACGGATGGTGGAAGTCGATCCCTTTATGTTTCAGCTCGACATATTGTATATATATATATATATATATATATATATATATATATGCTGGATCATTATATCTTTTTAATGTGTGACTGCGCAGATGCTATGGTAAGGGGCGGATGGTGGAAGCCGATCCCTGTATGTTTGAGACATGAAAACCAAACCTTTAAACACTTGGATGTGGCATAGAGCATAGAAGGTCAAGTCTGGAGCATAGGCTTGGGTTAGAAAATAAGGACACCACAACCGGGTAAGAGGCTAGAACATGAGATGTGTTCAGGAATGAGCACTACCTGATGAATTCCAGGAGCACTGCAGTACCCGGTAAGGTTGTGAGTTGTTGGTTCAAGGTCAAATAGACTTAAAAGTCCATGAAACACTCTGTGGAACTTGGGAGCACTAAGTTGGGTGTAGGGTTGTAATCTGTGACTCGAAGTCTATAATCTTCAAAGAGACGGGTTAAATTAAAGAAAACTCCCTATCCTACTTGTTGATCACCGTGCCCAACTCGGGGGTAGCCTCTGGATGGACTAAGTAGAAACCGTCGAAGAGCCTACAGTTGGGAGGAGCGTTGCATTGCCCAAACAGTCCCCTTAGTAAATAATTCTGAATGATAATCAGTTAGATATATTGCATGAATAATGGAAAACAATCTAGAGTTTTAGAGCATAAGTGAGAGTTAGTAGTACTAACGAATGATACAAAGTGTGATGAAGACAGGTAGAAGAAGGAGGGGAGGAAACTCTCTTTCATCTCTACCAAACTGGTAAGAAAAGTATGCTCTGTAAAGCTATTATAATATTTGTATATCTTGTACCCTATTGCCAGTAGAGAGGTAGTGACAAGATGATTCAGGTATTTTATCTCTAACAGTGAGAGATTTGACTTAAAACATTAACATTTGTAGAGTTTCCAGCATGTTCGTTGAAGTTCTGGTAATGTAAGTGAAGATTATTTTCTTATGTTTACTTTTCCATGTATCTATGCAAAGCAGATTGGTAGATAGTTAATGGAAATAGACTCTTACACATAGTTTGTATGAAATTTGGATAAGAGATTTCGATATGGCACGAACCTTATAGATGAATAGTATTGTACAAAGCATACCTATGCTTTATGGTTTCACTATTTCGTTACATATATGGTATATTGCATTCAGGATGTATTAGAAATTATGTCTAATGTTTGAGAATATGATTTCCATGGTTATGGGTGCAATAGAAGAAGGAACGAACTTCTGTTTAAAGTAACATGCTACACTTGCATGTTCTCTATAATTAATGTTTAAATATTATACGGATAAAGAGTAAGGCACTATCCCAAGTTTAAAAAATTAAATAACAGCAAGGATTGTTATAATGGTAATATAGCGAGGTCTATTACAATAGGTATGCATCAATGTTGATACATGTAAAAGAAGGTGTGAAAAAGGGAATGCTGAGAAATCATGGTTCTATTTGATTTGTGAATGATGTAAAGGAGTACCGTTGATGTAGCATAGCTAAATTATCTTAAGCTATATTTGCACTATCTCCAGTATCAGTCTTCGATATAATCTATTATTGATAGAATGTATAATGGGTGTAAAAGAAAAACCATGACATGTCATCTTACTGATAGATAAGTATATATATCTTTGACCCGTGGTAAGATTAACGATACATCAGTATGATTCCTATTTTTAGTTTACTTTCATTAAGAAAATTATGTTAAGAGGATATGCCATCAAGGTGTGGACCCAACTTATTTTGCAGAAGAAGTTCTCTTCTATGACTTACTAACTTTTGAAGCTTTGTGTGGGTATTGCTTACCCATGTTTTCATATGGGGTTTAGAATGAATTCCACCTAAAGTCTATTTTATAATACTACAAAGGAGAACTTGGTTTGCATGCTTAAATGCTTGGAAAGGATTTTCAGTATTGAAGTAAGGATGTTTCTCTAATAGCATAACAATTTAGAATAAAAAAAAATAAGAATACTGAGATTGTTTTCCTAACGCAATTCATGTGGAATATGTCCTTGAATAGTATCGAAATAAAGAAAATGATTACTTCTCATACTCCCTTTGGTATTTATGGACTCTCAGTAGTCTTTATGGGTAAAGGGTGTGTTACAATGTTGGTGAAAGTTTGGTTAAAGAAGTAAAAGAATCGTACTCTTCTTGTATGATCGATTACTCATGAAATCTTATAGCATTGAGTATGAAAATATTTAAGCTTTCTCTAGATGATGAGTCTCAGGTTAAAATGAGTCTATAAGCAACCAATGAGAATGTTTAACTATGACTATAAGACTCACATGTTTTTGTGTTGAAGGATATATAAAAGGAAAAAATAAAATTACACCCCATTTTTCTCAAAATAGTAAAGAGGACATTGGGTGATGTTACACTCAGGTATGGCTATCAATATTTGTAAGTCTTCGTTTCTTTATAATTGTAATGATCAAAATGTGATTGAAGCATTAAAATCTCTTTTCCCCTACAAATTTGATCCTCTAGACAATGGGTTCAAGTACGTAGGGTACTTCCTTAAAGCGAATTGCTACAGGGTGGAGGATTGGAGATGGATACTATAGAAAGTTATCGCCAAATCAATAATTGGGCTCACCATTGGTTATCCATTGGCGGTAGGCTCATCCTTGCACAATCGGTTATACAGATCCTACCGGTATACTGGTTCGGATTGAGGAAGGTACCTGTGTCTATTATTAATAGTATACATAGTAAGATGTTCCATTTTATTTGGGCCGGAAAACTTCACGTGACGAAATTCCACCTAGCTTGCTGGCAGAGTCTGTCATGGCCTAAGTTAAGTGGAGGATGGGGACTTAAGAATCTGGAATGTTTCAATTTGGCCATGAGAACTAAATGCTTGTGGAGGGATCTAGTTGATGGGGGTATTTGGACCAATGTTATATGTTCAAAATATTTAAAAACTCCCTCGATGCTTAAATGGGTCCGTAAGCCTGTTTTTTCCTTTTACCAAGCCTCTGTTGTCTAGCGCAGTCTCATTAGCACTTTCAAATATATTGGTCCTTGGATAAAATGGAAGGTGGGTTGTGGCAAGGAATTTTTCATTATTATTGACTCTTTATATCGGCGATGATGATTGTTATTTACTACCTAATAGCCTAGTAAAGGAGCTTCATGATCGTAAAATGGTGGTCCTTGCCTAGATTTATCAGGAGGGTTCAGTTTCTGGTAATCCTTGATGGTTTTCTGCCAAGGATTTGGATCTACCTTCTCATTGGAATCATGTTTGGGATAGATATATCGATCAGCTCAATTTTGTGGGCATTCACCTCACGAAATCCAGTGATAGACTGATATGGGATAGTTGTGGTTCAAATGGGGTGTTAACAGTTGCTCAGGTCTATAAGATGGTGTTACAATATTTTGCTGCATCACTGAAACACAAATGGTGGCATACTAAGCTCAGGAAATGGAATATTCCATTAAAGCTGAAATGTTTCTTTTGGTTGTGTCTTGAGGATAAAATCCTTACCTGGGCGAATATGCAATATAGAGGTTTTGAAGGCCTGGGTTTTTGTTCTCTCTCTAGATCGGATTTTGAAGACACACAACATCTTTTTGTTAATTGCAGTTTTATACAGGAGGTTTGGGGAGAGTTGAAAATGTGGTTTCACTTTATGAGGAATGGAGTGGTGACTCTCTCATTGAGTGGATTTCAAAGTTGATCCATAATACTGCTTCCCTTAGGACACTTCTGATGTTCACGATGGGTATGATTTGGAGGACGAGGAATGAATTCATTTTTGAAAACATCTCCCCATTTGTTATTGGTACCTGCAAAAGAATTTTGAGTTTTTATAGTGCTTATCTTGATGATAAGAAGCATAAAAAGTACAGGCATGTCACTTATTCTATTATTGAAAATGAAGGAATATGCGGGTTCTTTGATGGGGATTCGAAGCTGGGGATGTGTGGTGCTAGGGTCATCATCTACCTTCATAAGAATCACAATATCTGTATCAAAATGGTAATTGGTAAGGGAGATTGCATAAAAGCATAACTTTTGGTGGCTCGCTGCCTTCTATGGTTTCTATCAAGGAGGGGGTATTTCAAGTTTTCCATGTTCGGTGATTCATAGGTTATTACTAATTGGATCAATGGGAAGTCTAAAGTTGATATCATGATACTTCAGCCATGGCTTAAGGATGTGGAGTGTTTGGTGGCCTCCTTTCAACAAATCTGCTGCAAGCACATCTATCGGGAAACAAATATGGAGGCAGACAGCTTATCGAAGGATGTTGTGGGCCCAATGGATGGGTATCTGCATTTTGAGGAATCCTTGGATAACATGGTTATTAATCATGGAACCATGTGGGCGATTTAAATGTGTGGGTTTCTTGTTTTTGGTTTTTCTATTGTAATAGGGTAACGGTATTTGGTTGGGCATGTTTTTTGGACAAGTGTTTCCATATTTGCAGCTCTTTAGATGCTTGGTATTACATTGATGTTATGTTTGCAAAAGGATGTCCTTCAACTCCCATTAGCAGGGGATAGAACAGTAGTTCTTGATGGCTTGTGCATTTTGCTGGAACTACTACTGTAACTTTGATTTTCCTATTGAAGATAACAAATTATAGTTTTTTTTCATTGAAAAAAAAAAGTATCACCTCGCTAACTTTATAATCTTAAAAAACCATGTGCCATATAACTTGATTTACTATATATTTTAAAATACATGAAAAGGTGGACTCTCTCATTTGAGTCCTTAAACCACAAAGATCATGTTCATTTCCATTGATTAGATGATTAATAACTATCACTATGTGTGGTTATAACCTTCATTTATTTTCTTGAAAAAGTCGAGATATTTCCATAGAGTCCATAACACCAATGGAAAACATACATCATGTCAACATGACACTTAACTTTTCGAGGTAGCAGACGCTTCATAAGTTATGGTGAACATACCAGCTCTAAATTTTTAGCATTTTAATGTGTCATTAATATTCTAGCATGTACAACAATGATTAAATGTGGTACTTGCTTCGAAATATTGTTTTTTTAATTTTAATTTTTTTAATATGAAAATTATTTTATAAAAATAAAAGAATTATATTATTAAACATAATTTAATTGGCTAATAGTAATAATAAATTGTCGATAGATGATCGATACAATGAGAATGATATGTATAAAAATGCACACAAGAGGTAATAAGCCATGTGCCATGTCTTTTAAGAAAAGGTGGCCACGTGACAAAAGGTCTCACATACTACATCGCCATGTAGCATGTATTTTGAGAAAATGTCTCACATACACATTGCTTAACAATAATAATTTATGATGAATTAACAATAATCATTTATGATGAATTATTCACTTATGACATTATGAAATTACTATTATACGTTATTATATAATGTTTCATTTATTACAAATTATTGAATTATGTTATTATAAAATTACTTTCTATTATTATTTTATTTTATTAATATTATATATATTATATAATAGTAAATCCATTTTCATATTAATAAATTTGTATATCAATATTAAGTATGTATTGGGTTAATTGGAATGGCAAGAGACCAAATTAATTAACGAGGATGGAAAGATCCAAAGATCCTCACATAGTAGCTAAGGTTTGGCCCTAGTTGTCAGATTGTGTCAGTTGTGGGATTTACAATCACCTCTTCCATTATGCTACAATACACCTCTTATTATTAACAAAGATAATGTTCCCCTTCTAACTCTAATCCTTCATTGTTTTCTTCCTTTCTTCTAATACCACCATCCTTTGGTTCTCCTCCATAGGCCACCACCCTTTTGAATCCTTTGTAAGAATCTTTAAAGTTGAGGAAATCCACATGGGGTTCCCTAGATTTTCATCCTTCCCATGGATTCTTAACCCAACTTGGACATGGATCCTCTGGCTTAGCAACTCTATGGATACTAGGATTACCTTCAAAAAAGTCATTCTCAAAAGAGATGCAATAGAGGTTTTACTAGTACCAAGAGCGTAGAGACCAAGAGTTCGAATTGTAACTAAATATCCAACCTCATCCATTAGATTAGTAGAAGACACAATGGGATAATCACACTTGTTGAAGGAAAATGGTCTTATCTACATATCTAATGGCATTTGGTTAAATCTCTTGGATCTAGGCAACTAGATCTTTATATCTTGGAAAGTGGAAATAATGAAAAGTGTCTTATTTACATATCTAATGGTGTTTGGCCAAATCTCTTGGATCTACACAACTAGATCTCTATAGCTTGGAAAGTGGAAACAAGGAAAATGCTTTTATTTACATTTGCATGAAGGGGTTTTTTATACTTGGATTTGACCTTGTTAAGAACATATATCTTATCCTCAACCGAGGTCCATCATATTAAGGAAAATATAATTTATTCACGAATTCATGGATGATGTAGTGTCCTCAACCCCTTGCAATTTCGAATAGATAGAGCATAATATATTCATAAATACTATAAACAAATACTTTTTAGTATTAAACAAGCTATCCACCACTATCTACAATTCAATTGAAAACAAGCATAAATACATCATAATAATTAGACAAAAATAATTACACAAAGTGAAACTACTATAATACTTTTCAAATCGTATTAATTATGGCTAAGTTCCACACTATTATTACAACTCACAATGTATGCCACAATTCTTTTGATTTTTCACAACCATGCACACTATACCAACCAAATCTAGGGAGAGTTGAAGTCCCTTTTCTCACTTGCAAATTTCATATTTATGATTTTAATCCTTGGATTTTAACCTTACAACTACCATGGCCATTCAAATTCTAGATAAATGTAACACACCTGACATCCTCAGTACTAGGTTGAGGAAATGCGGTATAAAATTTATCCTTTTTCATCGTGCAACAAACAAGTATGTTAGTTTTACAAAACGTCATCATTAAAACATATTTGTTAACTGTATATAAACCCATTTAACTTGGGACTCATGATGGGATGATGAGTTTTCCAAATTAATCTTCAATCTTACTCTAATTAAAACGTACCCCATATCAGAATATTATAAGGCTATTCAATCCGACTTATAAGGGTATGATATTTCTATTCCATCAACCAAAGTTCATCAATAAAAATAATAACTACTTTGCAAGTCAGCCCTCAAGGAAATATAAAAATAACACCTACATAAGTTCATTGTTCACATAAGGGATTATAATAATTCATCATGTCTTTTTCAATAACTTATTTAACCCCAAAGAAACCTTCTTACTTACCACGCGAGGTTAGTCCAATAAATTAAGACTTTATCCACACTTTATCATAGGAATACATAACCTTTTGTCAATATAATCAAATTATTTATAAGATCTTCCATACATTTGATATCACTCAATTTCCTTATGGCCACACCATGCAAGATTAACTAAGAATTTAAATCATAAAAACATCATAACATGGGTCAGGCATAATATACTCAACTTTCAATATAATTTTAACCATTGCAAGGTACTACTCTACTAATGCACACTTCCTTTACATCGATTTTCATTTAAAATTATAATTATACAACTCACACCCTATCACTATGATAATGGCATCGATCATCTAGATATCACTGCACATATTTTACAAAGTAAATCACACACCTTATCATTATGCTAATCTCATAAGCCCAAATACAATTGTGCTGTCATTAATACACAGTATAAATTACAATCAATGTTTCATAACAAATACACATGTGAATGATGGAAACCCATGATATTTATAAACTGGACATCTTTTAAAAAAATATAACAATGAAAGTACTTATCTGGCTGGATATGCTCATGCGACTAAAGGTTTGACTGCAACATTCCTCCCAACCATTTGGCTCCCTATCCGGTGTATATTTCTGCCACCGAGAGGCCACCCCCGAGCCAACAATGAATCCACCAAGGAAGAATAACTAAACTCCAATACAGCTCAACTAAGTATGAATATTTCTTTTTACAAGAGTTATTAAGGAGAGATATCCTAATATATTTCAACTAAATATATATACTAATCAAACCCATACTGAAAGTGCTCTCAACTTCTCTCATGGTCCATATTTTCCACAAGAATGTATGTACATATAAAATCAAACATAGACTATTCCAACCTCACCAAGAGATTTTCCTTGCATTTAGCAATGTCAAGCAAATACTGTTATTCTTGTAAGATTATTTACATGCAACGTTTATATAGGTGTTTTAGATACACAATAACCATGAATAAAGTTGGAGTTGTAGTCGATTCTCAAGAATGGGATCGTTGTGCAATGGTTATATAATATAAGGCAGTGATCGATCTAACACTAAATCGCTTCTCTTAAAACACAAATTTGTCAACAAACAGTAAGACCCATGAAAAATACAAAGTTTATACATACAATACAACGATCGAACTATACAGATATAGCATGACAATGCAGAGTATATATTTGTATATATTATATACAGTAATCAAACTATACTGAGGTCGCAGGGATCAATCCAAATATACTCTGCATTTATATACATCAATCGAATTGAGGCTTCATATCCAATGCAAAGATAGTATAATATAGAAATTTCCTGAGATCGAATAACAATACAGAGGTAGTATAATATATATACAAAATGATAAAATGCGATCGAATAACAATGTAGTATAATATATATACACAACGATCAAATGAGATCACATAACAATGCAGTATAATATATATACACAATGATCAGATGAGATAGAATAACAATGTAGTATAATATATATATATACGCAACGATCAAATGAAATCGAATAAAAATGTAGTATAATTTATATACATTGGTGCAAGGTAGGTCTGGTCAGACCCTCTTGCTTAATAATAACACACAACAACACATAGGGTTCTCACATAGACTGGATTTGAACTGAATGCCAGAAGCTGGCTTCTATTACTTGAATCAATTACAGTGCTAAAATACAAAGCAACTAAAATAGTTGGCCTTAGCCTGTTACAAAATACAGAAATGGAACTCTATCTCTCAGTGTGTTTCTCGACTTTGTGCGATCTTCCCCCCTCTCATGATCTCTGCTGAATGAAATAACTCAATGAGAAATAGATGAACGATCTGTCTTCTAGCATCCCTCCCTCTCTCTATTTGTTTGCACTAGTCTTCTACTTTGCTCTATTGCTTCTCTTCCCGAGGTCACTCTGTTCCCCAAGACATCCTTCTATGTCCTCCGAATTCTCCCTAATCTTGTAGACCTGTAGTTGTTAGCACCCCTTGGCCATGCTGCAAAACCTCCTCCTGTGGTGACATCTGGCGTGATCCCAACCACCTTCATAACTACTCATAACTTCCTCAGCAACCTCCAATGGCTATTTCCTTGAATCCTGCACTCCTGTGACTGTCCTACGGTAGTCAGTCCTATCACTATCCTCGACCATACTGCGCTTCGTCACCCTCAACCTTACTTGTCATCTTCCGTTAGTCTCTACAGCTGCCAGTCCACCCCCTCCTCCACAGTTGGCTTTCACCGCATCCCATCGGTGTTGCTGTTCGACCATATGTCGACCCTTGACACCTTCGCTCATGTTCCCTATCGTCTGTCGACATTAGACTTGTCGATTCTCTACCTTTCTCCTGCCGACCTCCCATCGACAACTTCTACTCGACTACTTGGCTTCGACAGGCAATCTCCCTTTCGCATCAATGGTCATTTACAATCCCCATGGTTGACTTTTCCTTTCAATCAACTTTGACTATTTCTCCTAGGTCTCAATGCTCTTACATCAGAATCCCCATGTGAAAAAGAACTCGACTACTCAGTTAGTCTCCGGTATTCCTCTTTTGAAATCCATGTCACCTTGCTTGACTCATCATCTCTCCATCAGACCAAGTATTCTTTCTTTTGCGAACTTCGTGTGGATCCGACTTTGTGTTCCTCTAATACTTCGACGATTTCTTCCGTGTCGTGTCGACCTAGAATTTGCACTATCCAGTCGATACTCAACACTTCTGCGTTGTTGGTTGTTGAACCTTCATCATACTTGTACAGATCTAACAAATTGAAAGTATGAGATATGTTCAATTCCTTTGGTAGCTCCAAAACATAGGAATTGTCCGAAATATTCTTCAAGATCTTACACGGTCCAGTCTTCTTCAATTTCAGCTTTTTATACATTCCTTTCGAGATCCCCTCTTTCCTTAACTGCGCATATACTAAGTATCCTTCGCTGAATGATTGTAGCCTCTTCTTCCTGTCGGCTCTTAACTTGTATTCCATGTTTCTCTTTTCAATGCACTTGCGTACATCCTCATGCACTTCCTTCATATTCTCTATAAATGTTTCTGCATCTGTGCTTTTTATTACTTCTATCGGTATATCGACCAAATCCACCAGTCCATGTGGGATTCGACCCTGAACAATCTGGAATGGGCTCATACCTATCGACCGATTCACAAAGTTTTTGTATGCGAACTCTGCTTGCGCCAACACATTCTCCCACTGCTTGGGTCTGTCGGCCATCAAACATATCAGAAGGTTTCCCAAACTTTTGTTTACCACCTCGGTCTATCCATTTATCTGTGGATGGTACTCCAAGATAAACTACAACCTCATGTCTAGTTTCTTCCATAGGGTTCTCCAAAAATGGCCCATAAACTTGGTATCTCTGTACAGCATTATACTCTTCGGCAACCCATGCAATCTAACTATCTCCTTGAAGAATAGTACAACAATGCTTGTGGCATCACTTGTCTTCCGACACGGAATAATGTGTGCCATATTAAAAAATATGTCGACCACAACAAAGATTGAGTCGCTTCCTTGTTGCGTCTTCAACAATCCTAGAAAAAAATCCATGCTTAGGTGTTCCCATGGGGTATTCAGCATTGGTAATAGTGCATACAGCCCCGTATTCTCACTTCTTCCCTTTTCCAACTGGAAAACTCGACACTGCCATGCCCACTTTCTGACATCTATCGCCATTTCTGGTCAATAATACTTTTCTTCGACCAACGCCTTGGTCTTGTCAATGCCAAAATTGCCTTCTAATCCGCCACTATGCAACTCTCGGATTAGGTTCTCTCTTATTGATCCTCTGGGAGTACACAACTATTTTCCCTTGAATAGGTATCCCTCTTGGAAAAAATAATCCAAGTATGGAGTCCTGTTGACACTCCATGGTTTGCGACTACCCTTCCATGCTTTCGCAAAATCCTCGTCGATTTCATACTCTGTCTTCACCGACTCTATTCTTGTTGCCTGAACAGTTGTCGTGTTTGGCAGTGCAACTCTTCGACTCAGCGTGTCGGCAACCTTGTTCAACTTTCCCAACTTATGTGGCAACATGAATGTATATCCTTGCAAGAATTCGACCCACTTCATGTGCCGCTGGTTCAAATTTGACTGAGTGTTCAACTATCTCAGTGCTTGGTGATCTTTGTACAACACAAATTCCTTGGGAAACAAATAATGCCTCCAATTATTCAATGCTTGGACAATAACATAGAACTCCTATCATAGACTGAATATTTCCGCTTTGCTTCATCCCACTTCTCACTGAAGAATGCAATTGGTCAGCCCTCCTAGCTCAACACTGCGCCAATTTCCATTCCACTCGCATCGCAATCGACTTGGAAAAATTTGTTGAAATATGGGAGCACTAACACTGGGCTCTCTGTCACTTTCTTCTTCAACTTGTCGAAATATTTATGGGCAGCTTCTGTCCACTTGAACTCCCCTTTCTTCATGCACTCTTTTAACAGTGCACATATCCAACTGAATCCTCTGATGAACTTTCGGTAAAAACTAGCAAGTCCAGGAAAATTCCGCACTCATGTCGTGCTTGTCAGTTCTAGCCACTCCAATACAACCTTTTCCTTTTCTGGGTCCATCACTAACCCTTTACCCAAGATCACAAATCCCAAGTACACCATCTCTTCCTTCATGAAGAAGCATTTCTGTAGGTTCACCATCGGTTTCTCTTCCTGCAGTTTCCGTAACACTTGTCGAATGTGCTCCAAATGTTCGACTTTGGTTCGAATGAAAATCAAGATGTCGTTGAGGTACACTACGACGAACTTTCCAAAGAATGGTTTCATTACTTTATTCATCAACCACATGAACGTATTGGGTGCATTAGTCAATCCGAATGGCATGACTAACCACTCATACAGTTCTTCCATTGTCTTGAAGGATGTTTTCCATTCATCGCCTTCTTTGACCCTAATCTGGTGATAAGCACTCTTCAGGTCTATCTTGGTGAAGTATCTCGCTCCACTCAAGCAATCCATCAAGTCATTCATCCTAGGAAATGGAAACTTGTACTTGATCATGATTTTGTTGATGGATCTAAAGTCTGTATAAATCCTCCATTCTTCACCCTTCTTCGGTGCTAGTACTGCGGGTACCACACATGGGCTTAGAATCACTCTAATCAATCCTCTATCCAACAACTCATGGACTTGTCGACTGATTTCCTGACCCTCTACCGGAGTCATTCTATGTGGTGCCTTGTTTGGAAAACTTGATCTTGGAATCAAGTCGATATGATGGGATATGCTTCTCGTCAGTGGAAATCCTATCGGTGCCTCGTCGACTACTATGCTCCGAAACGCATCGAGCATCTCTTTGAATTCGATCTAAATATTCTCCATTGCCAACCTTTCAACACATGGTCGCTTCGGAATGATGGAAAAAAATCCTAACCATTTATCCTCCTCTACGAGGAATTCCTTGGCTGAGCACATCAGCACACGCTTCTCCCAATAGTTACTCTTGCCTTGCTTGTAGTCGGATTGGTCCTCCTGCTTCGGCTTCAGCATCTTCCACATGTCATTTTTCCATAGTGTGACCATGTTGGCTTGACCATCATAGATCATCTTCCGATCATACTGCCATGGTATCCCTAACAATAGATGACATGATTTCATTGGGATTACGTCGCACAGTACACTGTCTTGAAGCTTCTTAAGCTTAAATTTTATCAGGCACTATCTGGTTACCTTCACACAGTGTCCTTTCTGTAACCGAGATATCTTGTATGGGTGTGGGTGTTCTCGACATATCAACCCCAACTTGTCGTTGACCTCTATCGACACTAAATTTTCTATATTGCCACCATCGACTATGGTCTTGCAATACTTGTCGCCGATCAACACTCTTTTCTAAAATATATCCTTTCGCTATGCCGGTTTCTTCTCATAGCATCGTTCATCTTGAACCAACATTCTCCTGGCCGTCATGTCTCAACCTTTTCTCCACCATATTCACTGTTGTTAGAGGTTAATTCCATCCTTTCTTCGACTTGCTCATCTCGTCGATGCCTGGGTTTCGACTCTTATGCAATGTGTAGGTTCTCCGGGCATTCATATGCCTTCCGTCCGACTCCACAATACTTATAATAGACTACAACTAGTTTGTTAGCTCCTTTTCTATCGGTTGGACCACTTCGACCATACGCACCCCGACCGTGGGTCTCTTGACCGTCCTGTTAGTTTTCTTGCGCTTTCTCTCTGGTCGTTGTCCCTTCCGCACGTCAGTTGTCTTCGATGGCTTCCTTCCTGGTTCCACTACTTTGGCCCTTTGCGGAAAAAAATTTTGCACCTTGACTAGTCATCCTCCCTCTGGTCGACGTGGTTCTCCTCTATAGTTTCTCTTCTTCCTTCAGAGCTAACTGGTAGGCTTCACCGAGCACTCTGAGCCTCGACAGGCTCAACTCATCCTGTATGGAATACTTCAATCCATTTACATATATTGCAACAACTTCTTCACGTTCATCCGTTTGTCCTGACCGAATTGACAGTCTATAAAACTCTTCCATGTATTCCTTCACAGTCATCTCTTTCTGTCGAAATTTTTGCAACTTACTGAACAAGGAAATCACATAGTCACTAGGTAGGAACTTCCTTTTTAGCTTGGAAACCATCCTGTCCCAAGACTTGATCTTTTCCATGCCTTTCTTAACTATGTGAGCCTATACATTGTCCCACCATAATGAGGCATGACCCTTCAGCCTCAGACATGCAGTTGTAACCCGTTGAGGATCCTCTATCTGCTATATGTCAAAGTATTTCTCCATCTATCTGAACTAGTCTATCAAGTCTTCCAGATCCAAACTTCCTAAGTAGGTACGAACATTGATCCTTGTCTAACCTCTCATCTTCGTCCGAGGATTGATGAGTTTATCCTCTAGTTCTTCGAGTCCACTTCTTCGACTTCCTCGTCGCTGTGGTCAAGTGCATCGGGAATGCATCCACACCTTTGGCTCTCTTTGATCGCTGCGACCTCACTGGTCAAGCTTCTCATTGTTTGCATGCACTCGTTGAACATTTCATGATCAACTATGACTGCTGCGCCATGTGCTTTTCATCCTACACCTCATACATTGATGCCTCATTGTGTCATTTCAACCGTAGTTGAAATATTCATTCGTCCAATCGCAACCAGACTTCACAACTCGTGCACAACTCTACCCAACCGTAGCTGGAGCTGTCTACGCACTCACAGGCTCTTTTGGCTCTCCGTATTAAACTTCTCAACACTACATTCTCTCCAACTAGCGTAAGGAAGGTCGGGTCAGACCCTCTTGCTTAAAAATAACACACAACAACACACAAGGTGCTCACACAGAATGGATGTGAAATGAATGCAAGAAGCTGACTTCTATTACTTGAATCAATTACAGTGTTAAAATACAAAGCAACTAAACTAGTCGGCCTTATCCTATTACAGAATACAGAAATGGAATTATGTTTCTTAGTGTGTTTCTCGACTGTGTGCGATATTCCCCCCTCTCACGATCTATGTAAAGAAATCGTTGAGCAATGGATGAATGATCTGTCTTCCAGCCTCCCTCCCTCTCTCTGTGCCTTCACACTAGTCTTCTACTCTGCTCTCCTGTTGCTCTTCCTGAGGTCACTCCATTCCCCGAGACGTCCTTCTCTGTCTTCCTAATTCTACCTAATCCTGTAGACCTGCAGTTGTCAACGCCCCTCAGCCATGCTGCACAACCTCCTCCTGTGCTGACATCTGGCGTGATCCCAACCACCTTCATAAATTCTCATAACTTCCTCAACAACCTCCAACGGCTTTTTCCTTGAATCTTGCACTCCTCTGACTATGCTACAGTAGTCGGTCCTATCACTTTCCTCTACCATATTGTGCTTCGTCACCATTGACCTTACTTGTCGAATTCACTTAGTCTCTATGGCCACCAGTCTGCCTCGTCCTCCACACTTGGATTTTGACGCAACCCGTCGGTGTCGTTGTTCAGCCATATGTCGACCTTCGATGCCTCCGCTCTTGTTCCCTATCGTCTATCGACATCAGACTTGTCGACTCTCGACCTTTCTCCTACCGAACGCCCATCGACAACTTCTGCTCAAAATTCCCGTGGTTGAATTTTCCTATCGATCAACTTCGATTGTTTTGCCTAGGTCCCGATGCTCCTGCATCATACACACAACAATCAAATGAGATCAAATAACAATGAAATATAATATATATATATATATATATATATATATATATACTCAGTGAGCAACCTGAGATCAAATAATAATGCAAAATAATCTATATACATAACAATCAAATGAGATCGAATAACAATGCAGTATAATATATATACACATCGATCAAATGAAATCAAATAAAAATACAGTATAATACATATACACAACGAGAAACCTGAGATCAAATGACAATGCAATATAATCTATATACACAGTGAATAAATGAGAACGAATAACAATGCAGTATAATATGTATACACATCGATCAAATGAAATCGAATAACAATGCATATAATATATATACATATCGATCAAATGAGATAGAATAATGTCACCTACCCAAATTTCAGAAATTATTATGATCAATTTTGATCAATTTCGATCAAGGATGAATGTAATTACTGATTATTATTATTTAAATAAATTAATTAGGAGACAAACACCCAAGGGGACTGTTAAATGAGTGTTCACTGACCCACTAGAAGGAATGGTAGCTGTTGGAAGTTATGGGATAGATGGCAGCAATTGCACATTCACCACTAGCTGTTGGTTATGAGACAACTACCCCTAATAATGTGGCATTATCCCCCAGGTCGTGGAAGTGGGCAGGAAGCTCATATAATGACCAAGTAACAACTGAAAAGGCCTAGGCATCCTATATAAGGCAAATTCAAATTGAGCAGGTAGCTCTTACACAATATTTTCTGCAAAAATATTTCCTCATGTGCATGAGGTGATCACTGAGAGATTCGAATAGGGAGGCTAGTGGTGAGTGCAATCATAAGTCGACATACTATTTGTTAAAGAGCACCAGAGGTGCTAGAGCAGGTCCCTTGGACTGCTATCTCCTGAAGATTCCACAATTAATTGTTACTACAAGAGGAGAGCCTAAATTCCTAAGTTTATTCCTCCTGGTGGTTCAGTGAACAGGCTCCGAGGTCCTAAGGCAAGTACTTGGTTGTCTTCAGGAATTGGTTGGGTGGAACAGTCTTCTTGGGTTGTTTGTTTCCCTACAGATTCATCCAGGTTTTACTGTCTCCTATTTTATTTCAGTTAATAGTTCTGTTTAGTAAAAAAAAATAGTAATCTTTGTTTTGAAGAAGAATTGATCTCTGATTTTATTTCAAGTTTAAATCTCAAAGTTTAAAGATATTCTGAATTGAAAATCCAATCTCTACATTTTTTCACATGCTGTTTTATGCATCGTACTCTAGTGTAGAGAAGCAAATTAAGTATAGATGAAAAGATCGGCAAATTTCCATTGATTCGATAGATAAGTACAGTAATTTATATGATTATAATTCTGTCTTATATCTAAACATAGAAAAACTTACTGTATAGTATCAACAGTGTTACAAGATTCTTTTGTTAATTCATGAAATATAAATATAGTTTAATCTCTGCACAGTCGTATAATTTCCTCTTATTTCTATTCAATGAAGATAGCAAACAAATGCAATTGAAAACATACATATCATGTTTTCCAAATAATAGGGTTTTACAATGATTTTACAGCTGTTAGAATTGAACAATAATTTGTTTTCTTATCTTTACCTATATTGTCATTCTTCATTATTTTCCAGTTTGAGTTCATGTATCAATTATTTATTTCTATATTATCAAAAACCAAACCAATGTAAACCCTAACTCTCTTTTCGATCATCATATTTTCCATTTCAATACAAACCTTGGACATCATTCACAGCCTGAAAACTTATGACTTAAAAAAAAAAAAACCTAAATAGTAACTCCATAACCATACTATCATTTTAACAAATAGCCATAGATACGATTTATACAAACATGTTCAAATCATAGTTTATAACCCTTGTACTTGCCCGAAGGCTTTCTAAAGTGTACAAGTAAGTTCTCTTTTGTAAAATCGAAAAATAAACTAGAGCGTGGGCATGGCCCTTTTCAAATTTATCTAAACAGTCGAAACTACTTCATCGTTTTTCCAAAAACTGAGTTTATCATCAACTAGAAATATGTACAGACATTATCATCCACGACTAAGCATTTAAATTATTGATTAGTTCTTTAGTCATGTTATCTACCTACAATACTCAACATATAACACAGACGAATAGTACAAAAAGAAGTAGTATATTTTCATTGCCAGAGAATCGAAGTATGGTATCCACAGTAGATGAGCCTCGGCTCTACATCTTTCTACACATAATGTAAACCAACAGGTTGTTGTTCGAAGTTTCGAATCAACACAAAATCCCAACTCCACAATGGAAGCTTTGTTGCACAGGTCGATTTAACTTTTCCAAAGGTGAACACCACACAGGGTTTATCCCTAATCCTTAAATTGATTTTTACAATTCCTCTTGATGAGACTAAACATCTAAAATAAAAGACAGAGCATCAACCAAATAGACGAAGGTCATTCCCTGAAAAGTTTTCACTACAACCATAAAAATATTCATAGATGCCCAACTGACAGACAAACGTCGAAGCATGGAAGGACTGGTTACTCATTGTTGAAAGACCACATCAACCACGACCAATAGAGCCCCTACGAGGGTTTGAATACCTGGAGCTTACCAGGATTGGAGTTTCCATCCATTCCAAAACCCTGGTTCAATTTTTCCCTTTCGATAACTATTACCTGCCATTTAAACGTTCAATGGTTAAAACATTATTCACATCCAGCTACAAAAACAAACGTTACAACATTACTGAGTTAAGAAGACACTTACCCTTTTTTCATCCGGTGACCCAGCTCTGTATATACACAACTAAAACCAATGAGTTACATTTCTTGGACGAGACCAGGGTACCCTTACCCAAAACCTTTTGTAGGAAGACGTATTTCGTTGCAAACTCAGAAAACGATACTGTAAAAAATGACAAAGATGATAGCAAATAAACTACAGTCTCTACGTTTTATCACACGCCATGGCAGCGAGTTGAAGACTGCAACTATCACCCTAATATACAGGTCGTGAGGTCAAAGCCCTCCCACTTTCTCATCTAACTCTGAAAACCATCAGCCTGTCGGTCACATAGACCGAAATAATAGTAACAATAAACAACATTCAATCTCCAGTAGCCAAAACGATGACAAAAAGCTAGGGTTACATCCAACGACCCAAACTCATTCAAATCGATGATCATAAGAGTGCCAACAAGGTTGCATTGGGACGATGAAGCAACAACCTTTAATGCTTTATTCATGCGCACAAGCATGGTAATGCCACAGTTTCAAACGGAGGTTTGATCAACAGCCAACTTTGAGGAATTCTTTATAAAAACCATTACACAGTGGTTGCCACAGTTACTATTATTGTGATATCATACTACGTGGATTGTTAACAGTCCTTGTCATCTGGAGCTTTTAATGCAAGATCGAGACACTATCTTGACGCCAGCTCGATGCTCATACCATTTTTAATAACCGTCAACTCATCCATCCTGTCAGCATTAATGAATGTCAGTATCATTTATAACAATGATAAAACTTATGTGTTGATCTTTTATAAACTCAAAACGATATCGTTGCATTGTATAATAGTTATAGTTCTAAGACTATAGTATCAATTAGGGTCTTAAGGTTTAAGATTAGCCATGTATTAAGTTCCAATCTCATATAAAATTAATATTGCAAATTCTCATATATATTATGAATAGTTTGCAATTGCAGAACTATTGCATAGGATAGAAATCTCTAAGAATTATATGGATAGCATGTTAATCATATTTTTCATTATTGCAACTACTAAAAAGATAAGAGTATGCATTTTGATTTTCAACAAGACCATTGAGTAGTGATTAGCATAAAAATCATGCCATTGCCATGTACTTCATACACTAACTCTTAATGCAATGTATATGTCGATTAGCGATACAATTACGACGTTAACACTATACAAGTATTAGTTAACTTAAGATGACAACCAAAGCCAACGAGAACTACGTCATTAGCTTACGACAACAAACTTAAATAGCATGTATACCTTCTAGATGCCATTGTTTTCCAACATTTATGAATTGTAAGATAGAGTTGAAAAACTAGTAAGCAGCACTAGACATTTCATACCTGAAGATACTTGTTTTCGCAAAATAATTCACAACATTTTTATCTAACGTTGAATTGAATTACACACGTACTTTTAAACTATGCATTTATTGAACCTCTTACCTATCATCTGCACATAGAACATTCAAATGCGTTAGCGTTGCAGCTAAGTAAACTCCAGGGTACCTCGTAGGACACCCTTGTTCATAAAAAATCAAACTGTTAGTATCTTTTCAAAGAGAAAGTATCGCATCACAATTATGACTTGTTAGTTCATTTATTACCATAATAATGTTCATCACTTATGTGTTAAAGTTGTCATTTTCATAATGCTACTTAAACAGAAATTAAATTATGTTTAGTACTAATGACTTTTTAATTAAAGTTGTTGTAATCAAACAATTATTATTTCTACATCTATAATTTGTGTATTTAATGTCCTTTTCAAAAATTTTAAATTTTTACGAAAATCTGGGATGTTACATGTGGTATCAGAGCTCATATTCGAAATCTAGGCCCGAAAGAGGTCCAAGAACATGTAGCAGAAAAATTTATACAACAGAAAATTTTACTAATTTGAATTTTAATTATGATATTTTTCAAAAATTATTTTAAGCTACAGGTATAGAGAATTCAGCTAATCATGTAGAAGACATATTTCACCAGACAGCCACAGTTCGGGACAGCACTATGCATAAGAAGGTCACGTTGAACTAAATAACAGTTCATCAGAATTGTTACGTGCTTTTCATGAATTAAAGGTAGAAATCAGATCTGTGAAACAAGACAATGAAAGAATTCTGCAAGCACAAGAACAATTAAACGAAGTGTTGTTTGAACAGTGCCCAACTGAGGAGAAAGAGAGAGATAATGAAGATATCTCCAAAGTTGAGGGTCTGCCTCATGCTAATAAAAATAAGAAAATGAAAACCAATGAGGTGAACAACAGTTCAACCTCATCGGGAGATGCTTTTGAAGTGCGTAAAAAGAAACGTAACTACAACAGTGATAGGAGCGAAGGAGATTTCAAACCAAGAAGGAAAAATCATAAGGAATATGAGCAGATTTCTGGGGAGTTCAAAAATATTAGACCTCCAACTTTCAATGGTGAAACTAAGAAGGGCGAGACAGTTGAAGCTTGGCTGTCCGGTATGAAGAAATACTTCCAGATTTATAACTATTCAGAGTCCTTGAAGGTAAAAATGGCTATATATAACTTGAACGGAAAAGCGGATATTTGGTGGCAGGACATCAAAAGAGTAAAGGGGATCAAGGATAAAGATGTAAACTGGAGTACTTTTAAAAGATACTTTAAAAAGAAGTATTTATCTGAATAGTACTCTGAAGAAAAATCCAAAGAATTCTACGATTTGAAGCTGGGAGGTATGAACATGAAGGAAATGAATAGTAAATTTCTGAAATTACTGAAATGTGTGCCATACCTCATAGAAGAAAAACCAAAAATTCAAAATACTTGAGCTGTCTACCTTTCAATATTAAAGACAGAATCGAGTATGACAGTCCAAAAACCTTGGAAGAGGTTATGCGAAAAGCGGTTTTCTGTTATGACACAAATCGGAAAAGAGAAGGAATGTCGAACTGGAAGAATCATAAGCCCAACAATTTTGAGCTAAAAAAGAAAAATTTTAGGTTCAGCGGAAATTCCGGTTTCGAAAAGAAAAATTTACAGAATCAGAATTTTCAAGGGAATAACTTCAGAAACAATCAACAGCAGAATTTTACAGCACCCAGAATTGCACCTAATAATACCATAACCAATGTGCAAAAGGCACCTGTCAAATGTTTTGAATGCCAAGGTCCCCATTATGCATCAGAATGTCCCTTGAGGATGCGAAAAGCTAAAAACATCAACTCTATTCATATTGAACCTACTGTTAGAGACGTGGCGAGGGAGATTCCTAGAATTAATGCAGCACTCGACAACAGGCAAGCAGATCATCAAATCTCCATGGTAGAGATTGAAGGTATGCTACAAAATCATCCTGTTACTGTTTTAATTGACCCAGGTGCTAGCTTAAGTTATATATCACCAAATATTGTGGAAAGTCTTAAATTGAAAACATAAAAGTTTAGTAAATCTTGGTTAGTTAGACTAGCAACTGGAACAAAGAGGAAAGTATCAGATTTTATAGAAAGTTGTACCTTATCTATGAATCAGTTACAAACACAAATCAAGTTGAATATTTTACCTTTAGAATCCTATGATATTATAATCGGAATGGACTGGTTAGAAACCCATCATGTCATTCTGGACTATTACGGGAAAAGTTTTACATGTTTCAATGATGAAGGAAAAACTGTAGAAATAAAAGGTATCCCAAGAAAGGTGACCCTTAGACAGATTTCAGCCATGCAAGTTAAGAGGGTAGTTAGGAAAGGATGTCAGTTGTTTGCAGTAAATGTAGTAAACGATGAGTTTATTTGTAAAGAAGACAAACTGAAATTAGAAGACATACCTTTCCTAAAGGATTTGAAGGATCCTGAGGAGATTCCAGGATTACCTCCTAAAAGAGATTTAGATTTTACCATCGATTTCATACCAGGAGCAGTACCAAATTATAAAGCTCCATACAGAATGAATATACTGGAATTAAACGAATTGAAATAACAGTTGAAGGAACTAATTGATAAGAATTCTATAAGACCCATCTTGTCTCCTTGGGGAGCACCTGTCATCTTTGTTAAGAAGAAAGATGGAACCTTAAGACTGTGCATAAATTATCGCCAGCTTAATAAGATGACAATCAAGAATCGGTATCCGTTTCCCCGCATAGATGATCTATTTGATCAACTGCCTGGAGCAACGATATTTTCCAAGATTGATCTAAGGTCAAGATATCATCATGTACGAGTTAAGGATGAAGATATTTTCAAGACAGCTTTCAGAACTTGGTATGGACATTACGAGTTCGTAGTCATGCCATTTGGCTTGACCAATGCCCCGGCTGTATTTATGTGTTTGATGAATAATATTCTGCACAAATACTTAGACAAGTTTGTTGTTGTGTTTATAGACGATATTTTAGTATATTCTAAAAGTAAAGAAGAGCATGATGAACATTTATGGATTATCTTACAAGTTTTGAGAGATCATCAACTTTACGCAAAGTTTAGTACGTGTGACTTCCACAAAGACAAAATTCAGTATATAGGACACATAATTTCTAAAGAGGGAATTTCAGTTGACCCTTAAAAAATAAAAGTCATTAATGATTGGCCGTTTCCTAAGGATGTGTCGGATGTAAGATCATTTATGGGTATTATGGGATATTACAGAAAATCTATAGAAGGTTTTTCAAAAATTGCAAACCCCATAACCTCCTTGCAGAAGAAAGGGAAGAAATTTGTGTGGGATTAGAAATGTTCTGACAGTTTCAAGAAGCTAAAGGAATTATTGACAACAACACCCATCTAGTAGATCCTTACAAATATTTTATACTCTGTACAGATGCATGTAATGACAAGCTCAGTGGAGTCCTAACACAGGAAGGGCATGCGGTGGCATATGAATCTAGAAAGCTGAAAATACATGAGAAGAACTACTCTACTTATGATTTAGAGTTATTAGCTGTAATTCATGCTTTAAAAATATGGCATCACCACCTTATTGGCAAAAAATTCACATTGTTAATAGATAATATGGGTCTGAAATATTTATCAGACCATACAAATCTGAATGCTAGATGGTTGACTTTCTTAAGTGAGTATGATTTCGAAATTCAGCATATAAAAGGGAATGAGAACAAGGTTGCAGATGCCTTGAGTCATAAGCCAAAACTGAATTTTATTTCAGCCATCAGCACTTACTCCATAGATTTGGAAAATCAGATTCTTGAAAAGAGTGAAATAGATGAAGAATACAGAAAAATAAAAGAAAGGACAACAGACAACAGTTCTGAAAATTTTATGGAAGATTTCAGTATGAAAGAAAATGGGTTATTACTATATAAAAACAGATTGTATGTACAAGATATACTAGAAATAAAAATTCTGATTTTAAATGAGATACATAAAAATCATTATTCTAGTCATCCAAGTTATCAAAAGACCATTACTATGCTAAGGAAGGAGTATTATTTGCCCAGAATGAAAGATGAAGTAGCAGAGTATATAGCTAAATGTTTGGATTGTCAAAAGGTGAAGGTTGAGCACCAACATCCTGCTGGATTGTTGCAACTGTTACCTATACCAAGTTGGAAATGGGAAGTGATAAGAATAGACTTTATTACTGGATTACCTAAAAACCAGAAACAAAATGACTCTATTATGGTGATAGTGGACAAACTCAGCAAAGCAACACACTTTATACCTGTAAAGACTACTCATAAAGCTCCAGACATTGTAGAAATCTTCATGAAGCATATTTTTCGACTACATGGCATAACAAAAGTTATAATTTCAGATAGTGACTCTAAGTTTACTGGAAACTTTTCGATATCATTATTTAAGGGGCTAAATACAACCTTAAACTTCAGCACCGCATTTCATCCATAAATGGATGGACAGACAGAAAGGGTAAATCAAGTTTTAGAAGATTTATTAAGAATGTATGTTAAGGATCAGCCTGGTAAGTTGGAAGACTACTTGCACTTAGCATAATTTGATTATAATAATCATTATCATGCATCGGCCAGACTTAGTCCTTTTGAAATTCTTTATGGTAGGAAATGGGATACACCTATTTCATGGAATGATCTAGTAAATAGAGTTGTTTTAGGACTTCAATTATTGCAGGAGCTAGAACAATTGTGAAACAAGTACAAGGAAATTTAAAAGATGCCCAAGATAGGCAAAAGAGTCAAGCAGATTTAAAAAGGACTCAGAAAGAGTTCCAGGTTGGTGAGCATGTATTCCTCGAGGTAAGACCGAAAAAGAGTTCATTAAAATTGGTGAGCTGTGCCAAGTTGGCACCCAGGTATTGTGGTCCTTTTGAAATATTGTCCAAGGTTGAACCAGTGGCATGCCAACTGGCCTTGCCACCAAATTTAAAAAATACATAATGTTTTTCATATATCATTTTTAAAGAAGTATGTACACGATGCTCCTCATGTTGTAAACTGGAATGATGTACATGTGGGACAAGACGGAGATTTTCAGGTGGAACCAGACTGTATCCTCGGAAGGAGGGAAACTATTCTCCGGAATCGCACCATTGGGGAAGTGAAGGTGCAATGGAAGCACCTTAGCCCAGACGAGGCAACCTGGGAGTTGGAGAGTAGTATGCAGGAAGCATACCCAACTCTATTTCAGGAACACTCAAGGAGTGATTAACCAACATCGAGGATGATGTTGAGACTTAAGGGGGGGTGTATCTCACCTACCCAAATTTCAAAAATTATTATTTTATTAGAAAAATACTTTATGTTAATTTTAATTACAAAGTTTTGTAATTATGATCAATTTTGATCAAGGATGAATGTAATTACTGATTATTATTATTTAAATAAATTAATTAGGAGACAAACACCCAAGGGGACTGTTAAATGAGTGTTCACTGACCCACTAGAAGGAATGGAAGTTATTGGAAGTTATGGGACATATGGAAGCAATTGCACATTCACCACTAGCTGTTGGTTATGGGACAACTACCCCTAATAATGTGGCATTATCCCCAAGGTGGTGGGAGTGGGTAGGCAGCTCATTCAATGACCAAGTAACAACTGAAAAGGTCTAGGAAGCCTATATAGGGCAAATTCGAATTGAGCAGGCAACTCTTACACAATATTTTCTGCAGAAATATTTCCTCATGTGCATCAGGTGATCACTGAGAGATTCGAATAGGGAGGCTAGTGGTGAGTGCAATCATAAGTCTGCATACTATTTGTTAAAGAGCACCAGAGGTGCTGGAGCAGGTCCCTTGGACTGCTAGATCTTGAAGATTCCACAATTAATTGTTACTACAAGAGGAGAGCCTAAATTCCTAAGTTTCTTCCTCCTGGTGGTTCAGTGAACAAGCTCGAGGGTCGTAAGGCAAGTAATTGGTTGTCTTCAGGAATTGGTTGGGTGGAATAGTCTTCTTGGGTTGTTTTTTTCCCTACAGATTCATCCAGGTTTTACTGTTTCCTATTTCATTTCAGTTAATAGTTCTGTTTAGTATAAAAAATTAGTAATCTCTGTTTTGAAGAAGAATTGATCTCTTATTTTAGTTCAAGTTTGAATGTCAAAGTTTAATGATATTCTGAATTGAAAATCCAATCTCTACATTTTTCCAAATGTTGTTTTATGCATCGTACTCTAGTGTAGAGAAGCAAATTAAGTATAGATGAAAAGATTGGCAAAATGCCATTGATTCGATAAATAAGTACAGTAATTTATATGATTATAATTATGTCCTATATCTAAACATAGAAAAACATCCTGTATAGTATCAACAGTGTTACAGGATTCTTTTGTTAATTCATGAAATATAAATATAGTTTAATCTCTGCACAGTCATATAATTTCCTCTTATTTCTATTCATCGAAGATAGCAAACAAATGCAATTGAAAACATACATATCATGTTTTCCAAATAATAGTGTTTTACAATGATTTAATAGCTGTTAGAATTGAACAATAATTTGTTTTCTTATCTTTACCTATACTGTCATTCTTCATTGTTTTCCAGTTTGAGTTCATGTATCAATTATTTATTTCTATAGTATCAAAAACCAAACCAATGTAAACCCTAACTCTGTTTTCGATCATCATATTTTCCATTTCAATACAAACTTTGGACATTATTCGCAGCATGAAAACTTATGACTTTAAAAAAAAAAAAACCTAAATAGTAACTCCATAACCATACTATCGTTTTAACAGTTAGCCATAGATACGATTTATACAAACATGTTCAAGTCATAGTTTATAACCCTTGTACTTGCCCGAAGGATTTCTGAAGTGTACAAGTAAGTTCTCTTTTGTAAAATCGAAAAATAAAATAGAGCCTAGGCATGGCCCTTTTCGAATTTATCTAAACAGTCGAAACTACTTCATCGTTTTTCCAAAAACTGAGTTTATCATCAACTAGAAAATACGTATAGACATTATCATCCACGACTAAGCATTTAAATTATTGCTTAGTTCTTTAGTCCTGTTATCTACCTACAGTACTCAACATATAACACAGACGAATAGTACAAAAAGAAGTAGTATATATTCATTGCCAGAGAATCGAAGTATGGTATCCACAGTAGACGAGCCTCGGCTCTACATCTTTCTACACATAACGTAAACCAACAGGTTGTTGTTCGACGTTTCGAATCAACACAAAATCCCAACTCCACAATGGAAGCTTCGTTGCACAGGTCGATTTAACTTTTCCAAAGGTGAACACCACACAGGGTTTATCCCTACTCCTTAAATCAATTTTTACAATTCCTCTTGAGGAGACTAAACATCTAAAATAAAAGACATAGCATCAACCAAATAGACGAGGGTCATTCCCTGAAATTTTTTCACTACAACCATAAAAATCTTCATAGATTCCCAACTGACACACAAACGTCGAAGCATGGAAGGAGTGGTTACTCATTGTTGAAATACCACATCAACTAAGACCGATAGAGCACCTATGAGGGTTTGAAGACCCGGAGCTTACCAGGATTGGAATTTCCATCGATCCCAAAACCCTGGTTCAATTTTTCCCTTTCGATAATTGTTACCTGCCATTTAAACGTTCAATGGTTAAAACATTATTACAACATTACTGAGTTAAGAAGACACTTATCTGTTTTTCGTCCAGTGACCCATCTCTGTATATACACATCTAAAACCAACGAGTTACTTGTCTTGGACGAGACGAGGGTACCTTTACCCAAAACCTTTTGCAGGAAGACATGTTTCGTTGCAAACTCAGAAAAGGAGACTGTAAAAACTTACAAAGATGACAGCAAATAAACTACAGTCTCTACATTTTATCACATGCCATGGCAGCGAGTTGAAGACTGCAACTATCACCCTAATCTACAGGTGGTGAGGCCGAAAGCCTCCCACTTTCTCATCTAACTCTGAAAACCAGCAGCTCGTCGGCCACACAGATCGAAACAATAGTTACAATGAATGACATTCAATCTCCATTAACCAAAACGATGACAAAAATCTAGGGTTACATCCAACGACCCAAACTCATTCAAATCTATGATCATAAGAGTGCCAACAAGGTTGCATTGGGATGATCAAGCAACAACATTTAATTCTTTATTCATGCGCACAAGCATGGTAATGCCACAGTTTCACACAGAGGTTCGATCAACAGCCAGCTGAGAGGAATTCTTTATAAAAACCATTACACAGTGGTTGCCACAGTTACTATTACTGTGATATCATACTACGTGGATTGTTAAGAGTCCTTGTCATCTGGAGCTTTTAATGCAGGATCGAGACACTATCTCTATGCCAACGCAAGGCTCATGCCATTTTTAATAACCATCAACTCGTCCATCCTGTCGACATTAATGAATGTCAGTATCATTTATAACAACGATAAAACTTATATGTTGATCTTTTATAAACTCAAAACATTATCGTTGCATTGTATAATACTTATAGTTCTAAGACTATAGTCATGATTAGGGTCTTAAGGTTTAAGATTAGCCATGTATTAAGTTCCAATCTCATATAAAATTAATATTGCAAATTCTCATATATATTATGAATAGTTTGCAATTGTAGAACTATTGCATAGGATAGCAATCTCTAAGAATTATATGGATAGCATGTTAATCATAGTTTTCATTATTGCAACTACTAAAAATATAAGAGTATGCATTTTGATTTTCAACAAGACAATTGAGTAGTGATTAGCATAAAAACCATGCCATTGCCATGTACTTCATACACTAACTCTTAATGCAATGCATCTGTCGATTAGCGATACAATTACAACGTTAACACTATACAAGTATTAGTTAACTTAAGACGACAACCAAAGCCAAACTAGAACTACATCATTGGCTTACGACAACAAACTTAAATAGCATGTATACCTTCTAGACGTCATTGTTTTCCAACATTTATGAATTGTAAGACAACGTTGAAAAACTAGTAAGGAGCACTAGACATTTCATACCTTAAGATACTTGTTTTCGTAAAAGAATTCACAACATTTTTATCTGACATTGAATTGAATTACACACGTACTTTTAAACTATGCAGTTATTGAACCTCTTACCTATCGTCTGCACATAGAAAATTCAAATGCGTTAGCGTTGCAGCTAAGTAAACTCTAAGGTACCTCGTAGGACACCCTTATTCCTCAAAAATCAAACTATCAGTATCTTTTCAAAGAAAAAGTATCGCATCACAATTATGACCTGTTAGTTCATTTATTACCATAATAATGTTTGCCACTTATGTGTTAAAGTTCATGGGGGTTTCACTAGTGAGGCAATATCGTATCACGTCCATTCATATTGGGGGTTTGAATACTCTTAAAAACCTCAAAAATATATTTCCTTGTATTAAGGGGTCAAGGGGGTTTTTTAATTTGAAATAGTAATATACATATTGGGGGTTATTTTATTTGGGTGTGCGGAGGAATAAACTCCAAATTTTGGGATGGATTCGTACCTCCAAATCATGGGATCAATTGATACCCACCTAAAACTTAAGGACCCTCCATTTTTATTTAATATTGCTTATGATCCTATGTTTTGCATAAAGCTAATAATATTGTAACAATCATAATATCGATGGAAGTCTCTTTGGATTATTGGCCTGGAGAAATCCTCATTTAATATCTTATTTAGAGTTGGTTTGAATTGATGTTATATTTTTTTTCATTTTGAAGTTAAGAGATGTAGCTAATCAGGAGTCCATATTTGAACAATTGTATTGTATTTTTTGTAGGAATTCAAGTAAAATATCTAACTCTTCATTTTTTAGGTTGGAGTTTAGGTGGGTATTAAGATTCAATTAAACCTTGCTTCACGACAAACAAGAAAAGTGAGATCAATATTTCTTGGCTCACTAGAACCAAGAAAAGTTAGATCAATGTTTCTTGACTAATTATTTCTTTCAACTTTTGTATTCTTCTTTAATATTTTCACATTTCCAGTTAGGAATAGTTGTTAGATTGATTTATATTTGGCACATTCATAATTGTAATTTCAATTCTTATATACAAGGCATTCGTCTTAATATTGTATTGAAACTGACATGAAAATAGGTGAAAACCTTAATCCTTATTTACATACCCTATGTGTCATGGTCACCATGAAATGGTATCATATAAGTTTCACCATCTGTGTATCTTTATAACTATTTCATGCTTGAAACCTAAAAATGGATATTTTTCCCTCTCTTGTCAAGATTAAAAAAAAACTATATATAAGATAAGTAAAGGTAACTAAATGTTGTTAATTCCTTTGCTTGCAAGAATAAATCTAGAGGAAGTGGAGGCAATTCATTGAATCTTGTAAATGACCCAAATCCAAGCTATGCACACAATCATATGTTTTTTTTGAAAAATAAGAGGAATTTTTCTATGTTCATTTGGATTCAAACATCAATGATGTGTGTTTTGATAAGAAGGTAAAGGAGTCCATCCACAAAAGGGTTTCATTTTTTCATTTTTATGGAATTTAATTAGCTTATATAAAACATGAGCTCTCTATGGATATACTTGTATTTACATGATATAAAATTGGTAGATTGGTAAGTTGTGGTGTGAAACATCTACAATTCTCGTCTTTTCTAAGCATTGCACTAACTATTGGACTATCAGTCTTTTACATTCTTTGTTATGTTGCTCTCTTGACTAGGTTTCCTTTTACGCATTTTTCTTTCGCGGGTACTATTTTGTTGGGTCTTCCACTATCCAATGCTACAAATTGATCATTTGCCCCTGCAATCATAGTGGGATCATTATTAGCATTATACTATTATTTTATTTAGCATATTGTTTTCTTATACTGAGATGTGTTAGGGATCCTGTTTTTTACAACTCGATAATATGATATAAAGTGGGTGTTAAAAATGGCTTGATAAAAATGGATACCTACAATATTTGGTGAAACTAGGGGTTCTCTTAATTGGAAAGGATTATTGGGAGGGGGGTTCAATAATACAATTTTAGGAGGCATTTTCCAATATTCAGTGAAATTAGGGATATTCTTTAATATCATGTGAACGATCGTGCTGTGTAAAAGGTTCACTAAGTTAACCCCCCGTGTTAAAGTTGTCATTTTCATAATGCTGCTTAAACAAAAATTAAATTATGTTTAGTACTAACGAATTTTTAATTAAAGTTGTTGTAATCAAACAATTATTATTTCCACATCTATAATTTTTGTATTTTCCGTTTTCAAAAGTTTTAATTTTTTACGAAAATCTGGGATGTTACATTTGGTATTGGAGCTCATGTTCGAACTCTAGGCCTGAAAGTGGTCCAAGAACATGCAGTAGAAAAATTTATACAGTAGAAAATTTTACTAATTTGAATTTTAATTATGATATTGTTCAGAAATTATTTTAAGCTACCAGTATGGAGAATTCAGTTTATCATGTAGAAGACAAATTTCAACCAAACAACCACAGCTTGGGACAACACTATGTAGAAGAAGGTCACGTTGAACTAAATAACAGTTCATCAGAATTGTTACGTGATTTTCATGAATGAAAGGCAGAAATCAGATCTGTGAAACAAGACAATGAAAGAATTCTGCAAGCACAAGAACAATTAAACTAAGTGTTGTTTGAATAGTTCCCAACTTAGGAGCAAGAGAGAGATAATGAAGATATCTCCAAAGTTGAGGGTCTGCCTCATGCTAATAAAAATAAGAAAATGAAACCAGTGAGGTGAACAACAGTTCAACCTCATCGGGAGATGCTTTTGAAGTGCGTAAAAAGAAACCTAACTACAGCAGTGATAGCAGTGAAGGAGATTTCAAACCCAGAAGGAAAAATCATAAGGAATATGAGCAAATTTCTAGGGAGTTCAAAAAGATTAGACCTCCAACTTTCAATGGAGAAATTGAGAAGGGTGAGACAACGGAAGCTTGGCGGTCCGGTATGAAGAAATACTTCAAGATTTATAACTATTCAGAGTCCTTGAAGGAAAATATGGCTATATATAACTTGACGGGAAAAGCGGATATTTGGTGGCAGGACATCCAAAGAGTAAAGGGGATCAAGGATAAAGATGTAAAATGGAGTACTTTTAAAAGATACTTTAAAAAGAAGTATTTATCTGAACAATACTATGAAGAAAAATCAAAAGAATTCTACGATTTGAAGCTGGGAGTTATGAACATGAAGGAAAAAAACAGTAAATTTCTGAAATTACTCAGATATGTGCCATACCTCATAGAAGAAAAACCAAAAATTCAAAGATACTTGAGCTGTGTTCCTTTCAATATTAAAGACAGAATCGAGTATGACAGTCCAAAAACCTTGGAAGAGGCTATGCGAAAAGGAGTTTTCTATTATGACACAAATCGGAAAAGAGAAGGAATGTCGAACTGGAAGAATCATAAGCCCAACAATTTTGAGCTAAAAAAATAAAAATTTCAGGTTCAGCGGAAATTCCGGTTTCCAAAAGAAAAATTTACAGAATCGGAATTTTTAAGGGAATAACTTTAGAAACATTCAACATCAAAATTTTACAACACCCAGAAATGCACCTAATAATACCAGAACCAATGAGCAAAAGGCCCCTATCAAATGTTTTGAATGTCAAGGTCCCCATTATGCATCAGAATGTCCCTTGAGGAAGAGAAAAGCTAACAACATCAACTCTATTCATATTGAACCTATTGTTGGAGACATGGTGAGGGAGATGCCCAGAATTAATGCAGCACTCGACAACAGGCAAGCAGATCATCAAATCTCCATCGTAGAGATTGAAGGTATGCTACAAAATCATCCTGTTACTATTTTAATTGACCCAGGTGCTAGCTTAAGTTATATATCACCAGATATTGTGGAAAGTATTAAATTGAAAACAAAAAAGTTTAGTAAATCTTGGTTAGTTAGACTAGCAACTGGAACAAACAGGACAAATCGAAACCAAAAGAAAGACATAGGCTAAACAAAAACTGAGCTAAAGGTTCAGACCAGTCAGGCCTTCATGAGAACCTAGTTCCTTGGCGAATTTGATGTCGAGGTAGTGGGAAATTTGATGTTGGTTGTGAGAATATTCCTGAGAAACCCAACCATCTCATCTTGCTGCAAAAGAATTTTTGCATGAGATTCTGCTTTTTCTACCAGGGTTTTTCCCAAAACCTATTTCTGCATCCAATGATAATCCAGGGTCCGTTGGTAAAGGGTGGTGCGACCTCTAGTGTTCCCTGGGTCCAGAACTAGAGCTTTAAATTTATTCCTAATTTTTGTGTGTAAAAGACATCCTCGAGAAACCTGAGCATCTTCTTCCACTTCCTAAATTTCATCCTGAGAATGCTTCGGGATTTCTTCCTTAAAGTGATGAGCCTTCCCCACTATGTCGCGCATGAACTACACTGGCAGGCCGAGAGAAGGGCCTCTTAGTTTGGACTTGCGCCTGATATAAATTCCCTTAGAGGGCGACATTTTTGCATTGGATGCAAGCGAGACGGATGACAAAATTCCACGAACTATGACCATGCTATGGAGGGAGAATCGCAGGGCTGTAATCCAAGCTTCGTCTAAACTTGTTCTACTTCTCCTATCTCCTTGGTATGTATGGACCCACTTCCTCTCTCTTTCGCCGCTTACCATGAGTGTCGGTGTACCACCCCACTCAGATTTCTTCATGGGAGTAATGGCCATTACTCAGAGTCAGACCAGAACGCAGAGACAAGACCCAGTGCACATAGGAGTGGTTAATCGGGGGTATCCCTTGTCCATTTTATGATGCTTTACGGGGACACATGGATGACATGGGCGGGCATGTGTCCAGCCTAGTGGTTGGCGCGGGAGGGCATGTGTCTAGCCTAGTGGTTGGCGTAGGCGGGCATGTGTCTAGCCTCGTGTCTATCCGTTGTTTCACTTGGTTGGCCCACACTCAGCACCCGTTGTGGGGGATTGTTGTCCAAACTATTAAATACATTTCCTTCTATAAATAATTAGGGTCCTAAATTGATTTTGTCCTTTTATGAATAAATGATACTTTATACCTCTCTCTCTCTATATATATATATAATATATAATATATAATATATATATATATATATATACCTCAATTTAATCTTTTTAATAGGAATGGTCCTAACTTCTCTCCTTTTCAGGTCATAAAATATTTGGTCATATTTTATAGGTATTTGCAATAGTAATACTGTAAAATTAGTCACAGCAGATCGAATGAACAAGTAAATCAATCACAACAGATGAACATAGAAAATATGGTGCAAAACTGTGCAAAACATGCAGCAGTGCTCTCTATCCCAGAAAGGGTGAATGAATTACAATACAAACTGTCACAATGACTGAGCAATTCGAATTGCCTAAGGAGGTCATTCAAATCACTGAATGGAGTAGCTTGACTCTATCTAGGAGTCCTCATCAATCATCGGTGGTGCTCATCAATCACAACAACCAGTCATCCAGGTGTCAATCTGAGTCTAACTGAGTGTAATAAGTGTAACTGAAGTGTGTAGCACTGATTTAGGATCTGGAGGCTCAGTGGGGGCGCATGGGAGGCTAACTGAAGTCAGAACAAGTCACCTAATCAAACTGGAGGTCAAACGGAAGTGATACAGTCAGTCGGGAGTGAAACTAGCCTCAAATCAGGGAGAATCGGAGCTAACTGAATGTAACTGAAGTGGAACTGCAGTGGTAGGTGAACAAGTGCGCCCTTCTCTAGCAGTAGGTGAGAAGTGGGCGCCTTTCAGCTTAGGAGGGCTAAAAATCTGTGGTAGGTGGCTCCCGGGTGCTAGAATGAAGTGGATAAGGTGCTGGAGGCATCAAACTGGTGAGTGGGATGCATGCCAGTGCATGCCGGTGCATGCAAACCCTAGATTCTGCATGCAAACCCTAATTTGCATGCAAGATCATGAAAAAGATGATGTGGATATCCGAACACCCCCCCTCAAGCTAGACTATGATGTGCCAACAAAATAATGTGGGGCCCTGGTAACTAAGACCAAAGGTCACCCCAATACAATAATCCAAAAAAATGCTGAAAATAAACTAAGTGAGGAAAGAGGGAAAACCCAGTGGGAAGAAAGCCCCCCCTCAAGCTAAAGCATAATAATGAATCAATCTGTCTCCACCATGATGGAACTAACCCCCAACAGTGAACGGAGGTAAGAGAACTTCTTCTCAGTGAAGCTCTTGGTGAAGATGTCTGCAATTTGCTCATCAGTAGGGCAATATTGCAGAATGATGGTGCGGTCATGCACCAACTGTCGAATGTAATGCATATGAATCTCAATTTGTTTGGTCCTCTGCCGCTGAACTGGATCTGTGGAGATCTTGATAGCACTTTGATTGTCACAAAAGAGGACATTCGAAGTAGTGCCACCAAAACCAAACTCGGAAAGAATACCCTACAACCAAACTGCCTGAATGCAGGCATTGACTGCCCCTCGATACTCTGCCTCTGCTGAAGAAAGTGCAATGGCTGCTTGCTTTTTGCTGGACCAGCAAATAGCACCATGACCAATCATGAAAACATAACCGGAAGTGGACTTCCGATCAATGCTATCACCTGCCCAATCTGAATCAGTAAAACCAATGAAATCTAGCTCAGAATCTGCAGCATAGTGTATGCCAAACTGTCTCGTACCTTGCACATACTGCAAGATCTGCTTGGATGCTCTCCAATGAAGCTCATGTGGCTGCTGCATATATCTTGACACGGCACTCATGGCATATGAGATATCAGGCCGTGAATGTGTCAAATAAAGTAGTGAACCAATCAACTGTCGATACATACTGCAATCTGCAAGCGGTGTGGAATCTCCCTCCTCAAGATTGATTCCTGAGAGGAATGGGAACGGGGCTTCCTTACATTCAGCCATATTAAACTTCAATAACAGGTCGGAAGCATATTTTTGCTGAGATATAGTGATCCCATCAAAATTTTGAGCTATCTCCAAGCCCAAAAAGTGACTCAGCAATCCCAAATCGCTCATGTCAAAAGCTAGATTTAAGGCAGATTTTAGCTTGTTTATTGAAGTAAGTGTGCTACCAGTAATAAGCAGATCATCAACATAAAGTACAATAACCAACAAATTACCTTTAACTCGCTGAAGATACACATTCGGATCAGATTTGCATCTTTGGAAATTCTGAGAAAGAAGGAAGGAGTCCATCTTTGCGTACCAAGCTCTTGGGGCCTATTTTAACCCGTACAAAGACTTCTTCAATCTACAAACCAATGATGGATCTGATGTATAACCCTCTGGCTGCTGCATATAGACCTCTTCAGCAAGGTATCCATGTAAAAATGCACTCTTCACATCCATATGGTGCACTTCCCAGTGCTTGGATGCGGCAATAGCTAAAACAAGGCGGATGGAATCCATCTTTGCAACCGGTGCAAAGGTCTCTGTGTAGTCCACTCCTTGGACTTGGGAAAAACCTTTTGCCACCAACCTTGATTTATATTTGCTGATAGTGCCATCAGCAGCAACTTTAGTACGGTAGACCCATTTACACTTCACTAATTTTCTTCCAGGTGGAAGAGAAACTAGCTCCCATGTATTGTTCTTTTGAAGAGAACTGTACTCTTCGTCCATGGCACTTTTCCATCTCGGATCTCGATGGGATGAATAGTATGATGTAGGATCTGAACCAGCCATCAAATAACAAATCTCAGGAAGAAATGGATCAGCAATAGAGAGAGCCATACCTGCTCTTTGAAAGTCTCCTCTTGTTCGTCTCGGATCAGCAGGATTTCCAAGATTCGAACCAGCAGAATGTAGAGTGTTTTGGGCCCACTTTAGTAACTGAGGAGGATCATAATGATCGGATTCCGAACCTGATATGTCATGATCATCATATGCTGCTACAATATCAGAAATATCAGAACTCATACCTTCATTATCGCTGCTCGGATCTTCTTCTGGTGAAGGCGGTGAATCGGCAGTATTTTCCTCGACTAGTTGCAATTCTTGAAGCGGTTCTTCAAACTGCACACTGCGCTCTATGAATATCTTTTTAGATATGATATCCATGAGTTTATATGCTTTTGATTCTTCCCCATATCCTATCAATATGCATTCGATACTTTGTGGATCCAAAGCTCGTCTCTTCTCAGAAGGAATTCTAGCCCATGCAGTAGAGCCAAAAACTCTCAAATTTGACACATCCGGTTTGTGACCAAAGAATGCTTCGAAAGGATTCATACCTTTCACGGATGAATGTGGAACACGGTTCTGTATATATGCAGCAACATTGATTGCTTCAGCCCAAAGATTTTCAGCCAAACCTTTCGATTCAATCATGCATGTAGCCATCTCTTTCAGTGACCGGTTTTTCCTTTCCGCTACACCGTTCTGCTGGGGTGTGTAGGGAACTATATGTTGGATCTTGATTCCTCTTTGGGCACAAATTTGCAGCAACTCGGACTTGATATATTCCCCACCATTATCAGATCTAAGAGCTTTGATCTTGCTCTCAGTGGTGGTCTCAACAGAAGCCTTAAAATCCTTGAATTTTCCAAGCACTTCTGACTTGTTTTTGAGAAAGAATACCCATGTAAAGCGGGAAAAATCGTCAATAAATGTCAAAACATACCTTGAACCATTTAATGACATATGGGGCAGCGGACCACTGATATCAGAATGGATCAATCCCAAAATAGTAGAAGCTCTGCTAGCTTTTCCGCGGTCGAATCTGTGCTCGGGGTGCTTCCCAATAATGCAACCAGTGCATATTCCCTTCGAGGAACGGAGTTGTGGAAGCCCATCTACCATGGATTTATTTGATAGCAGCAGCAAATACTTATAATTTAGATGTCCAAATCTTTCATGCCAAAGCCTACTAACCTCATTACCATGTGTGCGAAGAGTAGTGGGCTTTGCAAGCGGAATAAAGTGCAAAAACTCATAGCATTTTGCAGTGTGGTTTGCCTTTCCAACCGCAACTAGTCTTCCACTTTTGATATCAGAAATTTCAACTGTATTAGGGCTGAATGTGACTTGCTTTGGTTCACCAGTATGTGTCATTTGATACACAGAAAGGAGATTCGAAGCTAAGGAAGGCACATAGAGAACATTCTGAAAGCATCCATGTTCTACATGAATCGTACCTTTTCCCTTTGAAGAAATTTTTGGGTCATCTCCCAAATGGATGGGGATGGAGCTGTTTGGATCGAATGAGGAAAAAGAATCAATATTTGCAGCCATATGATTTGATGCACCCGAATCTATCAAGAGAGTAGTGGGCTTCGAAACCGTTGCCATGAGTGCTTGTCCTCTTTCATGATCGTCATTCCGATCCTTCTTCCTTGCACCGTCAGGAAGGGTTATGTTGTTCTTTTCCAAAAGGAGGGCCATTTGATCTATTGTCTTCTTCATACATGAACTTTCGGGATGAAAGCCACGGTTACAATAAGTACATTTAGATTTTTGGTTACCTTCTTTTCCCTTTTGCTTGGATTTCGAACTGGATGGTGCATCCATTTGCTTGCCTTTGTCTTTTTGCTTGTGAGGCTCGAATTTGGGCTTCTCCTTATTTAGCTTTCCTTTACCATTCGAGATCTTAGGTCCTTGAACAAATAGGGCTGAATCTTTGGAGCTTATGGACCCCATTTGAATCAACTTGTCATGCTCTTTTGTAACGGACTCAATGAAGGCATTCAAGGTAGGCATCTTCCAATTCGGGGTAGTTAGCCGACCGGAATTGAAAGTAGAGACAAATACCAAATAATCTTTCCCAAGCTTGCTTAGAATGGAGAGGATCAACTGTTTATCCTCTTTGATAACACCACTGTTCTTCAATTGCAAGTTCAAGTTCTTGAATTTTGTGAAGAATTCATTGATGGTCTCGAAATTCTCAGGATTAAGGCCAATCAATTCATTCTCTAATTGAAAAGCCCTAAGCTCATCCTGCTTGCCGAATAGTGTTTCAAGTTGCTCCCATATGGCTTTTGGAGTCTTCAATCCGCTGAGATGGAAGTGAAGATCCTTGGAGATGGAGAGACAAAGAAGACCATAAGCTTCATCAAGCTTGTTGTAGTGTTTGGTTCGATCTGACACATTGTTTGGCTCCAATTCAAGACCAAGAGTGACTCGGTAGTAACCTTTTGAACGTAATATGATCTCCATATCATCTTTCCAATCAAAATAATTGAATGGGGTGAGGATAGGCTTTGAAGAAGAGTATTCTATTGCAAGGAGCGAGTCAACTGATGAAGAGGAAGCTTGCATGCAGACTATAGCGAATGCAATTGCTGTAGGGAAGCTTGCATGCAAAATATAGCGAGTGCAATTGGAGGAGACAATAAACCTGCAAATCACATCAAAACAACCACAATAAGGTCGAACAATCCACCCTTTGAGAGTTGCATCACACCTAGGATTGGATTTCAAGCAATGTTGAATGGGTCCAATGTATCAGATCCAGGAATTATGTGGTAACTCAAGCTTCTGGAGTGGTATTGGAATATTTTTCAAGCTTTGCATGCACAGGAGCGAATGCCCTTGAGATATCTCATGCCAAACTTTTTGCAATTTTTAGCAATTCAGTCAAATCTTCTTGTATAAACACCTGTAGAAAAGAGATCTTGTCCCTGCAATGGCTCTGATACCATGTAAAATTAGTCACAGCAGATCTAATGAACAAGTAAATCAATCACAACAGATGAACATAGAAAATATGGTGCAAAACTGTGCAAAACATGCAGCAGTGCTCTCTATCCCAGAAAGGGTGAATGAATTACAATACAAACTGTCACAATGACTGAGCAATTCGAATTGCCTAAGGAGGTCATTCAAATCACTGAATGGAGTAGCTTGACTCTATCTAGGAGTCCTCATCAATCATCGGTGGTGCTCATCAATCACAACAACCAGTCATCTAGGTGTCAATTTGAGTCTAACTGAGTGTAATAAGTGTAACTGAAGTGTGTAGCACTGATTTAGGATCTGGAGGCTCAGTGGGGGCGCATGGGAGGCTAACTGAAGTCAGAACAAGTCACCTAATCAAACTGGAGGTCAAACGGAAGTGATACAGTCAGTCGGGAGTGAAACTAGCCTCAAATCAGGGAGAATCGGAGCTAACTGAATGTAACTGAAGTGGAACTGCAGTGGTAGGTGAACAAGTGCGCCCTTCTCTGGCAGTAGGTGAGAAGTGGGTGCCTTTCAGCTTAGGAGGGCTAAAACTCTGTGGTAGGTGGTTCCCGGGTTCTAGAATGAAGTGGATAAGGTGCTGGAGGCATCCAACTGGTGACTGGGATGCATGCCAGTGCATGCCGGTGCATGCAAACCCTAGATTCTGCATGCAAACCCTAATTTGCATGCAAGATCCTGAAAAAGATGATGTGGATATCCGAACAAATACTTAGGTTAATCCCTTAATCTCACTTAATATTATTGAGTAATAAACATATTTACACTAGTGGTTAGGTCCTAGGGGTTCCCTACTAGCTTGTAACCTATAGTTACCTCGATTAGGATTAATATATCTTAAGACGACACTTAATACCTTAGGAACCAAGTAAAGCATTACTTTTCTTCAAGTACCTACGGTCACCAAGTTGACATTCGTCATCAATATCCTATATTCTCATGGATTCCTAGCGAGTTGACCTCTCTCGCCTAATGGATTCATGTTGCCTCGTCATTTTAGTTGCGTCATAAACTTTAATCTCCTAAGTCTACAATTCACAAATATAACTTAGGAAATAAATAACCACACTTACAAAGTTCACTAGTGGGGAATTGTCCTTGAGCTCCTCTCAAGGAACCGATACATAGTTGCAATTTCAATTATAAAAGAAGAAGACTTGGAAAAAGAGGGATGTTACAATAAAATGATTCATATTCAAATGGTTTAAAAAATTCATTAAGGACAATAAGTATTTCACTACATTAAAAACTATTTTGTTCCTTTCTTTTATAAAAAAATAGAAAGAAAACTAAGAAAATGTGAAGGACAACAATACTATTAGGGATGCTCTTGCATTAGAATTTTGAGTTGGAAGCTGTGAGCACATTACTCACAAAGTCATTCAATAAACACCAATAACTGAATATATTTATCTTTTCTTTCTTTTCTTCTTCCTTCTTGGCCACACTCTATACCAATCATCCTTCCTTCTTCTCTATTTGCATCCTTCTTCTTCCTCTTTGTAATCCACACCTCAACTGTAAAATCCCTCAAATTCGACCTCTATTGTTATTACTCTTGTAGATGTAATTATGAATTTTGTAAATGGCCATGGTCAGGAGCTCAAGGCCAAGGCCCCACCAGTGGACCGCGAGTTAGTGTTATGTTTTTTAAGTCTTAGATTAATCCTAGAAGACTAAAGAATAGCAATGTGACTAAAAGATGAGTAACAAACTCACCCATAAGAAAAGACAATGACTAGGGAGCCATGTGTTGGTTAACCATATCATGACTTGTCATATTGGTTATGAAGGGTTGGGTTATGAGTTCGTCCTAGTAGGATTGTTATTCACCTTAAATATATAGCTAAGATACTATGGCCAAAGTTAATTTTAAATCCTATTATGATTAAAGCCATAATGATAGATTATATATATATATATATATATATATGATGGCGGATTATATATATAATTGAGGTCACTAGTAAATCAATATGATATATATATATCTAAAGGTGTGTCTTATAGATCTATAAATAGTTGCAATAACTATTAAATAAATATTATATAAGTCATATATACTTGAGGAATGTCATAACCATACAAAGATAGTTATTTAATTATATATATATATACTTTTATATGTATATATATATATATATATATATATATATATATATATATATATATATATGCATATGTATCTTTTATTTTCTTAGTAGACTTGGGAGTTATCTAGAACTTTACGAAAAGCTATAAACTTACATCTCTCTCTACCAACGCATCTACCAACGCATAGAAGCATTACATATTTTGGTCACAAAAGTGTTTTCCCAAAACTATGCTTTAAATATACCTTAATAAAGTAATTCCTCCTAGCTTAGGTATGATAGTTTTACTTTACACCTCAATTTTCTTGGGTACATTACTACCTTCGTAAGGGTTATCTTCTAAAGATCCATGGACTCTTTCTCTAAGTTTTAGAAACGGTTAAACTAAAGATTCCGTGGAAGGGACCTCGTCCATTGGAGTAGGAAGGTTTGCAAACTCGGCTACTTAAAGTTTTTGGTTGTGGATTTGTTGGTAGGTTAAAATCCTACCTAGTTTTTTATCAAATTGGCGCAATTTCTTAATGAGGATAATTAAACCAAGTATTGAAATATATATATAAATATGTGAGAGGCAGAATTTCTTGGAGAAACGTTTTACTATTAAGTGCCATATTAATATAAATATCTTACGCGATTTTCTAATAATTGGGAGCATATCGCTTGAGTTGAGGGACTTCTTTCAACCACTTGTTGATTTGTGTTAATGAGGAAACCTCCATCAAGTTTCGATGCAACCACCTAAAAACCCCATGATCTCTACGTTAGTTGGTTTTAATGGAAAACGAACAGGGTGTAAGGGGAGTTAGTCGTGTACGGGGAAAGACATTGAGATCTTAGGAGGGAAGCAATCTCGGTATTGGGTATCTGCGCGTGAGCCTCGATGGTCCTCAAAAGGAGCTCGATCCCACATCTTCTAGGGATGGCTGAGATATATACATAGTCCTGAGCATTAGTGAAGAGGGGGAGGAAAGATCTCTGCGTGTGTTGGGGATTTGGTCCTGACTCTGAAGAATTTGGGCGGTATGTATGAAAACGTTGTATGAGGAAAGGAGAAGATCACTGTATGAAATCACTGAATGATGATCGCTGGATGTAGAAGAAGAGAGATCAATGCATGAAGGCAAGTTCGTTGTATTCAGAATCATTGTTGGATCTCAGCTAAAAGGAGGATTGATCGCTAATCTCAAAATAGGATCTATGCACATCTACTTTTTTGGAATGACGACACACTCTTGTTCTGAATGAAGGAGTTAACCCATGCGATTTGAGTAGCATTCGGCTGGGGAAATGGGATACAACAATCAAAATACCAGTAATATGCCTTGACGAAGAGACTGGTATGAGGCTTCATCACCAAAGAGCTTGGTAAGCAGTTAAATTATAAATCCTTTGATATTAAACATACTGACTGGATAAATGGTGATCGTTTTCACACGTTACATCTATACTTGGGAGACTTTATCATAGAAGTCATTGTCAGGTTAAAAATTGATAAGGTCACGCTTCCAAGAAGAACCCAGTAGACCCCTGCTTAGTAGCCAGATTATTTCCTCTAGTACATATAGCTTTATTTTACAACTTTGTATCATTATCATACACCTTCACAAGATTCGATCGTCGGCCTTGAGAGATTGTTCGACTCATGCATAGTTATTTATATATAAATGTTGATTTCAGAACTAGGGTAGATCGTGGCACTGGTTTTAATTATATATTCCGCCTTAATTCCGTCACTTTGATCTATTCAGAAATGCTGATCCATGATAATAATTACTGAGATCGTTTTGTATGTTTGACTCCCGTTCATTGATATACAGTCCCGAATCAATAACTATTCCTGGCGGTTATCCAATCGATTCGTTTTCCTTAGGTTCAACCCGTCCAGTTGGGTATGTTGCTATCAAAGTATCTTGGGAAATTAATAGACCCCTAGTCTGCCAAGTGTAGATTTGAGTTCTTCCATGTTGTAGAAAGCATACATGTTCCAGGGTAGTGTTAAATAAAAACCCAATCCCATTAGGGTAGGTCTTCCATTTTTAGTATGTATTTTGAGAGAACTCATACCTCAGTAAAACTCATAATCATGATTGGTGAAAATCCCTTTTTCGTTGTGCTGGCTGGGTAGTATCTATAATTATGTATATAATTTAAATACGCTGCTTTGTAAATACGATTTGTTCCTTGAAAAGATGAATTTAGGAGGAGGTTGACTTGAAGTTTTCGTCGCATGGTTCGCCACTTACGTTATTCTTATTTTTGCTCTGTCCTCTACTTATTCTCATAATCTCCCTGATTGAAATTTTATTTCCATAAAATTGAAGTTGCCAGCTTGATCGCCTTGCATTCGAATCTCTGTGTATTTATGATTTTTCTGTTAATAGTTATGCAGGCAGGATCGGGCCTTCCTTAGGACAGAAATCTGCTTGGAAGATTAGTTGTTCTTTTCATGCATCATGAAGATTTTCCTACGTATAGTAAATCTCGGTGTTGATTACATCCTAGGTTCGGTAACCTCCGTGACTTTTATACCTTACTATGTTTGTATATATATATATATATGGTCGAACTTTGCAAGTGTAATAAATTATATTATGTCCAAAGTATAGACTAAATATAAAGAAAATATCGCATTTATATTAAAATATACCACCAGAAAGATCTAAAGTAAAGACGATAGGGTGAAGCTATAAAATTATATATCTACAGTTTTGAAAGGGAACTACTAGGATTAATAACACGAAAGACTCCAAACATATTATCCTTATTTATGTGTTACACCAAGTTTTTAATAAATTATACTTATTTTGGGCATGAGTGATATCATTCCTTTTTCCTTTGATAAACCTCAATGAAGGTTTAGGATAAGCTTTAGTTTAGAGGAGAATGCTTGTGAGCTTCCAAGCATTTCCTACCAGTTGTAATCCCTTGAACTTGACAAATAATAAAAATACACAAAAACCTTTGTGGACATAGCCCAAGATACGGGTGAACCATGTCAAAATGTTCTCTTGGTATGTATTCTTGTGTGTATATCTCTCTTGAAATTTATGGTTGTACTTGATGTGTTTCTTTGGTGTTTTGCATCTTTTGCGTTTCAAAGTTATTTAGATGTATCACTTTTTCTTGTACTCTTATGCGTCTTTTAGGTATATGTACTTCTCTCTCTCTCTTAGAGTGAACATGATTACTTGACTTGTTCATAGGTTAATATTACATTTCTATATGTTATTCTATGTTGATGTGTTTCATATGAATCATTGGAAAACTACATATGCTCAATAAATATATTCTAGTTAAAAATCTTCGAATATAAACAAAGATGAATATGTTAGATACTATTAATTGTATGACTATGGGAAATGGATGATAAAGTGTTAATTGAAGTTAATATTCTATTGATCATGCAATATATTCAAGTTTTAGGTTTTTTCAAAAATATCGTATGATTCAAAGGAATTATTAGGTTACATAAGACATGCATGGTTTAAACCAATTCTCAATTTTAGCAGGAAGTTGTTCTCTTATCCTTATAAATATTGAAAGGGTTAGGAAGAGGTTAGGAAGTATCACCTCATTCAAACATAGAGTTATAGATGTAACTGAATGTCATCACGACATGTGAACTTGATGATTGTATATCTAAGTTGTCGTTGAGACAACTAAATAATTCATGAGATGTTCTAATGCCACCTTTTATTCTAGACAGTAAATTTAAATGCTGAAACTTCATACTTCCGCATAGCAGTTTTGGACAAATAGATCACTTGGAAAAATTTTAAATTTTTGTGATGTTTGGGGTTGTGACAAATGGTATGAGAGCACTAGATTAAAACACTCGGGCCTATTCGGCTCAACATGGATTGAGTAAAACATGAAAGTTGATAAACTAATCACTCAGTTATTTTTGTTTTATTTTGAATGCATGGACTCGAATGGATGAGGAGTAACATTATTCAAAGTACCACTTCAAGTTTCTCCGAAAGCGTAAAGATAAGTATTTTTTGTATTTCTTACAAAATTTTCAATGAGGTATGTTTTCTTGTATTATGAGTTTTCTTTTGCTATATATTGTCGTATGGTATTATTATGAAAAGTGGTAATTATTGAAATGATTTCTGTAGTTCTGCAAAATTCCGTAGAAACATCATTTAATTCCGCAATTTAGTTGTCCAAATTTTATTACCGATGGACATCGTTAAGTTAAAAGTATAGTTTCATTAACACACTACGAAGAAGTAAAATTGTTTGATTTAGCAAAAGTCACTTGAACACCTTCAATGTCTATGCATAGTGGTTACGACAAGATTCATATAATGTTTAGAAGATGATCGGATAGAGTATTTGTTGGTAGAAGTTATAATTATTTAGCTACTTTCTTTGAAATAAAAGTTAGTTCTCAAACGTCAAAAGTTAGAAGTTGCATCCTTGTACTTAGGATTATGATAGCATGCTTAAAACACAAAGGTGTATACGGTCATTCTTTTATTATTTTCGTAAGATCCAATAGAATGGAGTTCATATAGGATATAGCAATGATAGCTAGAATGGATGTGACGTACTAGGTTCCATGATATGTTTAAAGGACACGTATGAATTCATGTGATGAAATGACGAAGTGTTTTTAATATTATTTTTGCTTATGGAAAATCATCACTTTATTACTTAACAATACTTGTATTTCATTTCGGAAGTTCTTATCATTATTAGAATGCTAAGGAATTAGGCTAAAAATATATTATTGGGTAGCAATATTTTCTAGGAGTTTAAGTAAACTTATTTTGGAATGCATAAGAATCTAATTATTTCTTCATAAATAGACTATTGATAGGGACTATTTTCTAATAAAAGATTGACGTGCATCGAATTAAAAGGATCTTATTAAGTAGTACGAGATTGATTATTGGAAATGAAGAATCCTAACCTTGTTGTGATTGATTGAGCACATGATCTTTTGAAAGTTATTAGAATACTTGGGTGATTGTCTACCCTTGCAGGTTCTACTTGTTATTTCATCTCTTAAAGTAATTATCATTTAATTCTGTACATGTTGAGTTAGTATCTTTTAGTTAAATGTTGATAATGCAGAAGAAAAAGTTTGAATTTCTGATCTGTTTATGATTCTGTATACTGTTGAAAGAGTGTTTACTGACCCACTAGGTGGAATGGAATCTAGGGTAGAAGGAAATGGACATGTGGCAACATCATGAGGAAAGTAACTAGTTGTTGGTATGGGACAACTCCCTTAAAATGTGTTCATAGTGCCCTGAAAGATGGGACTGTAGCTTAAGGCTCATTTATTGAAAACTGACGAGTAAAGACCTAGCCAATATTTATAAGAGCCATCGAATTTTGGACTAAGGTTCATCACTTTTCCTGACGAGGAAACTTACCTTGTGGTTATGCTGTATGCACACAAGAGATTCGATGAGGGGAAATGCTATGTTTTTTATCATGGTGTAAGTCTGCCTTGTTTACTGCTGAGTGCAAAGTTTTACTACTAAATGCAGAGCTTGAGGGTTTTTGGAAAGTCTCTATTGCTTGCTGGTTATACATTTTCCGTGCCTTGCTTCTACACAGAGTCTTCTACCTAGTGGTTCAGTAAACAGGCCTCCTTGGGTGTTTGTCTCCTATTTAATTTATTTAATAATAAAATATTGTTCAAATTAGAGTAATCCTTGGACACTTGTCCAAATATAAAACTTTACAATAAAAGTTAAGATAATGTTTTCTTCCAACATAAAATGTTTCAGCAAAAAGGAAGCTATGTTTTAAGTTGTAGTGTAAGACTGTCATGTCCCTGTTGAAAGTAGACAGATGTATCCCTGCTGAGTTACAGAGTAAGACTAATGTGTTCTTACTCAGATAATACTCCTACCAAGTTTTGCAAAGGACTCATGTTTTTGTATGCAAGTCTCCATGATTTCTAAAGTACAAAAGAGCATTTTGTACACAAGTCTCCATGATTGCTAAACTACAAAAGAGTTTGATGATCAAACAAAGTTCTGTTGAAAGAATTGTTTTATGATATAAGCCAATGTTAATGATTTGTCTGGTAACTAGACTATGAGATGTATTTATGCATGAATGATATAAATGCTAGAATAAGCAAATATTCCCACAAGGATGAGGAAGAATGAGGAACATTTAGTGTTTTGAAATTTTGTATACTTAAGATATACTGAAGAATATTGAAAAATCTTGTACGAGTTGTACAATGTGCAGGTTATAAGTGAAAAGAGCTTGCGGAAAATCGCAAAAATGTGAAGACGACCAAAGCATAAAAATAAAGCAAGCGAAAGATGGGGAAGGATGCAAAAGACAAAATGTTGAACACCGAGGACGGTGTTATCTTTAAGGGGTGGAGTGTGTAACATCCCTCAAATTCGACCCCTATTGTTATTACTCTTGTAGATGTAATTATGAATTTTGTAAAGGGCCATGGTGAGGATCTCAAGGCCAAGGCCCCACCAGTAGACAACGAGTTAGTGTTATGTTTTTTTTTAGGTCTTAGATTAATCCTAGAAAACTAAAGAATAGAAATGTGACTAAACGATGAGTAACAAACTCACCCATAAGAAAAGACAATGACTAGGGAGCCATGTGTTGGTTAACCATATCATGACTTGTGATATTGGTTATGAAGAGTTGGGTTATGAGTTCTTCCTAGTAGGATTGTTATTCGCCTTAAATATATAGCTAAGATACTATGGCCAAAGTTAATTTTAAATCCTATTATGATTAAAGCCATAATGATAGATTTTAGATAGATATATATATATATATATATATATATCATGGCGGATTATATATATATAATTGAGGTCACTAGTAAATAAATATGATATATATATATATATATATATAAAGGTGTGTCTTATAGATCTATAAATAGTTGTAACAACTATTAAATAAATATTATATAAGTCATATATACTTGAGGAATGTCATAACAATACAAAAATAGTTATATATATATATATATATAAAAATAAATATAAATATCTATCATAAATATATATATATATGCATTATGTATCTTTTATTTTCTTAGTAGACTTGGGAGTTATCTAGAACTTTACGAAAAGCTATAAACTTACATCTCTCTCTACCAACGCATAGAAGCATTACATATTTTGGTCACAAAAGTGTTTTCCCAAAACTATGCTTTAAATATACCTTAATAAAGTAATTCCTCCTAGCTTAGGTATGATAGTTTTACTTTACACCTCAATTTTCTTGGGTACATTACTACCTTCGTAAGGGTTATCTTCTAAAGATCCATGGACTCTTTCTCTAAGTTTTAGAATCGGTTAAACTAAAGATTCCATGGAAGGGACCTCGTCCATTGGAGTAGGAAGGTTTGCAAACTCGGCTACTTAAAGTTTTTGGTTGTGGATTTGTTGGTAGGTTAAAATCCTACCTAGTTTTTGATAAAATTGGTGCAATTTCTTAATGAGGATAATTAAACCTACTATTGAAATATATATATAAATATGTGAGAGGCAGAATTTCTTGGAGAAAAGTTTTACTATTAAGTGGCATATTAATATAAATATCTTAAGCGATTTTTTAATAATTGGGAGCATATCGCTTGAGTTGAGGGACTTCTTTCAGACACTTGTTGATTTGTGTTAATGAGAAAACCTCCATCAAGTTTCGATGCAACCACCTAAAATCCCAATGATCTTCACGTTAGTTGGTTTTAATGGCAAACGAACAGGATGTAAGGGGAGTTAGTCGTGTAAGGGGAAAGACGTTGAGATCTTAGGAGGGAAGCAATCTCGGTATTGGGTATCTGCGTGTGAGCCTCGATGGTCCTCAAAAGGAGCTCGATCCCACATCTTCTAGGGACGGCTGAGATATATACATAGTCCTGAGCATTAGTGAAGAGGGGGCAGGAAATATCTCTGCGTGATGTTGGGGATTTGGTCCTGACTCTGAAGAATTTGGGCGGTATGTATGAAAACGTTGTATGAGGAAAAGAGAAGATCACTGTATGAAATCGCAGAATGATGATCGCTGGATGTAGAAGAAGAGAGATCAATGCATGAAGGAAAGTTCGTTGTATTCAAAATCCTTGTTGGATCTTAGCTGAAAGAAGGATTGATCGCTAATCTCAAAATAGGATCTATGCACATCTACTCTTCTGGAATGACGACACACTCTTGTTCTGAATGAAGGAGTTAACCCATGCGATCTGAGTAGCATTCGACTAGGGAAATGGCATACAACAATCAAAATACTGGCAATATGCCTCGATGAAGAGACTGGTAAGAGGCTTCATCACCAAAGAGCTTGGTAAGCAGTTAAATTATAAATCCTTTGTTATTAAAAATACAGACTGGATAAATGGTGATCGTTTTCACACGTTACATTTATACTTGGGAGAATTTATCATAGAATTCATTGTCAGGTTAAAAATTGATAAGGTCACGCTTCCAAGAAGAACCTAGTAGACCCCTGCTTAGTAGCCAGATTATTTCCTCTAGTACACATAGCTTTATTTTACAACTTTCTATCATTATCGTACACCTTCACAAGATTCGACCGTCGGCCTTGAGAGATTGTTCGACTCGTGCATGGTTATTTATATATAAATGCTGATTTCAGAACTAGGGTAGATCGTGGCACTGGTTTTAATTATATATTTCTCCTTAATTCCATCACTTTGCTCTATTCAGAAATGTTGGTCCATGATAATAATTACTAAGATTGTTTTGTATGTTTGACTCTCATTCATTGATATACAGTCCCGAATCAATAATTATTCCTGGCGGTTATCCAATCGATTCGTTTTCCTTAGGTTCAACCTGTCGAGTTGGGTATGTTGCTATCAAAGTATCTTGGGAAATTAATAGACCCCTACTCTGCCAAGTGTAGATTTGAGTTCTTCCATGTTGTAGAAGGCATACCTGTGCCAGGGTAGTGTTAAATAAAAACCCAATCCCATTAGGGTAGGTCTTCCATTTTTAGTATGTATTTTGAGAGAACTCATACCTCAGAAAAACTCATAATCACGATTAGTGAAAATCCCTTTTTCGTTGTGTTGGCTGGGTAGTATCTATAATTATATATATAATTTAAATATGCTGCTCTGTAAATATGATTTGTTCCTTGAAGAATTCAGGAGGAGGTTGACCTGAAGTTTCCGTCGCATGGTTCGCCGCTTACGTTATTCTTATTTTTGTTCTGTCCTCTGTTTAGTCTCATAATCTCCCTGATTGAAATTTTATTTCCATAAAAGTGAAGCTGCCAGCTTGATCGCCTTGCATTCGAATCTCTGTGTATTTATGATTTTTCTGTTAAAAGTTATGCTGCCAGGATCGGGCCTTCCTTAGGACAGAAATATGCTTGGAAGATTAGTGGTTCTTTTCATGCATCATGAAGATTTTCCTACGTATAGTAAATCTTGGTGTTGATTACATCGTAGGTTCGGTAACCTCCGTTACTGTTATACCTTACTATGTTTGTATATATATATATGGTCGAACTTTACAAGTGTAATAAATTATATTATGTCCGAAGTATAGACTAAATGTAAAGAAAATATCGCATTTATATTAAAATATACCACCAGAAATATATAAAGTAAAGATGATAGGGTGAAGCTATAAAATTATATATCTACAGTTTTGAAAGGGAACTACTAGGATTAATAACACGAAAGACTCCAAACATATTATCCTTATTTATGTGTTACACCAAGTTTTTAATAAATTATACTTATTTTGGGCATGAGTGATATCATTCCTTTTTCCTTTGATAAACCTCAATGAAGGTTTAGGATAAGATTTAGGTTAGAGGAGAAGGCTTGTGAGCTTCCAAGTATTTCCTACGAGTTGTAATCCCTTGAACTTGACAAATAATAAAAAGGCACAAAAACCTTTGTGGACTTAGCCCAAGATACGGGTGAACCATGTCAAAATGTTCTCTTGGTATGTATTCTTGTGTGTATATCTCTCTTGAAATTTATGGTTGTACTTGATGTGTCTCTTTGGTGTTTTGTATCTTTTGCATTTCAATGTTATTTAGATGTATCACTTTTTCTTGTACTCTTATTCATCTTTTAGGTATATGTACTTCTCTCTCTCTTAGAGTGAACATGATTACTTGACTTGTTCATAGGTTTTGCTAGCTTAAACTTACCCAGAGGTTTTCAATTAGAGCCAGGTTCTTTGCAGTTCTCCCTTTGACCAACAAAACCCCTTCGCACCGGCCCTTTCAGCAACAACCTACGAGTAGGTTGAGGTCTCACCCGAGGTGTATCTTATGGGGTTCTGCAGAATCAGGTTTCCACAGTAAATTATGAGTTGGTTATATGAACAAGCTGTGCAGTGCAGGACAGAAGGAGTGCACTACGGGGAAAAGTGATGAGGTACGCAGCAGGATCTACGGTGCGAGCAGTACTGCGTGGTGGAGGCAACACTGCGGGCCTCACTAAGGGTTTCTTACTGCTGCGAATATTCTACTGAAACTACGAATTATCCACACTTATCCTCTACTTGGAAGATATCGGAAACGTTAAGGCACTGAAATGAATATCACTCATCCATTTATTCAAGCACTTATTGGTTATCTTTCTAGCATTCGTCAAGAACTTGGATTATTACAACGAGAACTGAAATGATAGACATGACTAACTGTGTTGCGTTCCTTCATTGTGTTTAAGAGAGTATTAAGCTTAAATGACTGATTCATGATCTTAACATAGAATTGAAATGTTTGCCATTCATCTACTTCCGTGGAACCTAGCATATCATTCCCAAAATTCTCCTATTGGTAAATGCATATCAAAGTTCTCATATTACAGCATGCAAGGAAACATTCAAGCATTCATTCTACAGAAAATACAGACAGTCATTCATTCATAAACATCATCACATAACACAGGATTTAACGTGGTTCACTTCCTCGGATGGAAATCTACGTCCACAAGAACAGTTGGTAATATATTTCTTTCAAAAGGGATGGGGCAACCGTTCTTAGTTTGCGCACTCAGCTGCAAACTCTCTTTTCTCTCGGCTAGGTCTCTGCGCACACAACTACAGAGCCTTTATAATATTCTTAGCTCAGAGAGATTTTACAATACAAAAAGGTTATCTCCAGATTACTCTAATCCCCAATCAACTAGCCAACAACAACCAATCAACCCATACAAAAGTTTCTTCTTAAATAGATCATGCCCGAAGGCCATGTCTATACAATGTCGAAGACCTAAAACCAAAAACCCTAAGGGTTTCCAAAACTGCGTCGATTTTCCAAACCAGCTTGCTGGCTCCTGGTAGCGTTTGCTTGATCATGGCAGATCTCCACGTCCTCATTCTGTCGCTATCGGCCTTCCTATCACACGCGTGCCTACACGATCCTTCTGCCGAACCATTTCTCTCTAACGTTTTTACCTTCTAAGCGTGCCAAATGTTGCTTTCCTTAACAACACACGCATGGCCACCTTCCTATTTTTCCTACATCCTCCACTCGGCAATCCTGGAATATCTTTCCAAAAATGGCTGCTACCAGTCGAGCCGGTAGCTACACTTGATACTTGTCCAACACACCGCTTTGCTAGCTCCACGTGGCCTCCTAACTCCGCAGCACTGCTTCGGCGTAGTACTGGTCTTCGCATCATGGCCAAAACTCCAATGCTGCATGCAACTCCGCAGTCTCGTCAAAAGTTGGATGCTGCACGCAACTTCGCAGCATCCTCAATACTTAGCCAAAATTGTGTTTCTGAACTACGCTCAACTCAGCTTTCCCTGCTTGTCTCAAAAATTTGCTTCCAAAACTTTATCTCAACTTGGGCCCAAAATGCCCCTAACACTTACATGTGGCTCGTCCCCGAGCCACTGATTGTTTCAGCTGTCTCACTCTGCGCCGCGATCGGTGGAACGAACTTGGCTGCGAACTCGTCATATGTACTGCACCACTGCTTCTCTTGTATCCTCCTCAACCTATTTAATTTTCCCAAGCATTGTTGGAGTTATTTCTTGTCCAATTGGTCTTGTACCTGCTCCTGGTTATCGCGCAGTTCTACTAACTTATCTTCAATCTGCTGTTATACCGTCATGGCATTCTCTAGGAGCTGTTGCGACTGATTATCCATCTCAGTCTCTTTTTGTCGTAATTCCTGTACTTCTTTCTTTAAGCCGGATATCTCCTTGTATCTCGGCAGCCTTTCTCTGGGTGGTAGAGCTTTAACCTCTGCGTTCAACTTGTCCAGCGCGGTCTGTTTTTCTTGTACCATGGTTTTCACCTGTAGCAACCCTTGATCCTCTTCAAGGGTCGTGATTTCCTGTGAAACCTTATCCAGGAGAGATTGGCACTTAGACATCTAACTTGTAATGCTTTTCGAGGCGGCGCTCACTGCTTGCTCTCTAACTTGTTGTTCAGTTAATGGCACCTGCTTATTCAGCTTATCCTTCAATGTGGCAATATCGACCTCATAATAAATCTCTTTATCCTGCATCTCTGTCTGCAAGGATCTCACCTTATCTCCGATGCTCAGAACTGTGTCTGCAGGATCATCCTGGATTTCTATGCCTTTGATATCGTTCGCCACATTGGATATGGTAGTCTCCAAATTTGGTTGGCGATCCAGTTCGTTCTGTAGCTGTATTTTTTCCTGCAGCTGAATTTGCTTGTTCGCTGTGGTGAGCTCTGCTTGTAACTTCATTGATTCAACCATCTGTTCATGCATCTCCTCAATGATCTGCAAGTGCATGAAGTGCAATCCTGGTAAAGGGATTTTGGTTAAATCAAGCTCTACCCTCTCGAGTCCCTGTGTGTCCAAGACAACTTGTTCTGCCATTGGCAACACAACAGCCAATGGGTCCAGATGGACAATTCTAGTCTTCAACAGCAGTGTTATTGCTATCTATTGGCTTCCTTGTTGTGAGGTCCCTACCGACCTCCCTTCAGCCCCTGCTTCCCGCGGAAAAATAAGGCTTTTCTAGACATCGTCCATTTTCTTCATTAGGCGTTGCATTGTGAGCCGCTTCTTATGTAGGCCATCTTGGATGACCATGTCCTTCTTTTCTTTAGCTTCCATAAGATCCTTCATCTACTCCGAGACTGTTTTGACTATCATCTCGTAGTCATTATCATTGAGGACTACCTCCGATTGAATCTTTGTGGCCTTCACCTTTTTCCTTGACCTTGGCTTCTCCGAAGTCTGAGTTTCTTTTCTCTTCCCTGTTTCATCAATGATTGGGCATGAGAGCGGGATCGGCTCATCTTCTGCTGAATCTGTCTCTACATCCATAACCTCTATGTGGAACTCTAGTGGCCAATATTTCATGAGGTCCTCAATATCCTGCTCATACATGATGTACTTCCCTGGGAACCACTCTGGCTTCTTCGTTTGTGCTTTTGGCGATATGAATATACATTTCATATCCGCCTCAAAGTTGATGATGCGGATATACTTCGTCATGAACTGCTTCGTAATGCAGGGTGTCTTCGTGATTGCGTCGTGCAGCTGAATATAGTACTGGTAAAAGACTTTTGTTGTTGCATGCTGGCGCTCTGCATTTTTGTTTTCCCAGAGGTTGAGGAACTTAAATCCTCTAGGATCCGTGGTGTCCATAATGACGCCCGCATAATCTCGCGGTTCCTTCCATCCACACAAAGCAATCAGGACGATGAGCCAGGTAAAATGGAACTGACCGCTATTCACCTGTGTGTCGTTGAGTTCTTCAAGGAACTCATTCAACAGAAACTAACACCAATTAAAGATGTTGCCTTCGGCCACTGCGGCACCAAGGAGTATTGCGCCAACATGCACCTCTGAAGGCCTAGCTATTTTGAGTATCTTTCCTGCGAGCAAATGCGTTAAAAATCTTGTTGTTCTGTCCTCTATATCTTCTATCGGGAAACCTCTTTTTTCCTTCACCACTGGATGGGTTTTCTTCATCTTCTCAACAGCCTCTTTTTCTTTGCTCTTCCCCTGGAAGAATTGCTTAGGATCCTTACTGCGCTTGCTTAGCCCGATGATGCGGTGGATCAAATCAATGTTAATATCAATATTCCTGTCCAGCCACAGATAATATTGGTGGATTTGCGCCATGAGTGTGCGAACCACAATATTAAGTTCTAGAGAACGGTCAAAATGCAGCAACCTCAGCAAGTTTAGTAACCCTGACTGAACGACAGGTGCTAGCCAATTGTCAGCTACCAATTTCAGATTTCCCTTGGCATCTTTTTTCCAGCACATATACTGGTCTGGTTGAAAATCTGGTTATTTGGGAACATCTGGCTCGTCTTTCTTCATTCCCAAGAGGTCATAATCCTCCCATTTACAATATGCTATCTTTCCCAGCAGATTCTTAGTAACGTCTACATGCTTTGAGATAGGTGATAGCGGGATGTTGTATCTCGCATTCTTGGACAATTTAAACACAGGGGCATTTAGTGCCCATGGGGAGATATATTCGGGTGTCATCTTCAAGGGTTATGTCTGAAAGACTGGCGATTTCTATGCCGAGTAGCCCATCTTTATGATGTTGGATCGAGGTGCAGTTACGACTTTTCCTTTATCTTTTGCTTTTTCCTGCATTGTCGGATTAATTCTTGGTGATCTGCGGGATCCTTCACCTTGTTCTACGGCGACCTTCTTAACTGGAGTTTTCATTAACTGCTAAATCCCTCTGTGCTTAAAGATCTTCAATGCTTCTTCTCTATAGGAAGGTTCAAATATTCACTAATGAAGTAGTGGCTAAGGCAAACAGAATATAGATGGCTACTAGCTCAGATAGGTTAATCACAAGAAAATTCTAAGTGCTTGGTAACGTTCGTGAGTCTCCCAACAGTGTTATTTATAGGCACAACAGACCCTCTCCCGTACCATTCAACGGCTAGATAAGCAATTAATGTGGTGTCCGTTGGCGAATTTGAGCGGATCCTTCGGTATTTTCTGTCGTCAGCGTGCTCAAAACGGCTATCCGTGACCCTGTGTGGCTACTTCACAGTGCCAAAAATTTCAAACTGAGCAACTTCCACTATACATATATATATATATATATATATATATATATATATATATATATTTTTTTTATTTTTTTTTTTTTACTTCCGTGTAGCTTCAACAGTGTTGCGTGGTGCATAGATCATTCTTCTTATCATACCTTCTTCCTTTTATCATACATGTATAGACTCCTTTACATTTCTAGTGTCCACTTTCAACTGTACTTGACACTTAGAACTTCCTTCCTTTGTTCGTTATTCAGGGTTCTGCAAAGCAGTGCTATCATGGTATAGCTTTAGCCTGCTTCCATTTATCAAAGTTGGCAAGGTATCACCAGCTAAATTGGCTAACTGGAATGCACCAGTATTAGTAACATGTATCACCGTATATGGGCCAAGCCAATGCATCTTAAATTTACCAGGGAATTTCATGAATTTTCTATCATACAGGAGGACTAGATCACCTACCTAAAAACACTTGTTCTTTATATGGTGATCATGCCATGCTTTCTCACAGTCCTTCTGAGCTTGCTGGTGGAAGCCTGCGATGAAGCGATCTTCCTCCAAGCCCAGTAAGTGTAGTAATCTATCTTCTAGAGCTTCGCAGTCTGCCATCCCTGTAAATGCAGCGATTCTCAAACTAGGGACAATATATTCCATTGGCATTATGGCCTCCTGCCCATAAACCAACCGAAAGAGTGTCTATCCTGTCAATTTCTTGCATGTGGTCCTGTATGCCCATAGTAAAGATGAGACATACAGGTCCCAATCGTCTGTATTTACATTGCACACCTTAGTGAGTGTTTTCTCCAATATTGTATTGAAAGCCTCTACAGTACCATTCTCCTGTGGATGATATGGAGTACTGCGCTGATGACGAATGTGGAATTCCTATGTAAGCGCCTCAATCGTCTTATTCAAAAAGTGAGTACCTTGGTCACTCATCAAAATCTTCGGACAGCCAAATCTGGTGAGTATTTCTTCAAAAATAAACTGCGCAGCAGTACTGGCGCTGCAGTCCTTAACTGGTTTTGCTTCCGCCCATTTGGTGAGGTAATCCGTAGCAGTAATAATATACCTTGCACCCGTTCTTTTTCCTGGTGGGTTTATAGGACGCACAAAGTCTATTGCCCATTTTTCAAATGGTTGCAGTGTCAACTATGGATTCAATGGCATCTCATCTCGGCGTGATGGTTTTCCTGTCCTTTGACAGACATCACAGTTCCTGCAATGTTCTTTGGCATCTTTATGGAGCGTAGGCCACCATTTCCCTGCGTGCAATATCTTCTGCGCAGTAGCCCTTCCTTCATAGTGACCTCCTGCGATTCCTGAGTGTGCGTCGGATAGAATAAATGGATTCTCATGATCGAGTACGCACCTGCGCAGGACTTCATCTAGCCCAAGTTTGTATAACTGACCTGCAATTATAGTGAAGTCCGCGGCGCACACCACTAACTGTTTTCTCTGCTAGACCGAGAATTCTTAGGGTGCCAGCCCTGTGGTTCGAAAGTCAATGATATCCTTGTAATAATAATCGGCAGCCTATATACTAAATAACTGCGCATTAGGCATACTGTCTTTTATATTTGTCGGCTCCTCCCCTGACTCGATCCTTGACAGATGATCAGGTCCCAAGTTCAGTCTACCCGGCTTGACAATAATTTCAAAGTCATATTCCTGGAACAGCAATAGCGATCGACATATGCGTCCCCCTAACACTGTCTTGTTGACCAAATATTTCAACGCAGAATGATCAGTAAACATAAGGAAGTGCGATCCTAGCAAGTAGTGTCTAAATTTCTGTAGGGCATATAGCATCGCAAGGCCTTCCCTCTCAATAGTAGTATAGTTCTTCTCTACTGTTGAAAGCTTTCTGCTAGAAAATGCAATAGGGTGGTCAATACCTCCCTCTCCTAGCTGAGCTAACACGATCCCCAGGGCAATACATGATGCGTCAACATGGACATGGAATGGCTTCGTTCAGTCTGGAAAGACTAGAATAGGCGCAGTGACCATCTTTTCTTTTAATGTGTCAAAACCCTGTTTGCATTCTGCATTCCAAATGAACGGTGCATCTTTCTTGAGCATCTTTTCCATTGCTACGGTTATCTATGCATAACCCTTTATAAATTTCCTGTAATATCCAGTATGGCCTAATGTAGATCGCAACATCTTGACTGAATTTGGTGTTGGTAAGTTTGCAATAACTTCAATCTTCGCATGGTCTACCATCAATCCTTGCTTACAGACAATGTGGCCAAGTAAATTTAAATGCTGAAACTTCATACTTCCGCATAGCAGTTTTGGACAAATAGATCACTTGGAAAAATTTTAATTTTTTGTGAAATTTGGGGTTGTGACATCAACACTTTGAAATTATGGGTGATTACTTACACCTACACTTCATCTTTTCATCTTATTTTCTTGGATTATGTTTATCACTATCACCATAATCTCTTCTACCACTTCCATCAAATCATCCTTCTCGCACAACTACTATAAATATTTCCCAATGGACCTCACTAATTCAAATTTCTCCTCATTGGTTCTTACTACTTCCCCATCCTTCCTCCATTGTGCCATTACCATTGTCTCATCTTCTCATTGGTTCTTAATACTTATTATTGAAACATCTTCTCATTATTCTTTTCCTTTACTCAAACCACTCCATTTTTGTAATCATCTGCATCTTGATACTACTATAAAGTATCTCCACTCTTTTGCATAAAATGTCCCTACCACAATTTCCAATAATTTCTTTGGTATGATCCACTTTCTTTTCCTTTGTTGTACCTATGATTTCACCTAAATTAAAGAAAAAAAAAACAAGAATCAAACATTCCCATTTGCATCTCTTAGTGTTACATATATAGTACATAATCTCCTTGCAACTACACTAGTGTAAGAATGCTCTCTTTTGTAACATCGTCTTCTCCACAACATCGCTCATTGTCACAAAAACTCACCCTTGCAACTCCACTATTACAGTAATACTCACCTATGCAACAATACTTCTTTCTACAACATCAGCCACTATTGTAATAATATCTTTGGCATTCACATACACTCCCTTGAGTAGATTGTTATTCTTTGTTTCTTCTTTATTTTGTTGGACAAACTCATTTACCTCAATATTTTCCTTGCATCCTTTTGTTTCAAGTATTTCTTGTATACTCTCCTTTGTCACGTTACCCACAACATGTACTTGACACACACATTCCTTATCATTTTCTTCAAAATCATGTACACACCACTTTTACAATCAACACACTCTGCAACTACACTCATAAGAATTTAGTTTTCTTTCTCCTCTCATAGGATTCTCTCATGCTTTCTCTCTTCTACACCTTCTCAATGATCAATTCCAGATGATAAGCCTATTCTAATGATTATATCTTCTCCACAATTATATTTCTTTTCATGTACAAATTCAATCCATTCACAAGTTGCAGTATTTTTTCTTCAATATCATAAAATTTGGTTCCCATGGCCATGTTACAAAATTCTTCAAAATATATTATACAAATCTATTCTTATGCTTCAACTTTTCTAATATACTCTTCATTTCCATAGTATTATTAGAATTTACAAACTTTCCTCTCAATGTGATGACCATCTTGTCTCAATTTTTTATCTTGTCTTTTCTTATCCATTTTATATATGTCCATCTTTAGCTTCTCCCATGAGCTATATGCATAACCTATTAATATGCCATAGGGAATTTTCACTCGATATGGTTCTTCAAATTTATGGAATTCAAAATAATTTTGCATGTCTTCAACCCACTCCATCAACCTTTTTATTTCTACACTTAAAAAAATATGACATCTCCATATTCATTTGTGCTATTACACATCCTCCTCTTCATCTTCATCACTCTTCTGGATCACTTTGGCCATTACCTTTCTCTACCAAGGAAATTCAAAGGAATCCATCATTGTCATCATTTGTGGCACAAGATTTGTAACATCTTTCAGTACCTTTAAACCTGTATTCACTCTTTTTGTTCTTCCTCTCACTATAGGAACTGCTCTTCGTGCTAGGCTACAATTTCCAATATGCTTTACACTCTCTTCCTCTCAATCCTTAGCATGAATTTCTTTTGATCTTATTTAATTCTCTCTTTTGCTACAACAAACATTGCAACATATAAACAAGATCTTCTTGCATATTTCTCAATGCCTCATGCTGTGCATCCTATACCAAGTGCTCTTCAAGATTGGAGTTGTATCTCCTCTTACAACATATACGCAATATTTCCAATATTTCCACTAGAGGAATTCTTCACTCACTAGTTTACATAACTCTATTTAGCATTACACCCTTAATATGTAGTCATGGACACTTCTCCTCTTTCATTGTAACTATTGTCTCATAGGATGCCTCTTCATTTCATGTTAACAATTCTACCCATGTCTCGTATTTCTTACTAGAATTGACTCCAATACTACTTGATGTAGTTACGCTAGAACTCCCTACAATATCATAATCACACTAAACAAATCTTCTTCATGATTTATATAACCATATTCAATTTTGATATTAAACAATAACCACCAATGTTTGCAACTCAATTGAAAACAAGAATAAGTGTACAACACAATAATAAAATGCAAACAAATATTCATAATTAAATACCTTTACAAATATTGTTAACAATGGTTAAGACTCACAACTCTATTATAAGTAATAGAGTGTGTTATAGGTTTCTATATTTCCCACTAGACCATCAACACTAAATAGTGAAATTAAACTTAAAGTTGAAGGTCCTTTTCACACTTACAAACTTCATATTTATACTTTTTGTTCCTTGGATTTTGACCTTGCAACTACATTAACTAATTGACAAATTTCAACAAAGACCATAAATATTTTATTTTTTAAATAATAAATAGAAATAAATGTAAACAAATGTAAGAAAGTGTGAAGGATAGATATAGTGTTACGTATTCCGCTAAATCAATGGACTGAAACATTTGATCCCTCTATATATTCTCTTACTATTGCTCTAGTATGGGCAAGATTGCTTAGAACCTTTCCGTGTAGCCTTTAGGGTTTGATTTAGTGAAGGGGATCAAAAACATTTTGGGAAAATTCTACTTCATGAAAGTAGAAATGAAAACGAGACACATAACTACACATACTCGGGTGAAAAAATGAAGATGGGTGTCTATTTTGGGGGGTCTCGTGAGAAAATAATTCTGTTTTTTTCATGTCTTTCAACTTCGGGCGAACAAAAGTGATATTTTTATTTATTATTTCACTTTGCCGTAAAAAGAAAACTTTTGTAGAATTATGTTAGCTTTCTACTCATAATTTTTTCAATTTTTTTTATTAAGATTTGATATGTCGATTTCGCAAATGTTTGACAGTGTGTTCTTATAAAATGAAAAGACTACAAAAGAGCTATGATTTGTTGCACCACTAAAATCGTTGTTAGAATTGTGTTTTGCAAAAACTGAAAATGCTACGACAATCTACACACAATGTACTAACGTATGACTATAAGTTTGCATCCAATGGACCTCTATACTAATTATTATATTTTTTTAAAGTCGATCCATGGGGAAACTTATTCGATTTTCAACAACATTTTTGTTGCACCACTTTTCTCTCAATCCGCTATAAAATCAAAAAATCTACGACCACCCTTTTGAAGTAGACACGTCAATGAATCGACCCACATTTTCTTCGATTTTTTTGGTGTTGTATTTACAAAGTTATGGATTTTTCTTTTCGCTGTTTTTTTAAAGAGCTGAATCATAACTCGACACATGTTACAAATATAAAACTTAAAAAATATCAGTTCTTATCTATATACAACAAAATTTATACCCTCGTAAAGTAGATTCAATGATGAATCTACTGATATGAAGTCCGACATTCGTTTTGTTGTGTAAGAGGTGGTTTTCTCCTTCCGAAAATGGAGAAACCTGAAATATTTGCAGCAATCTGAATCTGTCATGTTTCAGAGATTATTCGGCCGAATAACTGTTTTCCGTAACGGCGTCGTAACTTATGGCGAAGGTTATTCGGCCGAATAAGTAAACGGAAAAAAAATTACGTCGGCCGGAAAAAAAAAAAAAAAAAATAAATAAATAAATAAATTTATATTCATATAAATAAACGTAAAGTTAATTCATTATTTTCGCATGTTTGAACTTCGCATTTTTTTGTCAAACTAATTTCGGAAGGAGGAGATAATTTTTGCAAAAGGAGGTTTTTACAAGGTATGTTTCTTATTCTTCTTTACAAAAGGCACATTGAAGGAGTTTTTTTTTCTAAAGCATATTTGCAAGGAGTTTTTCCAAACTATCTCTTTTCTTATTGCATTTTTACAAAGAAGACATTTTTTGCAAAATGAGATTTTTACAAGCTATGTTTCTTCTTCTTCTTCACAAAAGGCACATTGAAGGAGTTTTTTTTCCTAAGGCATATTTGCAAGGAGTTTTTCCAAACTATCTCTTTTCTTATTGCATTTTTACAAAGAATACATTTTTTGCAAAATGAGGTTTTTACAAGCTATGTCTTCTTCTTTTTTACAAAAGGCACATTGAAGGAGTTTTTCCAACATATCTCTTTTTTATTGCATTTTTTCAAAGAAAACATTTTTTGCAAAAGGAGGTTTTTACAAGGTATGTTTCTTCTTTTTTCCAAAGACACATTGAAAAAAATGTTTTTCTAAGGCATATTTGCAAGAAGTTTTTTCCAAATATTTATTTTCTTGTTGTATATTTGCAAAGAAAACATTTTTTTGAAAAAGAGATTTTTACAAAGTATGTTTCTTCTTCTTTTTTCCAAAATACACATTGAAAGTGTTTTTTTAAGGGATATTTGCAAGGAGTTTTTTCAAAATATTTCTTTTCTTAGACATGTTTGCAAGGAGGTTCTTTGCAAGGATGTTTTTTTTTCGAAGTAGCTTTGCATTTTTTATTTAATTGAAAGAGGTTTTTTCAAATAGTTGTTTTGCTAAGATATTTTGCAAATGAATTTTTTCCAAAGTAGTTTTGCACTTCTTATTTATTTGAAAGGAGTTTTTTCAAATAGTTATCTTATTTTGCAAAGGATTTTTTACAAAGTAATTTTGTACTTCTTATTTCTTTGAAATTGGGTTTTTTTCAAAGAGTTGTTTCTTTACAATGATTTTTTCCCAGATATATTTATAAATAAGTTTTTATTGAAAGTATTTTTTTCTAGTGGTTTTTTTCGTAGATATTTTTTCAAAAAGGTATTCTTGGAATGAATTTTACAACAAAGATTTATTTACGTGTTTTATTTTCTTCCTTGGCACAAGGTGTTTTTATTATTTTCCAAAGAAGATTTTTGTTCAGAGAATTTTTTCAAAGGAAAGTTAATTCCAAAGAAATCTTCTTCAAAAGACTCTTACAAAATTTTTAAAAGGTAAAGTAAATTTCAGTTCATGTTTTTAAAAATTCCGTAAATGTTTTTAAATCTTAATTTATTTGTTTTTACTATAAAGTAACATGATTCTTTAATTTATCGTCTATAGATTAAACAACCATGGGCAATAAGAGAAATCGTAAAAGAAAAGCTGATCGTAAACGTGATGATGATGATAATAGAGAGAAACAAAAACTCAGATATATTGCCAAAAAACAAAGGGTTGCTGAAACGGAAGAGAGAACTATTGAAGATATAAATACAGATTTACATGACAATGTTGAAGAAATGGAAATTGAAAATAGAGTACAAGAAGAACAAATTGAAGTTGAAAGGAACATTGTAGAAGATGTAAATAGTGATTTACATGCTAATGTCGATGAAATCAATATTGAAGATCAAGTTCAAAATCCAGAAATTGAACCTGGTATGTATATATCATATATTTTCCAAATTCATTTTTTTATAATGAATTTTATTTTTTGATATATGTTAAATTAAATTTAACTTGATGTATAGGTACTTTTACTATTGATGATGAAATGTTAGAAGACATTGATTGCGACAAATATGGAGAAAAACTACCAATACATGTTGCACGATATCGTGCTACAAAATTTTATGATGAAGTTCTCAAAGATTACTCAATAGCAGGACAAGCACAAATTTTGAGATGTTTATTAGTGTCCAAGAAATTAGAAGGTGCTACATCGTTATTGGGTATTCACAAAGTAACAAAAGAGTCGAAATTGAAACAAAATGTGATGGAAAATATAGGCGATGCAATAAAAAAATTTGGAAAATCTAGGAAGAAAGATATCAGTGCTGCACGTAAAGCAATTCATACAGCAATTCTTTCAGCTAGTACTAAACAAAAGCGTTTGACAACAGAACTAGCAAAAGCAGTTGGAACATCAAGAAAAACATTATACAAACATAGCAAATTCAGAATGCAAATAGATGAAAATAATGAACTTGCTTGTTGGGCAATTATTTGTAGACAACCTTACAAAGATAGATTAGGAGCAGGGGTTAAAGATATTGTACGAGAATATTGGTTGGAACATGCTCGAGTTTCACCAAATGCAAGAGATGTGATACGCAAAAGAATATCAAGAAATGTATATGAAAGCCAACCAAAACATATAATGGACATGACACAAGTACAATGGTTCAATAAATTCAAGGAAGATCATCGTGGAATTAATATATCAATCACTACATTTGTGCAACAAAAACCATGGTATGTTCGACCTATAACTATACGTGATACATGTTGTTGCCGTTATCATGTGCAATTTCAGTTATATTATGACACGTTTCTTGAATTTGGTAAAATGTTTTGGACAAATTCACCACCTCCGCCGACGATACGTGAATTCATATCTCAAATTTTATGTGAGAGAAATCACGATGAAGTATTTTATTCAAAGAAATGTGTCAATGGAAAACATTGTCATCATTGTGGAAATTTGGTGTTATTCCACAATAAATACCCTATCGATAATGATCAATCGTTGTCAAATGTAAATGTTGATTGGAAGAGATACGAATACATCAACTATAATACAAGTTCTAGTGATTCACGTTCCAAAAGAATTGATTTGCTAGAAGACAAGATATGCGTCACAGATTTTCTCAAAAAATTTAAAAACGAAATTTATAAATACACCCAGCATTCACATAGAGCACGATGGCAAGATCTTCAATTCAAACAGTCTCGTGAAATTTTTCCACCCGGAACAATTTTGTCGGTGGTTGATTTTGCTGAAAACTATACATTTGCTGCACAAAACGAAATACAGAGTGAATACTATCACTCTGACCAAGTTTCGATATTTGTCCATGTTGTATATAGACATTCTCAACAGGATATCGATGGCATTGGAAGCACATGTGACAATCGAGATGTGATTAAAGAATATCACTTCTATATCAGCGATGATCGTACACACGACACACATTTTGTCCAACATTGTATAGAAAATATTTTCTATGACTCACTGAAAAAACGCGAAGTCAAATTCAAAGAGCATTGGATATGGTCTGATGGATGTGCGGGTCAATTTAAATCTTCACGATCATTTTTTTGGTTATGTCGACTTCATAAAGCGCTGAACATTAAACATCGCTGGAATTTCTTTGAAACTGGGCATGGAAAAGGTGAGCATGATGGTGCAGGAGCATGCGTGAAAAGAGCACTTCGAAGATGGCAAATGAACTATTCTTCAGCACGGTTTCATTCAGCTGCAGAGGTTGTCCAATGGTGTCAATTAAATCTAAGCCATCATTATAATCAACAATCAAAAGACGTGCGCAGGTATGTCCACTATTTTTTTAATTTATATTATTTCTTAAAATTAAAAAAAATGTATATACTAACATTTAAGTACACATGTACACTATTTATTGTGTAGATTTTTTTGGCTTGTTGGGGTCCAAGATATAAATAGATCAATACCATATGACGCTAGCACCATACATGGAACTAGAGATCTTCACTCTATTCAAACAAAATCATTTCACAACGTGTTTGCATTTGACAGTAGAAAGCAATCATGCTTTTGTCATATTTGCATTGAAAATGTCGAGTCTACAGAAGTTTGTGAAAACATAACAAACAACTACGTAAAAGCTTGGAGACACACAGAGATTAATCCAAAAGGAAAAATGCCACTGGCAAGTGTTGAAGAATTAGAATCAGAAGAAATAGCAATATCGTCTGATGGCGATAGAATTTCAGATCTCGTAAGAGAAGGTAATAAACTTGTTTTTGACTTTTTAATCAATTGTTCGTTCTAATCCTTCGCCATAAGTAGTCTTGATTCAATTCATTTAAATACGCTAACACCAATCATAACTTGCACAGGAGATGTTTTCGCTGTGATTGCACCTGTAGACAACAACGAAAATGTCAAATATTATTTGATGCGATGCACAGAAGGAAAAATGAAATTATTGGAGGACTACAACGACAACGGATTTACATACGAAAGAGGATCCATCATTTTAAAAGGCTACTTTTTTCAGCAGACGCATATGACTAAAAGTTATGTCTACTTTCAAGATTATGAAACCGATGTTATATGTTGTCAATATAGTCATTTAGTATGTGCATCTCGAATAAAATTGATACAAGTTCCATCAAAAAAACAGTTAAAAACCAAAAAATGGAAACTATCCATATGTGACCATGAACGGATAGTTGAAGATGGTATTCCATTGCGATGTTTTTAACTACATATCAAAAATAAATTGATCTATATTTTTGTCCATATCAATTGTTGTGTGCAATATATTTTTTGTCCAATTATCAAAATTGTTGTGCACAGTATATTTTTTCATTGAGATTTTATGAATATTTTCTTGAATGACAACTAACACAAAAGCTTAAATGGTTTATTTTTTCATTGAAATTTTATGAATATTTTCTTGAATGACCACTAACACGAAAACTTAAATAGTTGTACTTTAACATGCTTAAAAATGAATTCAAATATAATTTGTAAATTCAAAAGTACTTTATTCGGGTCCCCATATGTCTATTAGACCATTAAGGGATGAGATAACGGATGTGGCTATCCCCACTCCGCCCCGAATTTTTACTTTTGATTGATTGATAGTAACAAAAAATCACAAAAAGACCTATTAAATTTTGTATTATTTTAATCCATCGAACATGTTTCTTTAATACATACTTCACCATAAATATAATCTTAAATAGATGTCTTAAAATTGTCACCAAGTTCTCCGTCCCAAATCTTTAATTTAAAATATCGCTCAAGTGCAAATTCACATAACTGAAATCATGGCAAATGGAGATAACGATCAGTTGATTTTTGATCACAAGCAAGGATTCCAGGATTGTGAAGCTTATGCTAAATTAGAGAAATGATTATTTACAACAAATCAATGAAAATTCATCAAATTGTTGTTTAAAATCATTGCTCTAATTTAGCACAAACTTCACAATCCTGGAATCTTCGCTTATGATTAAAAAACAAAAAACCGTTACCCCCATTTGCCATGATTTCAGCCGCATCAAATGTACCTGAACATTGTAAATAAAAATTAAATTAATTAAAAATCCATTATATCAAAATTTGAACTTAACATATATTTGCTTTAAAACTTCCTAATCCATCCATATTTTCTATCAAAACTTATATTTAACATTCCTAAACTTTCTATTTTTTCCATATTTCTATCGACTTTCTAACATTCCTAAAACTTCATAACATCCTTGAAGATTCAAACTTACTTAAATTTCATTTTTAAACTTTATATTTCATCCATGTATTTTCATCAAAACTTCAAACATTCCTGAACTTCCTAACATCTCTAAAGTTTAATGTAATCACTTTTAATCTTCCTGATTCATCGATATGTACGAAAACTTCTAACATTTATAAACATTCTAACATTCAAAGACAATATTTTTATCAAAACTTCTATCATTCTCTAAAACTTTATATAACATTCTTAAACTTTCTATTTCTTCCATATTTCTATAGACTTCTAACATTCCTAAAACTTCATAACATCCTTGAAAATAACATTCAACCTTACTTGAATTTCATTTTTAAACTTTATATTTCATCCATATTTTCATTAAAACTTCAAACATTCTTGAACTTCCTAACATCTCTAAAGTTTGAATGTAATCACTTTTAAACTTCCTGATTTATAAACTCTAAACCTATCATTCATTCATGTCGAACAATTATTTCTATAGACTTCTAACATTCCTAAAACTTCATAACATCCTTGAAAATAACATTCAACAGGTTACTTGAATTTCATTTTTAAACTTTATATTTCATCCATATTTTCTTTAAAACTTCAAACATTCTTGAACTTCCTAACATCTCTAAAGTTTGAATGTAATCACTTTTAAACTTCCTGATTTATAAACTCTAAACCTATCATTCATTCATGTCGAACAATTATAACTTCCTCATTTATAAACTCTAAACCTATATGTGAACATCCACTTTTAAAAATTTCCTTTTAAACTTCAATCAAAACTTCCTCATTTATGAACTTTAAACCTAATATGTTTATCCATTTTTAAACTTCCTAAATAACATTTCTTAAACTTAATAATATTCAAGAATGTCATGTTTCTTAACATTCAGTTTTACATATATTCATTCATTCAAACATTCATTCAAACATGCAAATACATATTTTAAACTAAATTTAACACCAAATATGTCAAATAAACAAAAATAAACTTAGAAATCATTTAAAAACCATGATTCACGAAATATGTAAGTTCAAAATTTATATGTATATAATCTCCAAAAAAATAATCATGAACATGTATATATCTCGTCCAAAAATAAACCTCCTCAACATGTCCAAGACAAATGTTTCCAATCTAAATGCATATCAACAACAAAAAATAGTGGACACCATGAACTATAAAATTAAAATGTCTGTGCTATCCTCCACTTGGGCCTCCCCCTCCTCCACTCAAGCCTCCCCCTGGACTCAACCCTCCCTGCAACATGTGTAAAAAAAAATTATGTTCATATCATTTAAATTACTTAAACTATAATAAAAAAATTAAAATATTAAACTAATATATCAAAATACAATTCAAATATTAACAATATTACATCAAATTCTCCAAATGCTTGTCCACCACCATCCTCCAAAGGACTTTTTCCTTTGCCTCCAAAAGATTTGAGAGACCCAAGCTGCAATCCATATATAAAATCAATTTATGAATCTCATAAATCTAAATCCACAAAAATTAAAATATTAAAACAGTAAACAAAATTAAAGCAAAATTAAAGCAATCAATGAAATTACCTCTCTACCAATATCTGCATCATTAAGCAAAGAACCGATATCTCCACCCTAAAATTTAAATTGTATTAATAAATAAAACATATAATACAAAACAAAAAAATTACTATACCAATTAAAACTTAAAACTAAAACAAAAAATTTAAAAAACATTAGCTCACAATAGATGGTAAATCATTTATAAAGTTGGTATCTAAAGAAACCTGCATGGATGAGTCAAATTAACAATAAAATACACAGTTAAATTATCATTCAAAAGATAATAATTTATATATATATATATATATATCAAATTCAAACATAAGTACAAATATGTTGATAATAAATATGTACCTCTCTCCCTACATTTTCGCTAGTTGAAATGTGAAAAGAATGTTCGTTCATCATTCTTGAAAACTGCAACCAATTTAAACATTTACATAATGTACCTATGATAAGGTAACAAAAAAAATAAAATCAAGATAAATAAAATATTTAATTCAAATCAAATCATATCATGTAGTCAACAAACCTCTCCCAAACTCGATGTGTCGTTGGATATAACATTTGCTGCTAAGTCACGACAAATCTTTGCATATGCCCTGACATCTTCAATGCTCATTCCATCTATTTCATCATCAGTTTTATAAACAAACTTTTGACGAATAGCATAACGAGCCCTTTCTCTAACCAACCCCACATCTACTCCCACTAATACTGATGATAGCCCATCACCAACAAAATTCCTTGCTGTCGTCCCAAGTTGAGATGTGGGCTCCATCTCTGATTTTAATGCCACCAACCTAGGTGGACGAGATATCTGGGGCGGAGGTCTAAGAGTTGCAGGATCTCTATGTGCACCCTCTCGATCATATATTCGACCCTTCCCAACTCCATAAAATTTTGAATGAACATCAGTATAATCTGGCTTCATATTTAAAAAAAACTCAGCATAAAAAAATCTAGCAAAATACTGAGAAACCTCATCGTTCCATGGAAAACGACCATAGGCAGCAAGAAACCGATCATAAAGTAAATGTGCCAGATGAGGATGTTTGAAATATTGCACTTTCAACATATCTTTTTTCAAACCTTCTTTGAAATTAAACATTGATTTGGCCTGCTCTCTTGTCACTCTTTCTTTCACAACATCCCATTTGTCTGGACCCATCACTTGATCCCTTCGTCTTCGCATCAAATCTACAAAACCATCTGTAGTCGGCCCAAGATTCTCATATGCTTGAATGAAGTTTTGCAATGATCCCAAGACAATCTCCAAACTTTGTTTACTCTCCGGAGGAAGATCCATAGTAGACAAATCATTTTGCAACTTTTCATAGTGAGATCTACATCTTTCAAGAGTCATTTGATGATTACCACCTTCCCATGGAAGCTCCCGAGGTAGATCAGATGGATATGTCGTAATGGGTGTACAACCCTCAGTTAATTCAACATATTGTGTCCTAGCTCTACCTTCATCACCTCGTGCCGAATGGTGAGCCTCTTGAGAACCTTGCTCTGCATCGTCATCCGTCTCCCTCGTTTGCCCTGTCTCCCTCCCTACAGAATTAGGAGCATCTTCCGAACCATGCTCTGCTTCAAATGACAAAGTCTAGTTTAAACACAACTACAAATTTTGCACTCTCAAAAAAACAATTTGCATATATATAAATGTTCAAAGATTGATATTCATATGTACCAATAGAGGGTCGAGATCGACGTTCTCCCATAGAAGATACAGGGGAATCATTTGTACCCCTTTCACCTTGTCGGTGTGAACTATACAATAAATTAGAGTCCCGAGGAGAGGTTGACAACCTCCGATTATCACTCGTACCACCTACGCCAGAAGATTGTGAAGACCTCCTACGCTTTCGCCTTAAAGAATCCTCTCTTTCCATTTGATATATAATGCCTACACCTAAAGACAAATCAACTAATTACATATTCAAATCCTACAAGTTAATTCTATGAACTCTAAAAACCAACTACTTAATAGACTAAGTTATTTAACAAGTACCTAGATTTACCTAATTTATCATCTAACAATTTTCAAAAAAAATATAGCTAATATTGTTAGATGATGAATTAATGTACCAATCTTTTAGGTGTTTTTGATGTTTAAAATGAATGGAACCAATATAGTTAAGTACTAAATAATAGGTTTTTTTTTATGTGTATTAGTTCATGAATCTCTTTTACCTTCTTCATACATAACTTAATACCTAAAACATAAATCATGAATCTATTTAACCTTTTTACTACATAACTTAATACCTAAAACATAAATCATGAATCTCCTTTACCTTTTTAATACATAACTTAATACCTAAAGCATAAATCATGAATCTCTCTCACCTTCTTAATACAACTTAATATCTGAAACATAAATTAAGTCTAGATATTTTCATTATTGACAATAAAATAAAAATTGACAATTCATGTTTTATGTTTTCAAAATTTGCCATTTGATAACCGTTTTCAATTTCTTAAACTACAAATTTAAACCAGAAATTTTATTACTCTAGACATAAATTATATCTACAAATAATCTCATTGTCCCATAGAACAAAAAAAAAATACTGTTCAAGTATTATGATTGAGTTAAATGTCATGTTTCTCAAATTGGCCTCGTTTGAGAATGATCTTTTAATTTCAATCTAATAATGGTAACAATTCTTGGTATTATGTTCTCCAAGCCAGCCATGTTGCAAACAAAAAAAAACACAATACCAATTTACCACCTTTACTAGAATAAAACTCGAACCATTCTGACATAACATCACCTAGTATTTTATAAAACTTACTATAGTACATTTAGATTAAAACCTATTCATGTCTATAGTTCCCTTTTACATAAAATCCATTTAAATTATTGTTTTCTCAAAAATAGACTGTGTATCTAAGCTAAACTAAAACATGTTGACAGAGTTCATGAACTCTGTCAACTAAGACACGTTGACAGAGTTCATGAACTCTGTCAACTAAGACACGTTGACAGAGTTCATGAACTCTGTCAACATGTGTTTTAGTTGACAGAGTTCATGTGATCATTGTTAAATTACATAAGACTTAGTATAATACTTATAAATTAAAATCTATTCATGTCTTTAGTTTCCTTGTACCTCAAGTCCATTTACATTGTTGTTCTATCAAAAATAGAGTTGAACTATCTGAAATTTGTTTGTATCTGAACTATCTATTGCCAAAGTAGATAATATAATTAATATCTTAATCTCTGAACTCTGTCAACTTAGACGAGTCGACAGAGTTCATGAACTCTGTCAACTTAGACGAGTCGACAGAGTTCATGAGTAAACAAGCCTACATACAACTTAGAAATGTTCTTTCAAATTAAAATTAATGTTAATTTCTTTTCAAAAAAGTACTCAAAAAATTTCTTTATTTAAATTTAAAGACTCCGGGCAGAGTCCATGGACTCTGCCCAACTGGACAGAGTCCATGGACTCTGCCCAGTTGGGCAGAGTCCATGGCCTCTGCCCAGTTGGGCAGAGTGCAATATACAGAGACTATGGGAATTACAAAAAGATCAAAAACAATTTATATAAACGGGAATTAGAAGGATTTCTCCACCTTACCTCTAAAACGCAGCCAAAACAAATGAGCGCGACCTGAAATCTTTCAGACGACAGCGCAGATAAAATTTCTTCCACCCGAAACAGAGCAGCCGTAGTAGACGAACTGGGAGACCTGCATAAGATCAATAACATTTTAGCAACACAAAAATAGCGATAACAGACTTCAATAAAATACACAAGCCGAAAAACAGAAAAACGAAACGATACCTTCACCCACTGCAAACGCCGTGTCGATCTGCCACCACCCGCAACTTCTCAACGACGTTCGACCCCGCGCTGTGAAGCCCTACAAGCAAGCAGGAAACAGCAAACATATTACACAAGCATGAAACATAAAACAGCAAACAGCAAACAGCAAGCAGCAAGCAGCAAAATCAAGCAAGCAGCAAACAAAACAGAAAATTGAAACGATACCTGCAGTCTATGCCGAATCCTCCCTGCACACCAGAACACCACCGCTTAAAGCCGAAAAATAGAAAAACGAAACGATACCTTCAACCACCCGTAACTGTGAATCCCTACAAGCAAGCAGGAAACAGCAAATGTATTACGCAAGCAGCAAACAGCAAGCAGCAAGCAGCAAGCAGCAAACAGCAAGCAAGCTGCAAACAATATGTTAAATACCTGCAGTCTATGCAGAATCGTCCCTGCGCACCAGAACGCACCAGAACACCACCACTTACCAGCAGCAAGCAGCAAGCAGCAAACAGTATAACTTACATGCAGGGTGGCTAAACAACGAGAAGCACAACAACGAACGCTTGACTTACACGCAGGCTTACAGGTCGACAACACACGCCGTCGACCAATAGGGTAGCTAACAGGCGACAGGGCAGCGGGGTGACGGAGCGGACGGGCGACAGGGCAGTGGGGTGACGAAGCATACGGGCGCCTACCAACACGAAAGGGGTCCACGAGATCCCACGACAATGACGGGAGAGGGGCCGGGACAGAGCTTTTATGCCGAATAATTGTTCGGCCGAACACTTGTTCGGCCGAATAATTATTCGGCCGAACAAGTGTTCGGCCCGAACAATTATTCAGCCGAACAAGTGTTCGGCCGAACAATTATTCGGCCGAACACTTATTTCCACCGCCGTGAGTTTGCTCCGTCCGGCTAGCCCATGGCACATATTCCGAGGCCTCCGTTATGTTTGACGGTGGCCCGTTAAAGATTATTCGGCCGAATAAATACTATATTATTCGGCCGAATAACGTTATTTATTCGGCCGAATAATTATAATTATTCGGCCGAATAATTAACGTTATTCGGCCGAATAACATACGCTAGAGTTCTTACCCCGCCGATTCTCACCAAAGTGTTACCCACCTTCGCATTTCCACCCACTCACATTTGTGTGTGGATATGGATTTCAATAAGATATTTTTGATAGAGTACAAGTTGATTGCAGAAGAATATACTTGAATGAAACCACTTTACTATGATAAATTTTCCTTCAAGTGCAAAGCATGCTTTGAAATTGGAAAAATTACAACACAATGCCCTAAATCTAAAAGAGAAGCTTGCACACCCAGAAGAACCCGAGAAAACCTACATTGTGGGGAAAATCTTTAGAATATCACTACCTTATTAGTAAAGACCTAAGCCCCTAGAGCTCATACTATTAGATATATTTCATATGAATAAACCCTAGGTTATTGACACAACAATTTCTTGTGAAAAAGTTTGGATGATGCATGAGAGTTAGGAAAATAAACCTACCAATTCACCAAGCTAGGAAGTTAGACTAAAAATTTCAAAGTGTGAAGTCTGTAAGATTAAACCAACAACTAAAAAAAGTAACCAATATTCGTAAAATCCCTTATGGTAGAACTACAAGGTAAGAAATGGAAGTAGAAGGACCCATATTACCCTAAAGACAAACCACCACTAACAAGAGAAATAACCTAGATTTTAGAGAATCTAAAAGGTCTCCTACTTCCAAGGATATTACTTTGACGAAATAAAATGATTGCACCCTCTTTATGTGATTCTTACTAAGAAGTTGGGTTTAAATTGCATAAGAAGAGGATGAGGAAAAATGATTGATGGTGACATTACCAATTCTCTAGGAAGAATAAATTAAATGTGGTGTCCACGATTGGAAGAAAATGAACTACAAGAACCAACACCATCTAATAAGGATCCACAAGAGGACTCAATGTAAGTCAAGAAGGAGGAGGAGGAGGAGGATGATACTAAAAGAACAATTAACTACATGACTTGGCATCATCACTATAATCTATTTTGAAATGTATTGTTTCTACACTTTTATAGGGAATTTAAGTTTATTATAATTCACACATGTAGTCCTGAAAACAAAAGAAGTGAAAAAGAAAAAGAATAGTTTCCTATATTTTAGAGAAACTAAAAGGTCTCCTAATTCCAAGGATATTACTATGAGGAAATCAAATGGTTGCACCCTCTTTATGTGATTCTTACTAAGAAGTTGGGTTTAATTTGCATAAGAAGAGGATGAGGAAAAACGATTGCCGGTGATATTACCAATTCTCTAGGAAGACTAAATTAAATGTGATGTCCACAATTGGAATAAAATGAACTACAAGAACCAACACCATCCTATAAGGATCCACAAGGACACAATGTAAGTCAAGAAGAAGAAGAAGAAGAAGAAGAAGAAAAAGAAGAAGAAGGCTACTACAAGAACAATTAACTACATGACTTGGCATCATCAGTAGAATCTAGTTTGAAATGTATTGTTTCTACACTTTTATAGCAATTTTAAGTTTAAACAAAAGAAATGAAAAAGAAAAAGAATAGTTTCTCCTTAGAAACCCTTGGGGGATTTCCTCAAAAAAACAATTGTGTCTCTTCACTTCTTATGTAAATCTCATTTGAATAGGTAAAGATTTAGATTTTGATCGAATGTCAAATTTTGTTTTTATTTTTTTCCAAGAAAAAAATTGCAATTTGTATTATGTTAAATAGAATGAAAGTAACTTTCTTTAGGTGCTCAAAGAAAAATGCACATAAAATAAACTAGAAGTAAATACTACACTTACACTCCATCATGCACTTACAAGAATAAAATTGCATTAATAATGTACAAATCATTTCTTACAGTTTATAAAACAATTTTCAATATTTCCTTTTTCTCTTTCTTCTTTTTAACTTCTTGTCACCTATTAACAGTAAAAGATGTCCAATTACTGCAAAGAGGACATGTTTAGCACATCTTGGATTGTTGATTAGGTTGGTAGGTGGATCAAGCAACTAAAGGATGTCCAATTACTGCAAAGAGGACATGTTTAGCACATCTTGGATTGTTGCAATTGTTTGTATTTAGGTTGGTAGGTGGATCAAGCAAGTGAATAGGTTAGATAGGGTCACAACTCTTCAAATAGTGGAAATGATCAATAGTAACACTCCATTCAGTATGGGGAATTCACTTTGAGAGCTAGAAAAATTGACAATTGGATATAAAAGGAAAGAAAGAAAAACATAAACAAAAGTTCACACCTGTTTACTCGTGTGCAGAATATTTCCAAGCTTAAACTACCATTTTAAACTTGAAACAAATATATGAATGCAACTTATAAAACTCAGGTAATTGTCACTAAATCCTTTACTGTAATCTCAGCTGAAATTTGCATAAGTTAGTGCACTGCAACAAAATTACCATTGCATTCAAATGAACAGAAAAAAGACAAGGTTACATTGAGAGCAGAATCTAGTTATCACAAAAGTGTTTTGATCCCTGAGTATAGAGTGCTACAGGGCATAAATAATTTTATAATTGCAATTCTCATAACTACTCTAGAGCCCCCTACTTCCTTCCAAGAGGAATATCTCCCCAATACTTGTGTTCATAATGTTGATTCTTTAAATCCAAATTACAATTATTAATTTCAATAAACCAACTCAAACTTAGATCCTAAACAAATGGATTTGATCCTAATTTTCTGGATCCACAAAATCAAGATCTAAACTCCAGGTCGAATGGACGAAGTGGCAGTTGACGGGGTGTTTGAAAACTGGCCGCAAATGGACCCATTCTAGAAGTGGGTTTTTAAGGGTTTTGAAATATTCTTTATGGTTTGACTGGAAATGGAGCCTGAAATTGGTCGCTAAAGCAGGTAGCTACTGGAGATTATGCAACGACTTCACACCAACAAAATTGAACTTTTGTTACAGAATCGAGTTTGATTCTTCAACAAATAAATTTCTGCTGCAGAATTAAAGCTCATTCTGCAGCGCCTACGGGCCATAGAAAACAGACTTTCGCTACAAAATCACAACTCGTTCTACAATGCCTGTTTATTAGAAGATCTGAGCTTTTGCTAAAGAATGGAACCTCATTCTGTAGTGCTGATATATTTAAAGCTTCAGAGTTTTGCAAAATGGAATCACAAATTCTTGCAAAATGGAAGAACAATGCTGCCTTTGGCACAATCACCTTGCATTGCATGTGATCATAGCCTAACAAAATATCTTTAACACTCTATGAAAATTTAGTCAGAAAATTTGGGTGCTAACATCACCCTTTTGAAGTAGTAGTCATAGTAACTAACTATGAATGGGAAGGTGGGAGAGCATAATCCGTTGAAGGAACCAGTTCTTTATTTGAATCATATGTATATGTTTCATGATGTTGTTTCGTTCCACCTAGGAGAGCATTGGCTACCATAACCTCCTTTGACATGAAAAGTTCACTATCGGTCTTTTCTACTTTATCCCAAAGAAAAGTGTGGATTCCCTCATTTTGATCATGTTCAATATATGAACTTGGTTCCTCCATAAAACTCCATAGTTTTAGTTTTGATTTGTTTCCTGTCTACTTTATCCCAAAGAAAAGTATGGATTCCCTCATTTTGATCATGTTCAATATATGAACTTGGTTCCTTCATAAAACTCCATAGTTTTAGTTTTGATTTGTTTCCTTTTGGAAGGATAAACTCGAGCATAAGTACAATTAATTGAATTATATTCTATGGACATCAAAAAATTAAAATTTTGAAGGTATCATCTTATGTAGAAATGACAATATGTAGTTAAGCTCCTAAATTTTAAAATCAATCATAATAAACTACTTAATTTTTAGTTGTTTTAGATTGGTTTTATGATAATTTCTTTGTGCAGACTGGTTTAATAACTCATTTGAAGATTATACCATTTTTCATAATCTTATTTAAAGATATGGAGATGAAAATAGAATTAATGTAAAATATTAATAAGCATATAATTTAGATCAACGCAAGTTAGATCAACGCTCAATGATTCCAACTTCGACGCAGAGAAGGTTGTCAGATCCAACCGATAATACTGAAGTCCGATTCCGACCGCCGCTGTCTTGATAATTCTTTGTGACAGCCCCTCCTGAATTTGCTGGCGAAAATGGGAATAACGGATACGACAAGTTTGATTCAGATTCTAGGGTTTGTCGCTTTTCTACCTCACTGGTAAAGAAAGTATGGATTACGTTAAAGATGGTGTCCACCTGGGCGAAAACGATAGAAAATTGTTCGAACCCGAGTGCGTCAGCCTGGCATGATAATAACAGCCTTGCTTTTTCCTTTTCCCCCTCGTAGATATTGCAAACCATAGATTAGAGTTCAAGTTTTTATTGTTCTGTTTCCTTGGCTTTTCCCCTGGGAGATATTGCAAACCGTAGAAGTAGTCTTTGCATGAGAGGTGATTTGATTTTAAGGTATCATTAACGAACACGTGTATGGTTATTCATTTTGTATGAAAGGTGATTTAAGACTGATTTGGAGGTGATTTGATATAAGGTTGCCATTAACCACACACGTGTGGTTATTTAGGTGAATGGTATCATAAAGTTATATATAATGATGTTAGTAATCTACATGGGTCAATTTAATCATTAAAAGTTACAAATAGTAATGCCAGCAATTCACGTGTGTGGTTAGTAGGGTAGGCAAGTGACACGTGTAATTATAAATATATAATATTAATTTAATTTATATTATTCATGTAATATGGCCGAAAATGGATGAAGTGGACATTTTTACATATACTTATTATCCAATATATATACATTGTATTACAAATTGACAATTATCCCAAAAGGTGTAAAGACACATTTAAGAAGAACATAAGGCAAAAGTTAGATATATAAAATTTAATATTTGTGCAATATTCAATTCCACTAATTGGTGAGAAAAACTCGATATTCTCATTCAATGAGTTGTTCTTATTCCATGGAAGAAGTTCATACAACTTATCATTTAGTCTATATTACTTCATATAGAATTTTTTTTCTTTTTTATAATCTACTTATATTTTTATATTTTACATAAGTACAAAAACATGTTACAATATTTTTAATGAGCACAAAAATTGTTTAGTTTTAATTAAGTTTATTTTTTTTTTTATTGTAATTTTGAAAAGGGATAAGTGAAGAATCATAAATCCTATATTCAAATATTTTGAGAGTAATAAATTTAAATGAAGTTTTGTCTTGTATAATCTATTTAATAATTTTTTAACTTTTGAAATGCATATTTTTGTAATTTTATAAAGTTATGTGTGGAAACAATAAAGCATTCATTATGATAATTGATTATTGTTAGGAGTGGTGATAATTGAGAAATAATACAATATTTTTTATTATGATTATGATGATTACTAAAAGTAATTCATTGAAGTTAGGTTTTCCAAAAAGTACATTGTTGTTAGTTATCTTCATATTTTGGTAATTAGTGTGATGTATTAAAAAATTACATTGATGTAAGTTACCTCTAAGTAGTGTGATGTGTTCAAAATTCCAAAACGTTTAAATGTTCAAAATAGATCATTTTGAACTTTGAACTCTAAACTTATAATTGCAATTAAATACATTAATGGAATAGATGTTGAATATTTTTAAAATATATAAATATTATTTTAATATTATTAATTTATTAATTTTCTTATCTTAAAATGAAAGTTAAATGTTTTTAAAACATGAAAATATTATTTTAATACTAGTGTCATTGAAAATAAATATTTTTAAAACATATAAATATTATTTTAAACATGAATATATAAATATTTTTAAAACATAAAAATATTATTTTAAATATAAATATATAAATATTTTTAAGAACATATTTATAAAAAAATTAAAGATATATAAAATTCCAATAACTTAAAAAAATTATAATTGCTCGAATTTGTAAAACGTTAACACACACATATATATAAATACATTTTCATTAAATATTTGTTCACAAAAAGGATTTAATATATTTATATTAATATCCTAAGTATAGGATTTTCCTTGAAAGATTAGAATTTACCATTTAGAAAATTGATCCCAAGCAATGATGAAGAAAAAATGATATCCAACTCTACCGAGGAGAGAGATAGTAAAATCTCCACACTACAAAATTGCAATAATGGAAAATGACCTATTAACTCCCTTGATAACCGATTTAGGGTCGCCAAAAATACCTTGAATTCTATCAAAAAATATATTCCATCATCCAAGGCTGTGGAATCAAAAGATGGTTAGATAGTTGAATTACAATAGTTGAAAAAGGGTTAGATAGTTTGATTTACAACAACAACTTTTGGGCATTCATGAGACCAAAAAGAGCATTGAGAAGAAGAACAAATCTCTAATCGACTAAATGAAGACATGTACGAAAGAAAGTTTTTGTCTTCGTGACAGAGTAAGAGAAATGGAGGTTGTGGTAGATTGTCTCAATAAGAAACATGAATTCAAAGATGTTATAATATTGGAGAATTCCTGAAAAAACCTACCTTGCACTTCATACAATGCTCAATGGAAGTGGGCAGTGTCGTAAGCTAAATTGAATGATAGTCTAAATGAATAATAATAATGAGTCTCAGCACTTATTTGGGAAAACTAAATCTCTGCAAGAATCTCAAATGATTTCGAGGAGAATTCGACTAAGTTCAAGCTTCGGGGAAGCATAGTAAGAAAAATATTGAAAACATTTAGCACAACAAGAAAAATCTTCATGGAAGCTCAGTAAGAGAAATATTGAACATTTAACACATTAAGCAAATTCATGAAAACATTTAAGACCTTACACTTCAGAAGATGCTGAATGGATTCATGAAACGTTGAAAGCTTATTTGAATGAAGGTTCAAATCAATAAGATTTACTAGGCTTGTTACAAATTGAAGTGAGATTCACCAAACCCGTCACATATTTAGGCAAGCTCTATAAGCATATTGAATGCTATTGAGAAGAAGGTTGCTAAGGTTCCCCATCTATTCACTTGGTTTCAAAGTTACCTTCAAAAGTGGGGTTCCCCATCTATTCACTTGGTTTCAAAGTTACCTTCAAAAGTGGGTCCATGCATGTATGGATTCACAATTCTTAGACACAATTTATCACACCATGTGCAAACTTGATTATAAATTTGAGAGTGGCCTTTATGATTTGAATTTCTAAGTATCACACACTATAGTTTTTTTGAGCATTTGCTCAAATGTCGTCATATAGATGGTATACAAATTATGTTGTGATCTAGTGGACCCAACAGAAATGAAAAAAATTGGTAAATTTGTAATGTAGGGTGATCGGATGAAGTTGATGGCCTCAATAGTGACAATGAGGTTAATTCTACCTTCTCACTCTAATTATGTATTTCCAATTTATGCAACCAAACGAGAGCTCCCTAACATATAGTATTGCAACCAAAGGGATAGCATTGTCTCTCTTCATCGGTTTTTAGATCCGATAGGTAGCTAGAGTTAATAGGAATTGTAACAAAATTCCCCTTTTGGTCTTTACGCACCCCAAGGCGAGACTAGTGCGAACTTTACTGCTTCTAAGAACTAGTAACTTAGTTTCATCATTCAGAAGTGCATGGGGAAACGATAATGGGCTGGCGAGGGAAGTAAACACAGGGAGTTTCTTTCAAGGTATCGGCCTTCCTCATAAGAACCCTACTTTATGGGGCCCCAAAGTAAGGTGTTATTATTGTTCTTATTTGACATCACGAATGCCTACATACAGGAATGATTGTGCACTTTTAGGAACGTGCTCACATTCCTAATTTTCTAGGATCAGGAATTCTCAAACCGCCAACAAGGATGCCAAGTAATCCTTTTAAGAGTGTGTGTGTTTTTTTTTTTTTTTTTTAAAGGATGTATCAAATCTATTTTTCCCATAGACCACTTCGTTCATTTTAGAGGATATTGAGAAAACTATTGGACAGATTAGAGTGTCTAAGGAGCCAATCAACCATGCAAGGACCACTACCTTCATCTTCATTGGATTCTAGGTTAGTACTTTCCTTTTTATTTGTTTTTAAATTCCATATTTTGTTTACAAATTAAACAAACAGCTAAACCTAAATTTTTTAACTAAACAAATTGTTTTAATCAAATTACAACAAAAGCAATTACAATGGATCTTGAAGATAACCCAAACCAACCACTAACACATCAACATGCACCAAACTCGATTGTTGAACCGCCAAATGTCATCATGGATATTGTAATACTCCTATTTTGACCCTTAGGGTTTATTGGCTTCAATGTAAATATTGTACACATGCAATGTGTGTTTACCCTAGTGTGGAGCTCAAGGCCAAGGCCCCACTAATGGATGCTCAAGTTTTATCTAGAGGCAAGTATTTGGTATTAGGGTAACCATGTGCTAGTAGGCCATGGAAAATGTAAATGATGTAAATGATACCATGTAAATAAAATACCAATAGATGGATATGGCTGCAACTAAATGAGGGGGAACTATGTATCCACTAGGGAGGTGAGGGGGTTGGGGATCGAACCCTAGGCTTCCATATGTTACCATGAGAACCGATTTGACCTGTCCGACATAGCATTGAATATTGTTGTAAGGAAGTGGGTGAAGAGAAATGTTCACGAGGTCGTGGAGTATGGGAAACCCAAAAGGGTCTGATGGTAGGGTATGGAGCTCTGCTGCCTTGATCCACACGTCACTCCACCCCCTGGCAGTTTGTATTCCTCGTTTTTGGACCCTGGTTTAGGATACAGACATCAGTTGAACCTTTAGCGCGACCTAGTAGAACAAGCAGAGAGGAATAAACCAACAGTCGCGATTCTGTGCAAGGCCATGATTTGCAGAGCCAAAGGTGCATAGAGAATTGCATGGGAAGAGGAATTGTGGATAAGATCCAAAGAACTGACCCTTGGTGCATATAGGAGGGAGTTAGATTCCCGAGAAACCACAGAAATACCCATATATGTTAGCCGAAACAGTGGACGCGAGACAAAGATTTGGCTGCAACGTGGGAGAGATCCTAATGTGGAATTGTAGTGGGAAGGATCCAAGAGGGTTTGGACTGCATGTTTGAGTGAGAGAGGGTTTATTTACCTTGATTTTAGTAGTTAGGACTAGCCACACTTACCCAGGTCAATTCTAGGGGAAGGGGATCCCTAGGGACTATACAACAGTGAAGGGGACCTTAGCCAGGGTGAGAATGTAGGTGATGGGGGTGCTTGAACCATCTAAGATGATTGGGATATTCCCATAGCTCTGTGGATTAGCTTATTGAGCTAGAAACCATTACCTTCCTTCCCCATTTGCTTGAAAAAACTAGATAGTGCTAGATGAGCCTAATGGACTATGATCCAATGCTGTGAATGAACCTGAGAGAGACTCCTTAATGGATACATAGCCCCATCTTGGTGGTGGTCTCTGAGTGCTGAAATAGTACAGGCTGGGTAGATACCTATGGTTGGGATGGAACGTTGCATTCCATAGCCAGTTTGATTGGAGGTTCAATGCAAAAGATAAGTGTTCTCTGTGTTAAATTATGCCAACATGTGTTCCCAATTACCATGAATTGTTCACTGATTAATAGGGTTGAATTCCCATGCCTCATGTTTCATTCTATTATGCATGTTATTGATTGATGAATGCATGACACATTGTGTGTGGATGATGCTGCCTTCAACTATGGTTGTTAAGTATATGCATGCATCTATTTTCTTATGGGAATGGTCCATTGATGGATAGGACATGATAGGACAATATGCCTATGCATTGTGTTTAATTCTATGGTGTATCTTACTTCTGCACTAATCTAACTAATTAATGATTGTTATGGATATGTTGGATACATGTTAGATGTGTGGGTGGATAATGTTTCATTTCCCTTGTGTTTATTGATGTATGAATCTTCCTACATGAGTCATTTATCATACTCTTGCACATCTGCATCTTTGTATTTATCCTTGTACTTATATGACCTTATGTCTTGATGGATAGGGATAAGTATGGAAAATGTACAGAATACTCTAGCCAAGTCTTGGGGAACATAATGGACACCCTTGTGGTGTTCATGAATCCACTGGACCAGATGAAGGAAAGAAGATAGAACAGATTGGAGAAGAGCTTCTTCACATAGTGGTAAAGAGGAATGGATGGGATTTTAAGTCATATTCTGGAGTGGAATAAGGGTAGGGAAAAATTCCTCAGGTGTGGATGAAGACCCTGCATCTGTATGTTTATCTCCAATAGCTTTCCAACGGTACCAGAATTCTCCAATTTGGCTTAAGGATGAAGGAGATATCAGTCTCAGAAGTTGCGGGTGTAGGCGTCTGTGGTCCCAAACTTTTTGTATCCGCAATGCAAATTGCAGATTGCGGAGGTTAAAAACGTGGTCCAAACTTATGTATGGTACGCCTCAGGTAACTTTCCACTAACAGAGTTCCATAAATGGGACGAACCACTGTGTTCACCACATTGCCAAGCATTTAAACGCAGCGTATGGGTGACTTTCCATCCATGTGAGAGTGAGTCTCCATCACCTTCCAACAAGGAAGAAAGGAGCGGGGTTAAAACGTGTAATTGGATTGGTGAATCCTGAGTGGCACAAGCCACAAACCACGTAGGCCACCAGTTGGATCGAGCCAGCATGTAACCCGTTGAGTCAGACACCATTTAACCTTGTTTAATATCAAAGTCGTACTACGTTCTTTCGTAGGCTCCATGGCATTGTCATCGTGGCAACATAGATACCCTCACATGATTATGTGTTGACTGGTCTTAATAGAAACACGTCAACTGTTAACGCTGTGGGTTTGAGCCACGTTGAAGTGGTAGGGTCAGCTTTCATTAACGACCACTTATAATTTAACTAACCATTGTATGTTTACGTGTATGCATTGAGCATTAAGGCTAACGCTTTATATGGTTAGTATTCCATACTATGTGCATTGGGGTGGCGCCTTAAGCCTTAGGAAGGAGTGCTATGCACTATATGTAAATATATATATATATATAACCTTATGTATATATTTACATCCCCTTGTATTCATAAGTTTCATATTATGGCCCGATTTTAATGTGTGTTGAGTTATGGGTAAGTTGAATTGCATTGTGGTGTGAAGTATGGAAACTATTATGTTTATGGTAGTAAGCATACTTTATTGTTGATATAAATTGTGTGTGTATATATATATATATATTAATAGTCATTGACATTTTATTGCATAGTCTTGCATTGGGTAAATAAATAGCCATTGAATCTTTAGAACATTTGCTTGTGAGAAGTGTAATATTAATAAATATCATTAGTATGAATTGATATATATATATATATATATATATATATATATCTAGTCAATACGTATATATGCTTAAATAAAGATAAGTGTTGCTATTGGTCAAATCAAGTATTAATGTTTGTATTGTGGCTGAAGTCCATTAATGGACATAGGACCTATTTATGTATTAATATATCGAGAGGCAGTATTGATCTGTCACTTGGTTAGAGGTCAGTATGTGTCATCATGTCGGCATAAAAGGACCTCCATGAAACGTACACTTTATTAAGTATATTGCATGTTATCACACAAAAGACGTAAGGGTGGATATAGTCTGAAAGACTATAGCACTTCGAAAAGAGTCACGATGAGCATTCCATAGAACGGGAGATAGACGTATGTATCATGTTATGCTTAAGATAAGTTACTAAGTATACTTAATAGTTGACGGCGTAAGTATACACAGTACTGTAGGGTCATTAGACCCATGAAAAAAAAAATTGGGTACGAGGAGACATGACAAATTGGTATCAGAGCATGGTCACTACACTAGGACCTTAATCTCATTGCGTGCATGCTTTGCTTTTACCTTGTTTATAATAAATGCTTAAATATTTTCCTATAGCATATTTCTTGTAATTTTTTTATTTAATTACGTTGTTGTTATAAATTCTAACAAATAGCTGATTGGCAACACTTAGACAATAGAGTGGCTGAAACTTTAATGGCAGAATTAAATTATGCAGAGCAAGAAGGCGGACTGGCTTTAGAAACATCTAGTCGGCATGGAGAGATGCCCAGTAGGCATGGGAGAAATCCAAATTCTCCACTATGAGCGACAACATCCAGCGAGATGCTGGAAGTAGTGAAAATTCTGAAAGAAGAATTAATAAGGATCAAAGAAGACAACATTAAGAACTTTGAAGAACAATGTGAAATCAATGCTATCTTGTTGCAAAAGTTGACAGAAAAAGAGAACAGTCACCTCCCAACACCGGAGGGGCAGCATGCAGAAAAATCAGTCACAAAAAGAAATTCCAAATTTAGATCTACACCTCCAAGAAATTCTACGAGCTTTAATATGGACGTCAGTGACAAAGAGTCACTCGGCGAGGAGTCATAAGAGTACATTCCTAAGAAGAAAAAGAAAATGGGAAAAGTACATCACCTCCATTCAGAATTGCGGAAGATCAAGCCTCCTATTTTTAATGGAGAAATTACAACTGGAGAAGAAGTAGAGTTGTGGCTGAGAGACATGGAGAAGTACCTAACCATGTTCGATTATTCCAGCCTCATTCGGGCGAAAATTGTTTTTTTCAATCTGCAGGGTAAGGCATCAACTTGGTGGGATGATCTCAAGCTGACCCGCTCTATCAATAAGAAAACAATAAGGTGGAAACTTTTTGCAACCCTCTTCAAACAGAAGTACGTGTCTGAAAGTTACTTTGACAAAAAGGTAAAATATTTCTATGACCTTAAGCTGGGACAACAAAACATGGAGGAGCTGATCAGTAAATTCCTGGAACTACTGAAGTACGTTCCATACATTCAGGAAGAAAAAGTCAGAATTCAAAGTTTCCTAAATTTTTTACCGTTTGGGTAAAAAGATCGGATAGAGTTTGATGATCCCAAGATGTTATAAGATGATTTTAGGAAGGCGAGACTGTGTTACGAACAGGGGCATAACAGAGCTGAAGTGTCGAAGAAGTGGAACGAAAAGAAGTAGCATAAATCTGAAATAAGGTAGAAGGGTCACAAGCCCAACCATTTCAAAAACCAAAGTTCATAGAAACATGCCAGCAACAAATTTGAGGGCAGCATGCCACAGTCCAAATTTGTTCTGCCCACAAAGAAGTTCAACAATGAAGGCACCAAAAAATCGGAACCAACACCATCGAAGCCACCTATCAAGTGCTGGGGCTGCAGAGAGAATCATCGATGGTATGATTGTCCTCACAAGAAGGACATAAGCAAACGTGTGCATAATATGCAAGAGGCTTCTATGGTCCAAGACGTAGCCAGAAGTCCGAGAATCTATGCTGCATTGAACAAACATCAGGCTGAATCAAGCTTCGGTAATCGAGCTTGAAGGTATTCTTTCTGGGACAAATGTGTCTATCTTAATTGATTCTGGGGCATGTGAGAGTTACATAGAACCAAAAATATGTGTATCATGCAAACTTAATATGAAAAAATATACGCATCCTTGGTTAGTACAAATGGAAACTAGGACAAAAAGGAAAGTTTTCGAGGTGGTAAATCAGTGTCCCTTGCAGTTGAATAAATACGATACTAGTGCAGATTTAAATGTTTTTCCACTAATATCCTACGATGTGCTCATCAGTATGGATTGGATAGAAAAAACATAGGGCTGTTATAGACTGCTACTAGAAATCTGTTACATTTACCAACGATGTGGGATAGCATGAAAAGATCCAAGGGATTGTACGAGTGTAGCTAGGGTTTTCACCCATGCTTGTATCAAGATACATAAAAAATAATTGTGAGGCCCGAAAAGGGGGACCTGTAAGATACATAGAGAACCACTGTGTACATCATAAGGGTCCAGAGGGGACACAAATCTGTGACATACTGCTAGGCTGACCATGTCTAAGCTGAAGAACTGGTACACTGGAAACACAACAGTGCTACTGAGGGTGGTACCAGAGGAACTGATGAGCTACTGGATCATAGTGACAAGGAGTCATACTCTCAATGTTACACTGAACTGGAACTGAACTGGGTACTCAAGGAAGCATATAACTGGATGGCTTCTGAATACAATCACCAACGCAACCCGAACATCCACGGGAACATATAACTGGGTGTTCCGAAATGACTCACCAATGTGCTAGAGTCGGGGGGAAATCTGGGGTCTTCGACCAATAACTGAGGGGATATAAACCCTGCGCGATTCTCAACAATGCAATCAAGGTGTTGAAGTCGAGCATGTGAGAAACAACCACTTGGAGAGGCAATGATGACTCCTCTCAAAATGGTCCGTAGGCACTCACCACAAATGGTGATGGGTCCAAGGCGCAGGGACCTCTGGGTCTATCCTCTGGAATAGAGGGGTTGTCGTCGACAGAGGGAGACCTGCAACTAGCGAGGCAATGATGTTTCCTTGATAGGAGCGCGAGGTGGAGAACCAAAGTGTGAGAGTACTGATGGTAGGACTGTCATACTGTGGGGGATAACTGGGCAAATAGAGTGGGTGGACTCAAACTTCTTTCATTCAGAGTATGATGGCGGGGATGATCGGGCAGCATATGAAACTGACTGGTGGGAAAGGGATCGTAGTTGTATTAGATCGAGGAGAATGACTGGGATGAGGGATACTCAAGCTGGTGTAAAATGGCAGGAGACTGCAGAATACTCTGAACAAAGGCAACCTGATTGGGGGTGCTGCCGAGATGATCGATCATAGTGCCAAGAGGCACGAGGGGACTTCTTCATGGGTTAAGGAACTAGAAGAAGTGTGTGTAAAATGGTACTATCGTGTGGATTTATACAAGCCCAGGACAGTTCATGCTCGTGATTGCTTTCAATTTTAAGGAGTCTGAAAGTGATAAGAAGACTCTGAAATAATGGAATGGTACTGTCATGTGGATTTGTACGAGCCCAGGACAGTTCATGCTCGTGGTTGCTTTCAATTTTAGAGAGTCTGAAAGCAATAAGAAAACTCCAGGGGGTTGCTTTTTCGTGTGTTAGTCTCCAAGGCCCGAAGAAGCATAAAAGGATGTAATGAAGAACTCTTCTAGCCAGTGGGACTAGAGTATTCCTTTTTCGTAATTAGTCTACCAGGTCTAGAAAAGGGTTAAACTTATACCAGATAGACGCCCTTTCAGGTACTTTAACGAGCATGAAAGGAAGCAAGATTGCTCGACGATCTTTTCATTGTTTTAGGAGTCAGAAAAGAGCTTAACAGAAACTCCCTAAGTGCCTTTTTCGTAAAGGACTTGTCCGACCCGAAAAAGGGATAAAATTATACCGAACAATAGAAATGGCCAAGCAAGGAGGAAGTGCTCAATCAAGGAACATTGATGATGACCAAGAATGAGGGTGGGGGGGAACACTGATGGGCCTCCTTGCGAGATAATGAATGGTGGAAAAATAACAAAATAATTGCAATATGACAGGAGTGAATGGCTCATGTAAAAATGTGGAAAAATCCAATGGCGGCCGATGTGGCACGCAAACCGAGGTAGCAAGGTGTTGGGACACAATGTTGAAACTGTACCAGGTGAGAGCAAGAAATGGTCTCAAGCATCATCATGAGCTTAGAAAAATGAATCCGACGATATTAAAAGTGTCAAAAACAGAGAACGACCGATGTGGTACGCAAACTAAGGCGACAGGGGGCGTTTTGGAAAAAATACCCGAAAAATCTCCTGTGTCCTCAGCCCTATTACCACCCATAGGCTGCACCAGCTCCTGTGTCCTCTCAAGCCCAACCTGCTTATTACCTGCCACAGGCAGCCCCTGCGGAAAACCCACAACCTGTTCCGCAGACGTATCAGCAACCCCCACAAGGTTCAGCACCTGCACAGCCTCCCCCTACTTATTATCCATCGCAGCCTGCTCCCACACCTACACAACCCCAGAACCCACCCACAGCCCAAGGGCAAGTATATGCCCAACAGAATCCACAGTAGAACCCAAACAACCAGTGCCAACAGGGCTAGCAAAACCATGGCAAAGGCCGTAACCGTGGGAACAACCCCCCTCCATACCAAGGTGGTCAACCTCCCAATCCCCCAAACAACAATAACATGGCACCTTCCAACTAGAACCCTGATCGGCTGCCTAAGAAGGCCAAAACTCCTAATCTGCAAACAAACCATCCTTGCTCTATTTGCGGGGTCTATGGCCACTACACACATGCTTGCCCACATTTGGAGCGAGCTTGGCAACTTTGGACTGATGATGCCCATCGCCAAGGGCACGCGGCTCCTTAGGCGCCACCCAATGCCCCACCACCTCAGCATCAACCTTTGGTGCTACAAAACCCCTTACCAACCCAAGGCGTAGTGAACACTCAGCCGTTGGCTCCCCCTCAAGGCAATGGGCCACCACAACAATAGATCACTTATGCCGCTCCTGATCAACCCATGTTAGATTCTGGTACCCACCACTTGTTGATGATGTCAACCTCCAAACCCGTCGGAACCAATATGGCTCCACCCCTGAAGCCTCTCCCACCGACAAAAACACTAACGCTCATCCCACCAATCAAACATTACGTATACTCCCGGCTCCACTCGATCGCGCCTCCAAAGCACCTTGCTTCCCACTTCGTCGCATTAACAATAACCCCAATGCTCGCGCTGCGTCAACTTACAATATTGTAGATGACTTAGCCCAATCTCCTGCAGCCATGTTTGCGTTAGAAGTCTTAAAAAAATATCCTTCACAGTACAAGACTTTGCTCTCCACCATTGGTGCTATTGACCCAAATGATTCACAACTGATGGCCTTCGATTTGGACAAGTCCGAACCACGCCTACCTTCCACTTTAGCGTTCCAAGTTTCTGTTTCCATTCGAAATCTTGTCATCCATCAGTGCATCATCGATGAAGGTGCCTCTACATGCGTTATGTCCACATTCATTTGGAAAAAGTTGGGATCCCCTACTCTCCAGCAGTCCACCACTATGTTGCGCGCCTACGACGGTCGTTCGGCTCAACCCCAAGGTCTCTTAGCTAATTTCCCCATCTAGTTGGCTGGTAAAACCGTACTCATTGACATAGAGGTCATCAATGCCCAACTTGATTATAACCTCTTACTTGGCCGCAGCTACATGTATGCCATGCGGGCGGTTGCCTCCTCCGTTTTTCGTACCATGATGTTCCCCCATGACAGACGCGTGGTCAAGGTCGACCAACTCACCTATTACAATCCAAATGCCCCCGCTACACCCGAGAATGTTCTCCCCATGGTTGAGCAACCTGTTGGTGGTGCAACTACCTCGTTTGTTTCCTCCATGGGACCCGGAGTTTACTCAGATACGCCAATGACCTCAACATTCCAATCCATTCCTCCCCTGTCACCTATGCCCGAAGTATCTGACCTATGTACCCTTTCCCACAATACGCAAACACCCAACAATCAACCGCCCTTGTTACCCAAACCACCATTGGTACCTAGTCACATTTGTGTTACACCCATCCACACAATCCCCTTCCTATTCCCTCCCTCGGGCATAGTAAGCGCCCTGGTTATGGCTACTCTTAGCCTCCCCGGGTTAACATTGGGATTACCCGTGTGGTATATTTCGCCTCCCATGCCCCCACCGACACCAAATGTCGTCCTACAATCGGTGCAACCCATTGCCACTACTAGTCAACCACCTCCCGGTGTCACTACCCCTTCATCATCTACAAATCCCCCCCCTCTTATCAATCCCACTGGGGACATAGATCCACAACCATACACTATTGTACCCCCTCCCAAAGCAGTTAACCACCCCACCCGCCCCCGTGTTTCGTGCTCCCCCCAAATGCTCGTTGTGTGATGAGTCAGGCCATTCGAATCATCAATGTCCACAATTACCTGCATTACAGGAACACATGCAAATGCTTGATGATGACCCCAACATCCTGGTTGTCGAACTCGATCCAACCCCTAAGCCTCGCGATAAATCACTACATACCAACCACCCTTGTGCAATATGCGGTGTTTACGACCATTACTCACATCACTGTCCCGATCTCCCAAATTACAGAGCAGCTCTATATGAGATGAATAATTTGGACCTTGAGATGGAATCCCCCACAATTGAGGAGATCCACCGCTTGGCCTCATCCCCATCCGGAGAGATTAACACCATTTATATGATCTCTTCGACTACCACTCCCTCGTTAACCGATTTGACAACTCAAAGTTTCTGCACTGATGAGGAGATTCTCGAGGCTCTCACTGCCCCGGATTATCCCTGGGATAACATGCACCATCGTTCCTATTTCCTCCCAGAAGACTCCTCCTCTACCACAGCTACCTAATTTGCGGTTCAGTCCAAAGATTTCCTTTCCACCAAAGTCGACTGGTTTAAGGATCCTATTCCTGCTCTTGAGGCCTTTGAGGAAGGTAACATGGCCAACATATCACCCGTCATCCACATAGATATCTCTGACCCACCTGGTGCTCTTGAAATCATTACCTTAGGAGCCTCCTGCAGTGAACATGAGATTGGAGAGTCCAAAAAAATTTTCCAAGAGTTCTGTGATGTCTTTGCCTAGTCCTATACCGAAATGCCTGGTCTTGACCCCGCTATTATAGAGCACCACATTGACACATGGCCAGATGTACCCCCCGTTCGCCAGAAACAGCGCCCCATTCATCATTCAAAGCTCCCCGCTATTAAAGCAGAGGTTGAGAAACTTCACAAGGTAGGATTCATTTATCCTATTGCATATACCACCTGGGTTTCAAACCCCATTCCTGTTAACAAAAAACAAGGCACCATTCGAGTTTGTACTGACTTCTGCGATTTAAATCGAGCCTGTCCCAAAGACAACTTCCCCACGCCATTTATTGATCAAATCATCGATGCGTGTGCGGGGCATGAAGTCCTATCTTTAATGGACGGTTTTTCCGGATGCAACCAGATTCAGATCCGTTAGGAGGATCAGTACAAGACTGCCTTTACCACCCCATGGGGCACCTTTGCCTATCGCATCATGCCTTTCGGCCTCAAGAATGCTGGTGCCACCTTCCAGCGGGCCATGACCTCTTGTTTTCACAACTTGGTCCATATCCTGGTAGTCTATCTTGACAACCTTACAGCTCGTTCCCAGAAACGATCAGACCACCTTAACAACCTCTGGCAAGTTTTTCTGTGTTGTCGCAAATATCAAATCCTCTTGAACCTGCACAAGTGTGTCTTTTGCGTTCCAGAAGGCCAGTTGTTGGGTTTCATTGTTTCCCAGAAAGGAATTGCTGTTGATCCCCTAAAATTCCAAGCCATCTTAGACCTTCCCTCTCCTCGCACGCTCCGACAGCTCCAGAGTCTGCAGGGGCGATCCAATTTCCTTCGTCGCTTTGTTCCTGATTACGCCACTACCGTTCATGGTTTCTTACGCCTGCTTTGTACCCACATACCATTCGTTTGGGATGAGCAAGCCAAAGCTGCATTCGCAGCCCTCAAGAAAGCTCTCACACAAGCCCCTTTGATCTCCCCTCTGGATTTCTCTCAAGACTTCATCCTTTACATCTAGGCATCCGATTATGCCATGTCCAGAGTCCTTGTTCAAGAAGACGCCGCTCACCAAGAGCATGTCATTTATTACGTCAGCCAAACCTTGTCTGGACCACACCTACGTTACCCATATGAGGAAAGACTCGCCCTTGCTGTGGTCTTCTTCGTCCAAAAATTGCGACACTACATTTTGCTCAGTCATACCATAGTTGTTGTCGACTCCAACCCCATGGTCTATCTCTTAAACCGGCGGCTCCTGCAAGGTCACGTTGCAAAATGGGTAATTATCCTCCAGGAATATGACCTCACTTTCCGAACCCCTAAGAGCACTAAAGCCCTTGCGCTTTCCCAGCTCATCACTGATCTCCCCTCCCTTCTGCCGTCCCCACAAATCTCGAATGAGTTACCTGACAATCACTTGTTCACCATCTCGTCTAATGACCCATGGTACGGTGATATTTTGTTATACCTTCGCACACAGAAGTTCAGACCCAACATCAGTCGCGATGGACGCCGTCGTATCCATCACCAAGCCTCTCGATATCTCCTCTTAGGCAATGTCCTTTACCGACGAGGGGTTGATACGATTCTCCATCGGTGCCTTACACACGAGGAAGCCAAACACGTCCTCAATGACTGTCATAGCGGTGCCTGTGGTGGACATTTCTCTGGAATAGCCACCGCCCAAAAGGTCATCCACGACGGATACTTCTAGCCCACACTCTTTACCGACTGCATCACAATGGTCAAACATTGCCATAATTGCCAACTTTTTGCCCCCAAGGCCCAAACACCACCCGCTCCGTTACACCCAGTCATCACCGTTGGTCCCTTTTGTAAGTGGGCCATCAACTTCATGGAATGTAAACCCCCCTCCACCAATGGCCATAAGTACATCATTGTCGCCGTTGATTACTTCACCAAATGGGCAGAAGCCATGCCCACCTTCAATTGTACAGCTGGCACCGCTGCCTATTTCTTTTTCAACCACGTTATCACTTGATTTGGGGTACCCAAATAGTTGGTCTCAGACCATGGTTCACACTTTGAAGATTACCTTTGGCACGAGTTATCCACCCTATTGAAGTTCGAACATCAGTATTTCTCTGCTTACTACCCCCAAGGGAATGGCCAAGTAGAGGCCATTAACAAAATTCTCAAAACCATCCTCCAATGCACTGTTGACTGGAATAAGTCCAATTGGCACCACATGTTGTTCCCTACCTTATGGGCTTACCATACATCCACCAAAACTGCCACTAGTTTTACCCCGTTTCATTTAGTTCACGGTGTAGAGTCTGTCCTCCCCATAGAGTGTCAGATACCTTCCTTACACATCGCCGTCGAGCTTCTCCCAGACACCTCCCCACTTGAGCAACGTCTGCTATCCCTAGAACAAGCTGATGAAGGCCTTCGTGCCACTCTCCAGACCATTGAAGCCGCCAAGAACCGCTCCAAAGCTGGTTACGACAAACATGTACTCCCTCGAACTTTCCATGAAGGGGACCTCATCCTCACCTATGACCAATCCCACGACAAAATGGGTAAAGGAAAGTTTGAATCCATGTGGCAAGGCCCTTACATCATGTAGACCTGTCTCGGAAATGGGGCATACATTTTAACTAACTCAGAAAGTCACCCTTTGCGCAACCCCCATAATGGGTTGTATCTTAAGTGCTTTTATCCCTAAATCAACCCGCGGCCCCATTGGTCCGTATTGTATAGTTTGCTCTCTTTTTGTTTTTCATCTTTTTTACTGCAATCTTACATTCATCATTTTTGCATGACCACAGATGGACCATCTTCCATTACATTGGCTTCGCTGATGGAGCAAGCCACTGGTCTCCAAACCTGGCTTCTGCAGCATGGGTCTTATATTCCCCTTCACATGAATTGATTCACCTTGACGGAATATGCATAGGTGCTGCTACCAATAACCAGGCAGACTATGATCCTGCGACCGGTCTCCTGACTACTACCCTCCAGATGGGAATATGTCACCTTCATGTGATCCCTGCCTCTTTAGAAAATTCCTGCGTACAAAACAACTCAGCTGACAATTTGAATCCATAACATTCACCCATGTCCCAAGAGCTTAGAATAGTGTCGCAGATCAAATGGCTAACAACATCCTAGATTGGCACATCAATCACATCATGTAAAACATCCATCATGCATCATCATCCCATGACATCTCATCAAAAATATATAAAAACCCAAAAATATTGCAAGGGGCATCCACGTGCCTATCATCACATAAACATTTGCATCCATGTGCAATAAAAAATAGAACCACATTATTATACAGGGGCATCCACATGCCTAATCCTACATATATCACGTTGCATCACATAAAATACACAAGGGGCATCCACGTGCCCATCATTCTATACTACTTGCATCCACGTGTAGTACAAACATATAACAAACCATAAGCGCATCCACATGCATACACTAAAATCATCATAGCAAAAAGGTGCATCCATGTGCATATATATATCAAAAAATACATGTCCATATGCTACACATGTCCTGAGTACCCCTATACTCAGTTATACAAAAAAATATTTATACATACCTACGCTTCATAGAATACATGTCGTAGCTACAAAATCGGGGGGAGTCCCCTGCACTCCCTAATGAGAGTCATACCCTGCATCACTTCCTGCATCAGCTGCCTCCGATTCCTCACCTCGATCCTCCTCCGGCAGCTTCTCATCCCCTGCAAGCTCCTGTGCTCGACCCCTATCTGCCAAGATAGCCACCCGGATCGCGATCGATCGGAACTCCCGTGGCACCCTCAGATAATCCCGGATCACCTCGGGATCCACATCCCACCACCCGTCATCGGTCACTCCAACTAGCAACCGATCCAGAAGCATCCGTACGGCCTCCAGAGTCCCCTCCATGTCCCTTCGACGCACCTCCCCTCGGCCTGGTAGGGCTGGTACTGCCACATGCCCCCTGCGCGCTACATGCCCTGGTGGTGGTCTTGGACCAACATCTATAGATCACACATCAATCAGTAACAGTATATCAAAACACCTGTCATACACAAATCTTGACATCCATAACATGCAAGCAAATCAATACATACCATCTGGTCCCCATGCCTATCCTGGCAGCTGTGGTGCCTCTGGATCCCCGGTGTAGTCCATATCTCTATATGGAAAGTCATCCAGTGTCAACAGCATCTGCAGCCACTGCAGGTACAGCTCTTGAGTGAAGTATCTACCCACCTCATCGCCACCCTAGCAGCGCATCATCTCTCCCCACCGCACCATGCGCGGCTCCCTCAGTCCTCCTACCCTGATCGGCACCCGCGGACGCAGTGTAGGTACCCGCTCCATGAAGAAAGCACATAGAAAGGATCCATAACAGAATCCCTTGCCAAGTTCCTTCACCAATGTCAGCTGTCGCTGAACACAAGTGAGGAACATCTGGCCCCACGCATAATAGACACCATCCAGTACCCGCTCCACTAGCTGCATCTGGCCCCCGGACACCTTCTCAAGTGATTGGGACCCCAAAACTCGAACCACGCACACCGCAATATCCTGTACTGCTGGCTCCTGTAGGTCCACCACCCAGAGTGCATTCCTCTGCACCCTAGCCTCTGGAACACAGTACCGCTCTAGCATATCCTCCATATCCACATCTGCGGATACTCGTGGCTGCGTATCTGCCACTCTACCCAAACATGGAAACCCTGTTAGGAAGTATACATTTGCGAGGGTGAGATCCACTCTCTCCCCCTGCACCCTGAATGCCTGAATGTCCGGCTCCAAAAAGCTCACTAGCGGGTTCAGCAGCAGTGCTGTTGAACGCATCATAGGTACTTGTGCGAACTTCAGCAGTCCGCATAAGCCCAACATCGACCGCACATGCCGACCCCCCCGGATGACATCCACTATCTCATCCGGGACCTCCCGCTCTTGCCAAAGCACCAATAGCATCTTGTCAATCACACAAGGCAAACTCATCAGACTCATGTCAAAGAAGTAACCCTGCCCCCCCAGGGAACCCTAACATCTCGATCCCAATCGTAGCTTTAGGGCCCCTTGCCGCGGTTTTCGACTGCGGCTATCAGGGCTACAGTCGCGGTCCAAAACCGCGCCTGTAGGAGCCGAACTTGCGGTACCGAACCACATGTCCAGCCTCAGAACACACGGTACCAGATCGTGTGTTCTAACCTGAACCTTGCAGTCTCTAACCGCGTGATCCACCTTGGAACCCACAGTCCCCGACCGCAGTTCCATCCCACAAACCCGCAGTCCACCCCACGTGGACCGTACAAATACTCCCCTGGGACCCACTACCCTCCCCCCCCCCCACCCCCGAACCCAATGAAAATGCAGGTATGAGTTTGTCGGAATACCTGTAACTTACAGATCTAAAAATGGCCGGTTAGATCATCCAGAAACACCAACCCAGCTCTGGTCAACTCTGATCACTAGTCAAAGTCAACAAGTACAAATGACACTTGTCATGTTGGACCCACTCACTATTTATAGTCCGTTGACTTTTTATGGTTTTGGCCATTCTGAACCCATACAGAGTCCATTTTTTGAACCGTTTCCACCACTGGAATCAGCACGACGAGACCATCATGATGGTTAACTTGTTTTCTTCTTTTTTCCACATCATTTTTGGAGCATTTTTTAGACACCACTAGTCACCTTGGTTTACGTGCCACTTCGGCTGCTCTTCATTTTTTGATATATTTTAGATCATCAGTTTCATTTTTTCGAGCCTGTGATGATGCTTGAGATCATTTCTCGCTCTCACCCCCAGATTTTTCGGGTATTTTTTCCACAATGCCCCCCGTTGCCTCGGTTTGCGTGCCACATCTGTCGTTATCCATTTTTTACACTTGTTATATCGCCGGATTCTTTTTTTCGAGCTCGTGATGATGCTTGAGATCATTTCTCGCTCTCACCTGGTACAGTTTCAACATTGTGTCCCAACACCTTGCTTCCTTGGTTTGCGCACCACGTCGGCCGCCATCGGATTGTTCCACATTTTTACATGAGCCATTCACTCCTATCATACTGCAATTATTTCGTTATTTTTCCACCATTCATTATCCCACAAGGAGGTCCATCAGTGTTCCCCCCCACCCTCGTTCTTGGTCATCATCAATGTTCCTTGATTGAGCACTTCCTCCTTGCCTGGCCATTCCTTTTGTTTGGTATACTTTTATCCCTTTTTCGGCCCGGACAAGTCCTTTACGAAAAGGCACTTAGGGAGTTTCTGTTAAGCTCTTTTCTGACTCCTAAAACAATGAAAAGATTGCCGAGCAATCTTGCTTCCTTTCATACTGATTAAAGTACTTCAAAGGGCGTCTATTTGGTATAAGTTTAACCCTTTTTCCGACCTGGTAGACTAATTACGAAAAAGGAATACTCTAGTCCCACCAGCTAGAAGAGTTCTTCATTGCATCCTTTTATGCTTCTTCGGGCCTTGGAGACTAACACATGAAAAAGAAACCCCCTGGAGTCTTCTTATCGCTTTCAGACTCTCTAAAATTGAAAGCAACCATGAGCATGAACTATCCTGGGCTCGTACAAATCCACACGACAGTACCATTCCATTATTTCAGAGTCTTCTTATCGCTTTCAGACTCCTTAAAATTGAAAGCAACCACAAGCATGAACTGTCCTGGGCTCGTATAAATCCACACAACAGTACCATTTTACACACACTTCTTCTAGTTCCTTAACCCATGAAGAAGTCCCCCGTGCCTCTTGGAACTATGATCGATCATCTCAGTAGCACCCCCAATCAAGTCACCTTTGTTCACAGTATTCTGCAATCTCCTACCATTTTACACCAGCTTGAGTCTCCCTCATCCCAGTCACTATCCTTGATCCATTACAACTATGATCCCTTTCCCACTAGTCAGTTTCATATGCTGCCCGATCATCCCCGCCATCATACTCTAAACAAAGGAAGTTTGAGTCCACCCACTCTACTTGCTCAGATATCCCCCATAGTATGCCAGTCCTACCATGCGTACTCTCACACTTTGCTTCTCCACCTTGTGCTCCTGTCAAGGAAACATCATTGCCTTAATAGTTGCAAGTCTCCCTCTGTCAATGACAGCCCCTCTATTCTAGAGGATAGACCCAGAGGTCCCTGTGCCTTGGACCCATCACCATATGTGGTGAGTGCCTATGGACCATTTTGAGAGGAGTCATCATTGCCTCTCCAAGTGGTTGTTTCTCACATGCTCGACTTCAACACCTTGATCGCATCGTTGAGAATCGTGCAGGGTTGATCTCCCTTCAGTTATTGGTCAAAGACCCTAGATTTCCCCTGACTCTAGCACATTGGTGAGTCAATTCGGAACGCCCAGTTATATGTTCTCGTGGATGTCCAGGTTGCGTTGGCGATTGTATTCGAAAGCCATCCAGTTATATGCTTCCTTGAGTACCCAGTTCAGTGTACCATTGAGGATATGACTCCCGTCACTATCAGCAGCTCATCAGTTCCTCTAGTACCCCACTCAGTAGCACTATTTTTATTCCAATGTATCAGTTCTTTAGCTCAAACATGGTCAGTCCAACAGTATGTCCCATATTTATGTCCCCTTTGGACCCTTATGATGTACATAGTGGTTCTCTATGTATCTTACAGGTCCCCCTTTTTGGGCCTCATAGTTATTTTTTATGTATCTTGATACGAGCATGGGTATGCCCGCCTCGTCCATATATTGAGATTCTTCCTCATTCATTATTTGAGGCCATGTATATGTCAGGTCCCCATTTTTTGGACCCCATTGTTATTATCGTTCTATATCTTGATACGAGGATGGGAATGCCCACCTCGTCTATATGATCAGATTATTCCTCATCCATTATTGAGGTCATGTACTTTTAGTTTTTGCAGTTTGTTCGGGACCGTTGTTCCGGGCTCTAGTTCGTTTCTTCTCTTCTCCACACCCCAGGAAAACCATCCAAGACTTATGATGTCTATCGGCCATACGATGAGATCCTTCCCTCACACATCAAGGGGTAATCTGTTAACACCCAAAAAGTGCTCACTAACTCATCTACCCCATTACATGACTCATTTGTCCATATTTCCCACCATATTTGCCTCCAAAACCTTAAAATCCCATTAAAAAGCTTCCAAAAGGCCAAAAAATTTCCCATAAGGCCAAAAAACCCCTTTTTCCCCCAAAATAATCCAAAATTCCTCCAAAATAGCAAAAACCCTCTAAAAAGGAAATAAAAATATTAAAAAAAGAGGAAAAAGAGGGAAAAAGGAGGCAAAAACCCTATACAGCTGACCTAAACCATATGGTTCCCGAAACCATAGGCCAGCACTCCACCACTAAAAACCTATAAGTAGGTGATGGAGGTCCCTCATTTCATATCCACAGTCAAATACACCCTTAGTCTGCCAAAATCACTCTTGAAACCCTAGCTCACCCTTGAGTGCCCCTTTGGCCCATTTCCAACCCTTTAGAGAAAGAGAAGGAACAAAGCTGGAGTTTGGAGCAACCCTCTTGGACTATTGCAAGAACTTCACCAACCTCTACACCTGAGGTTAAATTTTAATACAAAAAAGAAAGATCTTCACCATATTTCTATGTTTTGTTATGTTTGTTAATGCTCATGCTAGATTAAATTTCATACTGTTTTACTGTTTTTATTTATTGTTTTACTGAACTACTACTAAGGAGTCCCTTCTCCTTATTAGGTGCTCATTTGCACAAGCTAGGGTGAAAACCCTAGCTACACTACCACCTTGTGCAGGATGTATGATGTATTCAGTGAATGATTTGGTTTCATTATTTCAAAGACACTTGCAGTAGTCATCGAATGTTGCTTTAGTACAGTCCTTCATGTTTGGAAAGAACAGTCCTTCTGCCTTGGACTTGCCACAGTAAGAAGAAGCAGCTGAAAGTAGAAGGCAGGACTGTGCTTTACAGACATGATGACCCATTTCTAGGCAAGGGATTATCTGGTACCATCTTTCAGGATGAAGAAAGGTATCGTTCATGGGGGAGATGTTGGAGGAGCTTAGGTCGGCTGCCCGAATAGGTCCTCCGTTCGATCACTTCAGAGATCATGTCGAACTGTCATGTCGATTACCGTTAAATTTTAATTAGCATTATGGTGTGTCTGGGAAGGCATGCATGTGTTGCTTGTTTTTGAAATTATACATGGAATGTGTTGAATATAATTGTACAACTGATGACAAAACTATTCATTAATGACAATCTGTAAATTTCCTTCCTTTCTCTATTAATTGTTATTTCCAGTAATGACAGACTATAAATTTCCTTCCTTTCTCTGTTAATTGTTATTTGCAGTAAATTATGTCAGTCTGTAAATTTCCTTCCTTTCTCTGTTAATTGTTATTTACAGTAAATATTTTCCATTGTGTTATTCTTCATGCTTGGATGGAAATAATATTAAATCAGAATTCATATGTTTATGCTCTGGTTTACTACATCTAAGTATTCACCAATTTTCTGCTAAAATTGATATTGGATTCATTTGTGACCAATGCCCAACATTAATGGACTATTTTCTTTTCTTCATTATCAACCTGCAAATTAAGACCTTGACTGTAAGAAGATAACCACCCCAAATTGAGGGAAATAAATTCTGGAAATTTGAAGAAGAAACACAAGGGTGGGAGGGTGGTTCCAGGGCAGGTTGTAGCCTGCTAATGGTGTCGGTGCATCCAGTCAGCTATAGCTGACAAAACAGGGTGTTGGTGCATCCTTCAGTTTTAATTGTGATGAAATTTAAGAATAGTAAAAATATTGATTCACCCCCCCTCTCAGTATTGCTTGATACTCCAACAGAATGATGGAATAGTCTGATGCAACGCTTACATGTTTGAGGAATAATGACTGATTATTTTTGCGGTTGCATGGGGATGAGTCTAGTGCTTCTATGTCTACAAGTCGATGCTCCAATATAAGTTTAGTCTTTTATTACTCCTTCAAAGGAGATGATCTGATTAAGGATAAGGAGAATCTAAAACATTTGGCGACTTTGAATTATTGTGAACTTGAATTTAAAATAAAAAAATGCAATGTTTTATTTGAAAAGTGTGAATTTCAAATAAAAAAATGCAATTGTTTATTTGAAAATTGGAGTTCTCATTTGTAAATGTTCAAATATTTAAGGTGAAAAACAATGTCTAAAATATTCAGTCATTGTTTGAATAACAATTCAATTGGCTAAATTATAACACAAAAAAATTGTTTGTCCTGATTTCTATTTTCTGACATGAAGGATCAGCTGCCCCTTATTTTCGTAGTTAATTGTGAAAACATATATCCAACAATTTAGCTATATCCATGATGGAAAACACAAGAAGGATCGACCGACCCTTCTTGCAATGTTAAACTATTATGAAAATAATATTGGGAATAAGAAGCGTCGGTCGACCCTTCAACTTTTAGGGAATTATAAAAATAGAACACCTTGGAAGTTATAACATATAAAAATAGTTTGTCCCGACTTCCGCTTTCCAACAAAAAGGATCGACCGCCCATTCTTTTCGTAGTTAACTGTGAAAACCTTTATCCAACAATTCAGCTATATCCATAATGGAGAACACAAGAAGGATCGACCGACCCTTCTTGCAGTGTCGAAATATTATGAAAAGAATATTGGTAATAAGAAGGGTCGACCAACCCTTCTTGGAGTTTCGAACTATTATAAAAATAATATGGGGAATAAGAAGGGTCAGTCGACCCTTCAATTACGAGGGAATTGTAAAAATAGAACACCTTGGAAGTTATATCATATAAAAATGGTTTGTCCCTACTTTCATTTTATGACAAGAAGGATCTGCCACCCCTTCTTTTCCTAGTTAATTGTCAAAACCTCTATCCATCAATTCAGATATAGCCATAATGGATAATACAAGAATAACCGACCAACCCTTCTTGCAATGTCGAACTATTATAAAAAGAATATTGGGAATAAGAAGGGTCTGTCGACCCTTCATTTATGAGGGAATTGTAGCAATAGAACACCTTGGAGAAAGAGCGAAGAAAGAGTGGTCGCTCTTTCTCTAAGAATATTTCCACTTTCCAGTAAAGTGTTTAAATAAAAACGTCTATAAATTTTGTTGTTAAAATGTTGATATCTAGTATCCTAGGGTGACACGTGGAATGATCATATTGTGACACATGGCATATTTGATTTGGCACATTGAGTATAGGGAGGTTACTATTTTTTGTTGATTTGGGACATTGAGTATAGCGAGGTTACTAATGTGGGTTTAACCACAACACAATCAGGAAATGAAAATTCACTCATAGTAGTTTTAAGGATTAGGCACATGCAAGATTAACCTGTAGCTGGAATGCTAATTGAAAAATTAACATGAATTTATTAATTTATGTTACTCATTTGCAGAAATAGATAAATGTTTTAATTAAATAAATTCACTTAAAACATAAAAGACACATAGATCATGAGTAAAGACAAATCCAAACTGTAGGTCAATGTAGAAATTATTGATTGCAAAAATTAAACAGTGTTCATAAATAATCTGAAGTGAAAATCAACATTCATCAAAGAAATTTGAACAATTAACAGAAGAGGAATGAAGAGAAGGACTAATGGTATTACTTCAAAGTTACAAAAAATTACAATCTCTGCATCAATCAGAGTGTCTCCAGTCTTCTTTTGCTGATTTTCTCTCCCCTACCCCATGAGACCTCTACCCTTTAAATAATAATGACAAAAATAGTTACACGAAATAGACTTCCCATAAAAAAGGTATTACAAATCCAAACTAAAAGGCATCCTCAGGAGAGACTAATACCGACCCTTTTCACAAAATTCCCAAAAGATTTCCATCACATGGTTTTCGGGAAGTATCCCGTTACAAACTGTGGAAGATATGGAAAATCCACTAGCTATATGTGACGGAAGTTGAAAGATGCTTCTTAGAAGATTCATGATGATCGACAATTTCCTCAAAAACTGAAAAATTGGCCACTTGTCCTTCCTTTAGTGGAATTGGTGGAGTCACAGGCACTTGATTAATTCTAAAATCCTAGATGACTGTATCATATCGATCAACATGTTTCTCAGTGATATTCCTTCTCTTCCTCCGAGGGAGTCGTATATACATGGATTGAATCTCAGAGTCTTATTTTTCACTACCAGTGCTTTCATAAAAAACATCGGCTTTAAAAGGTGGCGACATAGGTTCATGATATTGAAGAGTTTGAAGTTCTTTCTCGCCACAGAATCTGAATGAAGATTTGTGACTTTTTTGCATCTTGTTCACAAGAAATCTCTGAAAATTGAATAAGAAGACTTTTTCTATGGAATATGATGACTAACAAATTGCCCATATTGGTCTTTGTGTTTAAGAAGAGCAATAAAGATCCCTTAATGATTAACTGTAATGAATTGCCATGATTAAAACCTTTTGGTCTGAGAAATGCAATTATCACATCTGTAACGAAATAACATATAGCATGCGCCAACAAAATTTGGATTAAGATGAAGTACAATTTTAATTATATCACGTATGATTTGATGTAAAATCTAAACAACTTATCTTTATGGATTAGTTGGATCAATGACTGTGACTTAAAATTTGGCACATTGAGTATCCTGTAACAAACTATGGAAGATACCAACTGTTAGCACCTGAATTGTACCTTAAGGTTGCAGAAAGTCGAAGCTGGGGTAACCACAAAACCACTTCAGGAAAGGTAAGTTGGAATCTTCCTCTCCAGAGAGGGATCTCTCACAAAATTTTAAACAAGGCCATATACATATGAATGAATATTGTAATTGAAATGTTGTTTGGTTGAAAGCAAAGTGGACAAACTCATTGGGCAGTGGAGTCAAAACATACAAATATGATCAAGCATGACAGTGCTTTGCAAAGAAAACTAATAAGAGGCAGGATAGCCACCCGCTCACAGTCAAAGAGATTTTGTTTGGTGATTAAAGAAGAAGATATGAGCAAGCCATCAATATAGAGCATATGATAATTAATTCTATACTGAATTTAGTAGAAAATGGTAGTGGATGCTTGAAATGAAAGCAATAGAGCATCATATTTATGAATTCTGTCCCAATACAACACTAATCCAAGCATGAAAAAGCATAACAGTATGAATTAAATAGTGAGAGAAACATTCACATAAGAGAAGAAGTAAACAGACTGTAAGACGAATAACACAGGAATCTCTGATAGAAAACCTTGCTCGGCCTTGCAAGATTTTATTAAAATATATCTCAGAGTGCTTAAATTGAAGAGCAAGAGGGAGGTTTGAATAAATTGAAGGGACAACCTGAACATGCCATGGTGCATGATTCCCTGGAGCCAAGTGAACTTTGGCATAGAAGACTTGCACATATGCACTATAGAGCATTACCAATTGCAGGCAAAGCTATAGAAGGTCTTTCTGAAATCAAGACCAAGCATGAAGGTGTTTGCAAAGGATGTGCAAAAGGAAAGAACACAAAGAAGGCATTTCCAAGCAGTGAAAACAAGGCTAAAAGCTTGGAAATCATCCACTCTGATGTATGTGGTCCGATGTCATCAAGTTCTCTGAGTGGGTATGTTTACTCTATCTCTTTCATTGATAACTTCTCCAGGAATAATTGGGTTTACTTCTTGAAGAACAAAGATGAAGTATTTGATAAGTTCAAGGAATTCAAAACCTTGATGGAAAACCAAACTAATAAGAGAATCAAGACTTTCAGATCCGACAATGGTGGAGAATTCACTTCAAGTGACTTCAAGAAGCTATGCAGTGATTTAGTGATTAAGAGGGAGTTGACTGCTCCTTACAATCCACAACAGAATGGAGTTGCAGAACGAAAGAATAGAACAATCATGGAAGCAGCATGGGCAATGCTGCATGACCAGGATCTACCTATGCATCTATGGGTAGAAGCAGCTAGGACAGCTGTATATGTGCAGAATAGAACACCCCACAAGATATTGGACAACAAGACACCATAAGAGGTCTTCTCTGGTAAGAATCCTGAGGTCAGCCATCTCAGAATATTTGGTTGTCCAGTATATACACATGTCGCAATGGAAAAGAGGACCAAGATGGATCCTTCAAGAAAGAAGGGTATCTTTATGGGTTACAGTGAAAGCTCGAAGGCTTATAGAATATACTTTCCAGGGTTCAAGAAGATTGATGTCAGCAGGGATGTAACATTTGATGAAAACTCAACATTCATTAAATCAAGGAAGACACCTATTGAAGATTATGAAGAACCCAAGGAAACTAGATTTCAAGACACTACCATGACTGAAGCAATTCTAAATGTTGATCATGAAATTGAAGATCCGCAAGAACCTGTAGATCCACCTCATAAGAAGGATTCTCACAAGAGGAAACTTGCATGGGCTAGAGAGCCCATTCAAGAAGTAGAAAGATATGGCATTCCAGAAGAAGAACACAGAGCAAAGAAAAGAACAAGAGCACATACCAGCTGTGTTCCTTTACTCTGCGATATAATGAACAAAGAACCTTCAAGTTATGAAGAAGAAGCAGAGAAGAAAGAATGGAAGGATTCCATGGTCGTGGAATACCAATCAATAATGAAGAAGATGTTTGAGATGTTGTCCCAAGACCTGAACGAAAGTCTGTTGTGACTTCCAAATGGATTTACAAGATCAAGCATGCTGCAGATGGAAGCATAGAAAAATACAAGGCAAGATTTGTAGCTCGTGGCTTCTCTTAGAAAGAGGGAATAGATTATGAAGAAAATTTTGCACCTATAGCCAGGTACACTTCCATCAGATCAGTACTTTCCCTGGCTGTAGCAATGAAATGGAAGATACACTGGATGGATTCCAAGATTGCTTTTCTGAATGGTGTAGTTGAAGAGGAAGTGTATGTGGAGAAGCCACTCGTTTTTGAAACATAGGACAGGCAGTAATATTTGTGCAAATTATAGAAAGCCTAGTATGGTTTAAAACAAGCTCCTAGAACTTGGTATGGTAGGATGGACAACTTCCTATCTAGTTTTGGATTTACCAAGAGTAAAGTGGATTCCAACCTTTACTATAAGGTTGAGGAAGTAAATCCTGTGATACTACTCCTATATGTGGATGACCTATTTGTAATAGGAGATGATAAACTGATTGCTGATACAAAGAGCAAGCTTGCTGCTGAGTTCGATATGAAGGACTTGGGGATGATGCACTATTTTCTAGGTATGGAGGTGTGGCAGAGTGAAAATGGGATCTTCCTTGGACAAGGGAAATATACAGTAGATATACTGAAGAGGTTCGGGATGATGGATTGCAAGGCCATGGCCACACCTATGGCATCGAACCTGAAGCTTCTTTGTGATGCTTCATCTAAACTGGTGGATGTCTCTATGTGTCGTCAGATGATTGGGTCCTTGATGTACCTGACGAATACAAGACCAGATATTTTCTTTGCGGTGAACACATTGAGCAAGTTCCGGACAGATCCGAGGAGTGTTCACCTGGTTGCTGTAAAGCATATTCTGAGGTACCTAAAGGGTACAGTTGATTGTGGGCTCAAGTATGATGCGAATCAAAAGTTTAACCTACAGGGTTATGTTGATTCGGACTAGGCAGGAAGTGTTGTAGATAGGAAGATCACATTTGGGTGCTGCTTCAGTATGGGATCAGGTGTGATCTCTTGGTTTAGCAGGAAGCAGTCCTGCGTAGCACTGAGTACAACCGAGGCAAAGTATGTTGCAGCCTATTAAGCTAGTGGTGAGGCAGTATGGCTTCGGAAACTACTGTCAGAGTTATATGATCTCCCACTGGAGACTACTGGTATCTTTTGTGACAACCAGAGTTGTGTGAAGCTGTCTGAGAACCCGGTGTTCCACGACAAGTCGAAACACATACAGATCAAATACCACTATATGGTGTAGAGAGGAGTAGTGAAGCTCCTGTATGTTGTGAAGGATGATCAGATTGCAGATGTGTTGACGAAGCCACTAGCCAGAGTGAAGTTCGAGTACTTCAGAGAGAGGCTCAATGTTCTTCAGATCGACGACACTTCGAGGAAGAAGTGATGGATACATTTGATGTAGCCATTCCTAGCATGGTGGAAGGGAGATCCTTCACATGGCTGTGGATGTAAGCGCTGGATGATGAGCATCAGGATGATGTTCTAGTTTCTGCTTTGTATGATCGGTTGGATCATTTACATTTTTATGTATGTATGCATCATGTTGATGTTGAACATGATCAGTTGGATCATTTATGTATGTACGCATCATGTTGGATGCTGGACATGATCAGTTGGATCATTTATGTATGTACGCATCATGTCGGATGTTGGATATGATTAGTTGAATCATTTATGTATGTACGCATCATGTTGGATGCTGGATATGATCAGTTGGATCATTTATGTATGTACGCATCATATTGGATGCTTGGACCATGTATCTAGATTTGTATCAGGTGGATACGTTGTATGATCAGGTAGATCATGTATGTTGATATGTATCAGGTATGATCAGGTGGATCATGTATTTGTATATGTATCAGGTGGATACATTGTATGATCAGGTAGATCATGTATGATGATATGTATCAGGAAGATACTATTTATGCATCAGGTGGATGCATTGTATGATCAGGATGATCATGGATGATGAGCTTCAGGATGTTGCTCCAGATGACATGCATCAGGACGATGCAGTGATGATGATTAGGATGATCATGTGTACATCATGATGATGTATGGTGAGTATCAGGATGATACTTTGTGGTCGTGGATCAGGTTGTGTAGATGAGCATGTCTGGGAGATCCTATAGGTTGGAGTTGTGTACTCGTAACAGCCTGGAATGCTCTTTCGAGACATTGCTCTGGGAGGACATGTAATTTATGCCCTGGGAGATCATTTAGGTCAAAGTCGTGTACCCGTAACATCCTCGGATTCTCTTGCAAGGTTTTGTCCTATGGCATGTAATTTGGGCCCTGGGAGATCCATCAGGTCGGAGTTGTGTACTCGTAACATCCTAGGATTCTCTTTCGAGGTTTTGCCATGACCACATGTAATTTGTGCCCTGGGAGATCCTTCAGGTCGGATTTGTGTACCCGTAACATCCTAGGATGCTCTTGCGAGGTTTTTTGGTGACCACATGTAATTTGTGCCCTGGGAGATCCTACAGGTCGGAGTTGTGTACCCATAACATCCTGGGATGCTCTTTCGAAGTTTTGTGGTGGGGTCAATAGCGCCTTAAGAGATCCTACAGGTCAGAGTTGTGTACCCGTAACATCGTGGGATGCTCTTTCGAGGTTTTGTGATGCACGTAATAAGTCCTGAGGATTCCACAGTACGGCTAGTGATGATGAAGACCTCCAGGTGGTGGGCCTACATCCAGTATGAAAAAGGACTGGCTCTATAGAATTTCCTATGACGAGTAAATTCAGAGATTGGTTAAGATAGCAGCAGCAGTGACGATGATGATGATGCATCAATGATGATGATCCAGAGAAGAAGACTTGTTCTAGCAGATTTGTGTCGCGAAATACGTTCCTAGTTAAGAGGGAGTGTTGATGTATATGTAACTTCGGAATGTATTTCATTTATATATTTATTGTACTCCTATAGAGATGTGTCATTCCTCTATACGGAAGTGTCGTCATTTGTATTGACAAGTGTCACAAGTGTGTTAACTTGCCGATGGGTTATTAGACCACCATGTGTGGGGTCAGCCCTGTTTTATGTAACATGTGGTTATTGTACCTAACTAGACAAGTCGGCTCCATAAGGTTATTGGGCAAAGAGAACAAGTATAAATAGAGATAGGGATATCTCTATTTGGATCACTCAGAAACTCATTCTTCTTTCACTTGGAAAGTGGCGCACATGTGAGGAGGAGGATCATCTGCTAGTAGAAGACTGTCTCTGTGTATTTGGTTGTACTTTGGTTGAGCTATTGCTCTATCTATCTCTGAGGAAGTTGTGGGGTTTTTCACCTTAGGGTTTTCCCCACAAAAACTCTGTGTGTCTATTGTCTCTCATGCTTTTGCTTCTTGTGATGATTGACATGCTTGTTATGATTGATATGCATTGATATACATGGTATCAGTAAAGATCCTAGAGTATTGTGAATTAATGCTCAAAATTTAACATGGTATCAAAGCTAACTTGAGAACAAGACATTGTGCAGTGAGGGAAACTAGGGTTTCTAGTTTATTAGGTTTCTCTCCATAGATTTTGGAAAATCAGTATAGTAGATTGAGTCTACTCATCAAGGAGAATCTATTGGTCCAATCAGAATTCAATTCTGAGCATTTTCAAATTTGGCCCTAAAAATTAGGGTTCCAAAAAAATCGGATTTTATGAAATTTGAAGACATAGCTAGAAGCTCCTTGGAAAAATCGAAGTTTAGAGCTTTGGATCGAGATTTTTGGCTGAGTAAATCTCCAGGAAACTCGAACCCTAATTCAGGGTCCTTCTAGTGAACCCGGGAAGACTAAAAAGCATTTCTGAAGGGTGAGGCCTTGCAGATCTCAAATTTTGAATACACCAGGCTGATCAGATCATCAAGGCGCATCTTTCTATCCTTTCAGAAAGTTGAAATTCACATTTTGAATTTTTAAAATTTTTTCGACAAACCCTAATCTGGGACTAGATCCAGTTTTTAGCAAAGCAAGTGGTAAGACCTAAATATTTTCTATTTCCATTTGAAGTACTCTTTAAGATGTCTCACCACACCAAGCTTGAGGATAATCTTGAAGGGGCCGATAACTTCCGAGCTTGGAAGTATAGGATTGGGTTAATCCTAGAAGAAAATGAATTGGACTCCTACATCAGCTCTGAGGTCCCTATCCAAGAGGATGAAGAGGCTAAGGTTTTGCATAAGAAGAACTTGGTCAAGGCAAAGAGAATCATTGTTGATTCTATCAAAGACCATCTCATACCACATGTGTCATCTCTAAAGACACCCAAGGAGATGTTTGACTCCCTGACCAAGTTATTTGAAGGGAAGAACATAAATCGAAAGATGACTCTGCGGAATCAATTGAAAGGGGTCAGATGCTGAATGGAGAGACCATTCAATCTTACTTCTCCAAGGTCTCTCAAATCAAGGAACAACTTGAAGCTGTGGATGAAGTAGTGGACAATGGTGAAGTTGTTATGACCACTTTGAATGGCCTACCTAGGTCATGGGACTCATTTATCCAAGGAATATGTGCAAGAAAGAAATTGATCTCTTTCAGTAGACTGTGGGAGGAATGCTCTCAAGAGGAAGCTAGGCTTGTGGCACGAGAAGAAAAGATGGGAAGTGAAGATCAAGCTCTCGCATCTCACACCAAAAGAAGCAAACCTAAAAAGGAGCACTCTCAGCAAAAGAGATCCACTCACTATCACCAAAAGAATAAGAAGGATCTAAGGTGCTTCACATGCAATGAGAAGGGTCACTTTGCTTCAGAATGTCCCAAGAACAAAAGGGACAACAACAACAACAACAACTTCAACAAGAAGAAGAAGGGCAACAAAAGAAGGTACCATGCTCATGCTACTAAAGATGATGAACCTCCAAAGAAGAAGGCTAGAGCAGAAAGTGAAGATGATTCATCAAGCTAAGAAGAGTATGTTCAAATCTCTGCTCTCACAGGTACTATTTCTCATGGTTGTAATGATTGGCTTATTGACTGTGGGGCTTCCAAACACATGACTGGGTTTAAAGAATCTTTTGTAAATCTATCTGAACATGAATCACCCCATAAAATGAAACTTGGGGATGACTATCAATACCCCATCAAAGGAAGTGGTGAAGCCTCCTACAACCTAGATTCTGGAAAGTCTTTGAAGATAAAAAAAGTGCTTTATGTGCCTGGGCTCGAGAAAAACCTTCTCTCCATATCTGCATTGGATGCAAAAGGTATGAGGGTTGCATCTGTCGATGTCCAAGTCCTAATGTGGCCAAAGGGAAATACCATAGATGATGGAGTGGTAATTGGAGAGCAAGAGGGAGGTTCGTATATATTGAAGGGACAGCCTGAACATGCCATGGTGCATGATTCCCTGGAGCCAAGTGAACTTTGGCATAGAAGACTTGCACATATGCACTATAGAGCATTACCAATTGCAAGTAAAGTTGTAGAAGGTCTTCGTGAAATCAAGACCAAGCATGAAGGTGTTTGCAAAGGATGTGCAAAAGGAAAGAACACAAAGAAGGCATTTCCAAGCAGTGAAAACAAGGTTAAAAGTATCTTGGAAATCATCCACTCTGATGTATGTGGTCCGATGTTATCAAGTTCTCTGAGTGGGTATGTTTACTATGTCTCTTTCATTGATGACTTCTCCAGGAAGACTTGGGTTTACTTCTTGAAGAACAAAGATGAAGTATTTGATAAGTTCAAGGAATTCAAAACCTTGATGGAAAACCAAACTGATAAGAGAATCAAGACTTTCAGATCCAACAATGGTGGAGAATTCACTTCAAGTGAGTTCAAGAAGCTATGCAGTGATTCAGGGATTAAGAGGGAGTTGACTGCTCCTTACAATCCACAACAGAGTGGAGTTGCAGAAAGAAAGAATAGAACAATCATGGAAGCAACACAGGCAATGCTGCATGACCAGGATCTATCTATGCATCTATGGGCAGAAGCAGCTAGGACAACTATATATGTGCAGAACAAAACACCCCACAAGATATTGGACAGCAAGACACCAGAAGAGGTCTTCTCTGGTAAGAAACCTGAGGTCAACCATCTCAGAATATTTGGTTGTCCAGTATATACACATGTCCCAAAGGAAAAGAGGACCAAGCTGGATCCTTCAGGAAAGAAGGGTATCTTTGTGGGTTACAGTGAAAGCTCGAAGGATTACAAAATATAATTTATAGGGTTCAAGAAGATTGATTTCAGCAGGGATGTAACATTTGATGAAAACTCAACATTCATCAAATCAAGGAAGACACATGTTCAATATTATGAAGAACCCAAGGAAACTAGATTTCAAGACACTACCATGACTGAAGCAATTCCAAATGTTGATCGTGAAATTGAAGATCCGCAAGAACCTGTAGATCCACCTCATAAGAAGGACTCTCACAAGAGGAAACCTGCATGGGCTAGAGATCTCATTTAAGATGCAGAAAGATATGGCATTCCAGAAGAAGAACACCAAGCAAAGAAAAGAACAAGATCGCATACCAGCTATGTTGCTTTACTCTGTGATATCATGAACAAAGAACCTTCCAGTTATGAAAAAGTAGTGGAGAAGAAAGAATCGAAGGATTCCATGGTCATGGAATACCAATCAATAATGAATAATGATGTTTGGGATGTTGTCCCAAGACCTGAAGGAAAGTCTGTTGTGACTTCCAAATGGATTTAAAAGATCAAGCATGCTGCAGATGGAAGCATAGAAAAATACAAGGCAAGATTTGTAGCTCATGGATTCTCTTAGAAAGAGGGAATAGATTATGAAGAAAATTTTGCACTTGTAGCCAGGTACACTTCCATCAGATCAGTACTTTCCCTGGCTGCAACAATGAAATGGAAGATACACCAGATGGATGTCAGGACTTCTTTCTTGAATGGTGTAGTTGAAGAGGAAGTGTATGTGGAGCAACCACTCGGTTTTGAAACATAGGACAGGGAGTCATATGTGTGCAAATTGTAGAAAGCCTTGTATGGTTTAAAACAAGCTCCCAGAACTTGGTATGGTAGGATGGACAGCTTCCTATCTAGTTTGGGATTTACCAAGAGTAAAGCGGATTCCAACCTTTACTACAAGGTTGAGGAAGGAAATCCTGTGATACTAGTCCTATATGTGGATGACCTATTTGTAACAGGAGATGATTGACTGATTGCTGATACAGAGAGGAAGCTTGCTGCCGACTTCGATATGAAGGACTTGGGGATGATGCACTATTTTCTAGCTATGGAGGTGTGGCAGAGTGCAGATGGGATCTTCCTTGGACAAGGGTAGTATACAGTAGATATCCTAAAGAGGTTCGGGATGATGGATTGCAAGGCCATGGCCACACCTATGGCATCGAACCTGAAGCTTCTTTGTGATGCTTCATTTGAACTGGTGCATGTCTCTATGTATCATCAGATGATTGGGTCCTTGGTGTACCTGATGAATACAAGACCAGATATTTGCTTTGCGGTGAACACATTGAGCCAGTTCCTGACAGATCCGAGGAGTGTTCACCTAGTTGCTGTAAAGCATATTCTGAGGTACCTGAAGGGTACAGTTGATTATGGGCTCAAGTATGATGCGAATCAAAAGTTTAACCTATAGGGTTATGTTGATTCGGACTGGGCAGGAAGTGTTGCAAATAGGAAGAGCACATCTGGGTGCTGCTTTAGTATGGGATCAGGTGTGATCTCTTGGTTTAGCAGGAAGCAGTCCTGCGTAGCACTGAGGACAACTGAGGCAGAGTATGTTGTAGCCTATTAAGCTAGTTGTGAGGCAGTATGGCTTCGGAAGCTACTGTCAGATTTATTTGATCTCCCACTGGAGACTACTGGTATCTTTTGTGACAACCAGAGTTGTGTGAAGCTGTCTGGGAATCTGGTGTTCCATGATAGGACAAAACACATATAGATCAAATACCAGTATATCAGGGATATGGTGCAGATAGGAGTGGTGAAGCTCCTGTATGTTGCAATGGACGAGCATATTGTAGATGTGTTGACAAAGCCACTAGCCAGAGTGAAGTTCGAGTACTTCAGATAGAGGCTCGGTGTTCTTCAGATCGTTGACACTTCGAGGAAGAAGTGATGGAGACATTTGATGTAGACAGTCCTAGCATGGTGGAAGGGAGATCCTTCACATGGCTGTGGATGTAAGCGCTGGATGATGAGCATCAAGATGATGTTCTAGCTTCTACTCTGTATGATCAGTCGGATCATTTACATTTTTATGTATGTATGCATCATGTTGATGTTGGACATGATCAGTTGGATCATTTATGTATGTATGCATCATGTTGGATGCTGGACATGATCAGTTGGATCATTTATGTATGTATGCATCATGTTGGATGCTGGATATGATCATTTATGTATGTACGCATCATGTTGGATGTTGGATATGATCAGTTGGATCATTTATGTATGTACGCGTCATATTGGATGCTTGGACCATGTATCTGGATTTGTATCAGGTGGATACATTGTATGATCAGGTAGATCATATATGTTGATATGTATCAGGTATGATTAGGTGGATCATGTATTTGTATATGTATCAGGTGGATACATTGTACGATAAGGTAGATCATGTATGATGATATGTATCAGGAAGATACTATGTATGCATCAGGTGGATGCATTGTATGATAAGGATGATCATGGATGACGAGCTTCAGGATGTTGCTCCAGATGACATGCATCAGGACGATGCAGTGATGATGATCAGGATGATCATGTGTACATCAGGATGATGTATGGTGAGTATCAGGATGATACTTTGTCATCGTGGATCAGGTTGTGCAGATGAGCATATCTGGGAGATCCTATAGGTCGAAGTTGTGTACCCGTAACAGCCTCGGATGCTCTTTCGAGACATTGCTCTAGGAGGAAATGTAATTTTTGCCCTGGGAGATCCTTTAGGTCAGAGTTGTGTACCCGTATCATCCTCGGATGCTCTTGCGAGGTTTTGTCCTATGGCATGTAATTTGGGCCCTGGGAGATCCTTCAGGTCGGAGTTGTGTACCCGTAACACCATGGGATGCTCTTTCGAGGTTTTGCCATGACCACATGTAATTTGTGCCCTAGGAGATCCTTCAGGTCGGAGTTGTGTACCCGTAACATCCTGTGATTCTCTTGTGAGGTTTTGTGGTGACCACATGTAATTTGTGCCCTGGGAGATCCTACAGGTTGGAGTTGTGTACCCGTAACATCCTGGGATGCTCTTTTGAGGTTTTGTTGTGGGGTCACATGTAATAGCGCCCTGGGAGATCCTACAAGTCGGAGTTGTGTACATGTAACATCCTAGGATGCTCTTTCGAGGTTTTGTGATGCACGTAATAAGTCCTGAGGATTCCACAGTATGGCCAGTGATGATGAAGACCTGCAGGTGGTGGGCCTACATCCAGTATGAAAAAGGACTGGCTCTGTAGAAATTCCTATGATGAGTAGATTCAGAGATTGGTTGAGATAGCAGCAGCAGTGACGACGATGATGATGCATCGATGATGTTGTTCCAGAGAAGAAGACTTGTGCTAGCAGATCTGTGTCGCGAAATACCTTCCTAGTTAAAAGGGAGTGTTGATGTATATGTAACTTCGGAATGTATTTCATTTATATATTTATTGTACTCCTATAGAGATGTGTTATTCCTCTATATGGAAGTGTCGTCATTTGTATTGACAAGTGTCGCAAGTGTGTTAACTTGCCGATGGGTTATTAGACCACCATGTGTGGGGTTGGACCTGATTTATGTAACATGTGGTTATTGTACCTAGCTAGACATGTCGTCCCCATAAGGTTATTGGGAAAATAGAACAAGTATAAATAGAGATTGGGAGATCTCTATTTGGATCACTCAGAAACTCATTCTTCTTTCACTCGGAAAGTGGCACACATGTGAGGAGGAGGATCATCTGCTAGTAGAAGACTATCTATATGTATTTGGTTGTACTTTTGTTGAGCTATTGCTCTATCTATCTCTGAGGAATTTGTGGGGTTTTTCACCTTAGGGTTTTCCCCATTGAAACTCTGTGTCTATTGTCTCTCATGCTTTTGCTTCCTGTGATGATTGACATGCTTGTTATGATTGATATGCATTTACATACTGTACATGTTATTCTCTCAGCAAAGATCCTAGAGTATTGTGAATTAATGCTCAAAATTTAAGATTTTTTGGCTCCAATGATGATGGAAACCCTATCTGTTACACCAGTTGTCTGAACCTGTGCCTCAGATAAGCCATTCAAGAATTCGATGGAATTCTCAGTATACTCTATAGGTGTTTTGTTCAATTTCTCATTTGTTGTTGTCACTCTATTCTTGGCTAATTTTATCACTGCTTCCTTATCCAAGACAAAATAGAGGAAGGGCATCAATTTTCCTTCTTCTTCAATAATTCCATCCCATATGACCTACCTGGCCTCTAGCAAGGAATTTTTCCCTGTATCTTGTGTTTCCAACTCATCATATTTAACCTGCAACTCTTGGTGCTTGGCTTCCCAAGCCTTCTTTTCTCTTTCTGCATTATCCTTCAGGATTTTCAGATTCACATTCTGCTTTTTTAATCTTGTTATTTCCATTTCTTCCATACTAGCTTTGGCTATAGCCCCTACCAGGGAGAAGAAATCGCCAGCCTCTATGGATGGTGTGGCCATGCTTTCTACATCTTGCTCTTTCTCCTACAGTTTCTTCTCAAGCTCTTCCACTTTAACCTTTGATATTTTCTCACTTGCCACCACAATGGCTATATCTATCTACCATTGTTTTTCCTTCTCTTCAAGCTTCAATGGCTTGGCCCTAAAGTCTATCAAGTCATTGTGCAACTTTTCCTTCTTTTCCTCTAGTTCTGTTAGCTCAGAGATTGCTACTAACTGGGTAGAGGGGATTTTCAACCCCTTTTTAAGAGATTGGATGATGTTGTCTTTTTCATGAATAGGTTTTGAATGCTGGCTCTTTTATCATCCTAGCCCTTAGTGGCCACTATCTCACCCTGCAATTTCTTGATATGTGCCTTATGAGCTTTGTTTTCCATCTTTTCCTACTTGAGCTGGCTGGCAACCTTACTCTTAATGACCTATACCTTTGATAGCTCCAAATCTTTCCTCAACAGTTTAGTATAAATAACATCCCCAGTTTCTTTGTGCATGTTTATTACATCTGGGACAGGGATGTCCTCTAAATTCATCCTTAGCTCAGTGGACTTTCTTTTATAGGTCAAATCTGCACTTCTCCATCCATGATCACATTACGCTGTCGATCACAGAAAAGGACAACATGGATTGAAGAGCTAGGTTGACCTATATGATGTATGGACATGAACTACCCTCTTCAGCTAAGAATTTCCCTATTTATCCTGATCTTTTGACATGTGCGCTACTCTATGGGTAGTCAACTAGCGCACATCTAATAGTATGCCCTACTTTCCTCAAGGGAAACCAGCGCACACCTTGGAAAAGTTGCGAACGAATGTTGTAAAATAGTAAAGTTGCATACTGTGCGCTACTATGCCTTGAGAAACTCGCGCACATCTTAAGATGAAATTAAAAATATATTAAAATTACGGATTGAGATTAGTTGAAGTTGGTTCTGCAACTTCCCCAACCTCCCAATCCAACCACCTCTCGAATCCAACTTCCTACCCTGTCCCATAAATATAAGGAGGATCCATGAGAGGGGTTAGAAGAACAAACCTAGAAAGAATGCATTAAGGGATGTTATGGTGGAGGAAAGTCCCAAGTCATTGTGAAGAGCAGGAGCCCAAGACTCAGTTTCAAAAACATCTCGACACTTCAGCTATATTGTACTGATTCATGTTTATTTGGCAATAAAAAGGTTGAAATACCCTTCCTGTCCCAAATCAGATGTCTATTAGATTGTATGTCTATTTGGTTTAATATCTTATTATATTTGATGTTAAATTACTTTCCGATTTCATCATATTTATATATAGTCAAGATACGCTGAGGAAGGTATCCTTTGTATTGCAAGTTCATCAAGCGAGAGATCAAGCAGGAGATCAAGTGAAAGCTAGGACCAGTCGTCGGTTAAAGGTATGTCTTTCGATATACCGATCTCTTTCATTTGTAAGAACTAGTTGTAATGCAATTAATTTATTTACCTGTCAACCCTGCCCAATTGGTAGTGTCCATCTCCTCACTATAAGATAGAAATCCTGAACAACAAACTGGCGATTCCACTAGGGAGTAACCGTATAGTTTTTTTTTCTGCTCTAGGAGACCTAGTTTTGGTTTTCCTCCAGCCCTTTTTTCAGCTTTTGTTTCTTTGAGAGATCTTTTAGGTCTATGTTTATTGTTCCTTGTTGCTTGATTCATCTCAGTTGGTTGTTGCAAAGCCTGTTTCTGTCCTTTTGAGACATGAGCGTTGGTCTTCCCTACTAATAATAGCGCATACCACCTGATGAGCGCTTCTCTTTACACTGCACAGTAGCACATATATCCTAGTGTACGCTGTTTTCTGCACTGCATAGTAGTGCATTTTCCTGTAGTGTCCCATTTTTGGTTAGGGTTTGATTCCACTTCCAGCCTGTTGCTTTTCCTTCTTAACTGACCCCTGAGACTTCCATGTCTCTTTTGAGTCTTGTGGGCCTCTCTTGAGTATTTTTAGTTTGTTTGCTTGCTTGAGTACTTGTGTAAGTGTCTTTGCTGCTTACTAGCCCTTTTTGAAGTTTGTGCATTATTCTCTTTTGGACATAGCTACATACTTTCACCCTAATTGCTGTTGCAGTCATACAGACCTGCATTCTTAATGTATGTTGTCTGTTGCAATGTTTAGCACGCTTTCACTTTGCATTATCCTTTCCATTAGGGTTTGACTTCAAGTTTGAGTCCTTAGGGTTGCTTTCGAAAGGTTGTTTGGTTCAGATACTTTCTGATTGTCTTATCAGTTCAATCCAAGTGAGTCAAATCTTTCTAAGTTTTCTTTCTGTTGAGTCTGTGTGTTTTTAAAGTCATTCTTGGTTCACTTGCTTACTTTTGCTTGGCTTAGTGTTTTCTTAGGGTTTTGATGCTTAGGAGCAACCTATTTAGGTCTGCCTTTCCGTCACGAGTGTCTCTTTTCCCATCTTTTTTCACTTTGTTTCCAAGCCTCAAGTTTTCATTTTGCAAAAACTTGGTAAGTCAAGTCTTCATCGAGTCTCTTGATTCGTTTGCTTTGATCCATTTAGATGTTTGTCTTGCGCACGCTTTATATCTAGATCTTGCTTGCTTTTGTACAAGTTCTCTTTCTCTTATAGTTATCAGAAAAGAAAAAAATTGTTCAAGTAACTTAGTAGTAAGGTCTTCCGTTATTTTGAAGTAGCATAGTTTGCTTTGAAATATTAAAAGAAAATACAAAAATATTTTGATTTAGGATTGCTTAGGTTTCAAGTTTTTGAAAGAATCATAAATGAAAAGAGAATTTTTTTGTTAATTTGAAAGATTTACTTTACGAGCACTTTACTTTCATACAAACCATTCCACACACCGCACTACAACCCTTGAGTAACAAGTATCCCTTAAAAAGAAATATTAATAAAATTTATTAGCAACATTTTTCTTTTTAGGTATACACACCACCAACTAGCTTAGGCTAGAGTTTCGGACTTAAATCACCTTAAACGATCCGAAACTTGCTTCATTACTCAACAATCGTAGTACAACTTTGTATTAGGTAAATACATCTCTATCAAATAGTCCTGGAAAAATCTACTTAAACCAGAGCTAAGCACAAGGCCGTGGGAGATTGGAACTGTTGAGGATATCCCCTCACTTTCCTCTCAACCATAAACCAGAGTTGACTTGCGTACGGGGGTCCTTTCGGACTTTGGTCTTTGCTACCCTGCCCATGCATTTCGACTAGGCTAACGAATGTCTCCCCAGGTTATTTCGTATTGATGGTAGCCTTAGTATCAGACCTCTAGGATTCTACATAGGTAGAGTGGGTGGTTATTCCCACTTCACCTTAGACAGACATGGAAGGTAACCCTCTCGCAGTAATCCCAGGAAGGCGGTTTGGTGATTTATGCACATGCACCCAGTGGACCTCCAGAGGATGCCACATAACTGACCGTCGATACTCTGTTAGTATGTTCTAGTCCCTAATCATCCCAAACTTGCTTCCAAGAGTATTTTCCATCTGTTTTCCTGGTTTGATTACTTAGGATTTTTTTTAGTGGTATGTTGTTTGTCCCTTAGTTGTAGGGGCCACTAGGTTTTTATTTAGTTTTATTTTGTTATAGTTGTGGAGGACCAACATCTTCGTTGGTCTCGGAGGTTGCAAAACCTTCCCCCACTCATAGTGGATCCTTCGTCGGCACCGCGACGTAGGAGAAATAATTCCCGTGGTTCTTTTGAACTTATAGGTGAAATAGAGGTTCTTGGAGAACCACAACCTAGAACATTGGATTGACAAGTCTTTGATACTGTCGAGGTTGAGGATCTAACTGCTACAGAGTTTAATACTCCTTTTAACCCTCCTCTTACAGAACCCAACGATCCACTTCTGGTACCTGTTGGCTTCCAACAACCTAAGTATAGTGCTTATCTTTTTACACCGGGTTATACCATGGTTAATCCAGGAGAAAAGCAAAGAGTTCCACAAACTCCCACAACTTCTATGGATGCAAGGATTCTTAATCATTCTTTCTCAAACACTGCTCAATCGAGTTCGTCGCAAAATGCTTTGGCCTCAACCCCGTCCTTTAGTTTCAATGTTGGGACTTTAGGCATGTCGAGCTCATTAGACTCAATAGTTGCCTCAGCCTTTTGGACCCAACAATGTCCCTTTATAAGGGATACTCGCAGTGAGTTTCACTCAGTCTTCTGCCACACAACCGTTACAAGGTGTAACTCAGAATATTGCTTCTTCATCCGTGGTCGGATCCATCCCTTCTGCATCCATGCCCGTTATGGGTACAATGACAGCACTGTCCACTACTACCATGCTGATTTTCAACCCCTATGCAGGTTATAATGTTAATCCATCGAATATACCTGTAGAGAGTATCCCCTTCTCTCTATTTGCTGGAGGAGGGGGTGATATCATTAACCCGCAGTTCGGTGGGGTTAACCCCCAGTCACAATGGACTGCTTCCCAAGGATATAATCCACTTACTTTCGGATGGAACAATTTCAATCCTTTCATTTCACAACCGATGGCTAGGGGCAACCCCAACCAACAATACACGAACCAGGCGATGGGTGGTTCCCAATACCAGGTTCTTGTTTACCATATGCCATCGGCTCAATCACATATACCGTTTCTGGCAACTTTAAACTTGACAGATATTTCAAAGATTGCGAATGACCCCGTGCACCATGATGCTGCATGGACACCCGTTCCCACCAAATTTCCCTCAGACATACCAAAGTTTGAAGGTAAGACTGGTGAGGACCCTGGTGACCATGTCACAACTTTTAATCTCTGGTGCTCCTCCAATTCACTGAATGATGATTCAATAAGGTTGATGCTCTTCCAAAGAACCTTGACAAGTGTTGCAGCCAAGTGGTATATTGAACTACCTACGGCTGCCTATAGAACCCTTCGGGATCTTGCCATTATTTTCTTGAACCACTTTCAACTTCCTGTCCGATATGATGCCGGTACAGACCTTTTGTCGACCTTTCAACAAAACAAAGCCACTCACTTATCTGATAATATTCAGGAGTGGTGAAGGAGAAAGAGGCTCATCAAAGCCGACATCCCCCCAGCATTCTTATTAGAATGGTACCTTAAGTCCCTTCTTCCTTATGTTTCTAAGGAAGTTGCTGCTTCAGGGGTGTCCTCTGAAGAGGAATCCATTCTGAGAACTCAACAACTCAACTTAGTTTATGCTCAGTCTGGGCTGTTGTACGAGATTATTCCTAATGCGTTGAGGTCTAATATAGACTTAGGTAAGCCTAAACCTGGACCACATGCTGATGGCATTGTAGGTTCAGTCGACTCTACAGCATTTGACGCCTTAACAAAGCAATTTCACGCCTTGTCAGTCAAACAATCTATTGCAGAAGCAACTTCTGTTGCATCCTCCCCTTCTACTACAGAATTTGTACAGTAAGTGTAGACAAACCAAAAGGGCACTCGACAGCCTAACAAGAGAAAGGGAAAGAAAGGGGAGGGAAACCGGCAAAAGCCCATAAACACACAAGACGCCGAGGAGGGTAAAAAAGAGAAAAGGAAGGCTAAGTTCCCTTGCAAACTATGTCAAGAGGACCACCTTACCCATCAATGCCCTCTAATGGAAGAAGCTCAGAAGCTGATCCATGAGAAGAAACCAGTTGTCTTAAAAGACCCTTTTCCTCATGGAAAAAGTTCAGCTTTTGGCAACTCTAGTGCTGGGGGCACCACTCGTTCCACCCCTGCTGATCAGTATTTCGTTAACATGCTTAACTCAAATGCTCTATTGCAAACTCGAGTAAAGAATTATACCCTGGATTCGTAGCAGAAGGATGCTCCTGAATCCTCTACTCCTCTTCACATACTAGTGGAGACACTGCCAAAGATACCGAAAAGTGTCTACAAACGGGTTGTGCACAACCCTAACGCGCAGGCTGCCCCCAACTACAATGTTGTGGAGGATTTATCCCAAACCCCTTCTGCGATGTCCACTATGGAGGTACTGCAAAGTTTCCCATTGCAATGCAGTGCACTCCTCGCAGCGATTGGGAGTGTTGATTCATCCGCCATGCTTGCGCATTTTGATATGACATATATCAAGTACCGGTTGCTATATCATGTTGCTCTCCAGATAGAGGTCATCCATGGTCCCATGACCATTCGACGAGATGTTGTATATGAGGGTGCGTCCACGTGCATAATGTATATTTCTTGCTGGAGGGATTTAGGTGAACCTGAGTAAGCCCCCTCTAATACAGTACTTACTGCCTTTGATGGAAGATCTTTCCATCCACATGGAGTCTTGCCATCATTCGATGTCAAAATTGCAGGCAAACTAGTATCGGTAGAGGTTGAAGTTTTGGATGCTCCACTCGATTACAAATTGTTGTTGTGTAGGAGCTGGAAATATGCAATGCAGGCAGTGTCATCAGCTGTTTTCCGGATCATAATGTTCCCCCACGAAGGAAAGATCGTCACATTCGATCAAATTTCATTTTCCCATAAGACCAACCAAACTTCATCGGATTCAACTATCCCGTTGTTTGATCAGTCCCACCCAGTCACTGAAAGTTTGGGAGTAGGGATTTATGTATCATTAATAGGCACTATTGACCTACCTTCTCCCATTCATTTTATTGGGTCTGAATAGTGTTCTTCGTATGATATTTCCATGGTTAGTTCAACAACTGATCCTTGGATTCTCCCAACTGAATCAGAACTAGTTGTGCTTGTATCTGTTGCAGAGGTAACCTACTTGGATACACAACAAGCCACAAAAAAAAATATCATGACTCCATTGGTCTCTACTAAGTCATATATGGACTATGCTCCTGCATGGTCAATAGACTTTGTACACTCTTTTGATTGTCTAGATACTATTTTTCCCTCTGATGAGGCAATCTTGGAAGAAATGATAGGCCTGGATTACCCTTGGGAACATATGCATCACAGGTCCTATTTCCTTCCCAAACTAGATAGGATAGAGAGAGGTGAGATTTCGATGAGACCTGGTGGAAGTGTTGATTTGTCTGATGTTCCTTCTACTTTGAAAGCTGTCTATTCCGAAGGGAACATGGCAAATATATCGTGAACCATTCCGATCAACATTTCCATCAAACTTGGGTTCGTGGAAAATATTTTCATTGGAGTAGATTGTTCTCCCGATGAGATCATTTTGTATACCAATCTCCTTAAAGAATTACGCGACGTCTTTTCCTGGTCATACGAGGAGATTCCAGGCATTGACCCCACCATTGTTGAGCATCTCATCACAGGGTACCCCAACACTAACCTGTGAGACGGAAGCTCCATCCATTAAACCCTCAAAAATCTGCTCAAAGCCGGATTCATCTATCCGATAGCTATGACGGAATGGGTTTCAAATCCTGTTCCCGTAGACAAGAAGCAAGGTACCATTAGAGTCTGTACTTACTTCCGAGATCTAAATAAGTCTTGTCTGAAAGATAATTATCCCACACCATTCATAGATCAGATTGTTGATGCGTGTGTAGGCCATGAAATGGTCTCCTTCATGGACGGGTTTTCAGGATATAATCAGATATAGATAAAACCTGAAGACCAACATAAGCTAGCATTTATTTGTCCCTGGGGCACCTTTTCCTATAGGAAGATGTCGTTTTGATTAAAGAATGTTGGAGCTACTTTCTAGCAAGCAATGAATTTTGCTTTTCATGACATCAAACACATAGTCAAACCGTATCTAGATGATCTTCCAGCGCGATCTCACAAGAGACGGGATCATCCCAACCATTTAAGACTTGTGTTTGAAAGGTGCAGATACTATAAGATTCGATTGAATACAAACAAGTGTGTATTCTCCGTTGAATCTGGATGACTACTGGGTTTCACAGTATCCAGTCGTGGTATAATGGTGGACCTGTTGAAAGTTGAGGCGATTGTAAATCTGCCTCCTCCTTGCACCCTGAGACAACTGCAAAGTTGAAGCTAGGGTTTTCACCCTAGCTTGTGCAAATGAGCACCTACTAAGGAGAATGGACTCCTTAGTAGCAGTTCAATAAATAGTAAATTAAAGTGCTAAAACAATATGAATTATAAACTAGCATGAGCATTAAGAAACATAACAAAACATGGAATATAAATGGTTTTCTTTTGTATTAAAATTTTACCTCCAATGTGAAGGTTGGTGAAGTTCTTGCAATTGTCCAAGAGGGTTGCTCCAAACTCTAGCTTTGCTCCTTCTCTTTCTCCAAAGGGTTGGAAATGGGCCAAAGGGGCACTCAAAGGTAAAAGTAGCTCAAGGGTGAGCTAGGGTTTCAAGAGAGATTTTGGCAGAGTAAGGGTATATTTGATTGTGGATATGAAATGAGGGGTCTCCATCACCTATTTATAGGTTTTTAGTGGTGGAGTGTTGGCACATGGTTTTGGGAACCATATGGTTTAGGTCAGCTATATAGGGTTTTTTCCTCTTTTTTTATATTTTTTATTCCCCTTTTAGAGGGTTTTTGCTATTTTGGAGGAATTTTGGGGGGAAAAGGGGTTTTTTAGCCTTTTGGAGGCTTTTTTTTTGGCCTTTTGGAGGCTTTTTAATGGGATTTGAGGGTTTTGAAGGCAAATATGGTAGGAAATATGGACAAATGAGTCATGTAATGGGGTAGATGAGGTAGTGAGCACTTTTTGGGTGTTAACAGATTGCCCCCTGATGTGTGAGGGCAGGAGCTCATCGTATGGCCGATAGACATCATAAGTCTTTCATGGTTTTCCTGGGGTCTGGAGAAGAGAAGGAATGAACTAGAGCCTGGAACAACAATCCCGAACAAACTGCAAAAATTGAAAGTACATGACCTCAATAACGAATGAGGAATAATCTGAACATATGGACGAGGTGGGCATTCCCATGCTTGTATCAAGATATAGAACAATAATAATAATGGGGTCCAAAATATGGGGACCTGAAATATACATGGCCTCAAATAATGAATGAGGAAGAATATCAATATATGGACGAGGCGGGCATACCCATGCTCGTATCAATAGACATAAAAAATAACAGTGAGGCCCGAAAAGGGGGACCTGTAGGATACATAGAGAACCACTGTGTACATCATAAGGGTCTAGAGGGGACACAAATCTGGGACATACTGCTGGGCTGACCATGTTTGAGCTGAAGAACTGATACATTGGAATAAAAATAGTGCTACTGAGTGGGGTACTAGAGGAACTGATGAGCTGCTGATAGTGACGGGGAGTCATATCCTCAATGGTACACTGAACTGGAACTGAACTGGGTACTCAAGGAAGCATATAACTGGATGGCTTCCGAATACAATCGCCAACGCAACCCGGACATCCACAGGAACATATAACTGGGTGTTCCAAAGTGACTCACCAATGTGCCAGAGTCGAGGGAAATCTGGGGTCTTCGACCAATAACTGAAGGGATATAAACCCTGCGCGATTCTCAATAATGCGATCAAGGTGTTGAAGTCGAGCATGTGAGAAACAACCACTTGGAGAAGCAATGATGACTCCTCTCAAAATGGTCTGTAGGTACTCACCACAGATGGTGATGGGTCCAAGGCACAGGGACCTCTGGGTCTATCCTCTGGAATAGAGGGGCTGTCATCGATAGAGGGAGACCTGCAACTAGCAAGGCAATGATGTTTCCTTGATAGGAGCGCGAGGTGGAGAACCGAAGTGTGAGAGTACTGATGGTAGGACTGACATACTATGGGGGATAACTGGGCAAGTAGAGTGGGTGGACACAAACTTCCTTTGTTCAGAGTATGATGGCGGGGACGATTGGGCAGCATATGAAACTGACTGAGGGGAAAGGGATCATAGCTATAAGGGATCAAGGATAGTGACTGGGATAAGTGATACTCAAGATGGTGTAAAATGGCAGGAGACTGGAGAATACTCTGAACAAAGGCAACCTGATTGAGGGTGCTTCCGAGATGATCGATCATAGTGCCAAGAGGCACGGGGGGACTTCTCCATGGGTTAAGGAACTAGAAGAAGTGTGTGGAAAATGGTACTATCATGTGGATTTATATGATCCCAGGACAGTTCATGCTCGTGGTTGCTTTCAATTTTAAGGAGTCTGAAAGCGATAAGAAGACTCTGAAATAATGGAATGGTACTGTTGTGTGGATTTGTACGAGCCCAAGACAGTTCATGCTTGTGGTTGCTTTCAATTTTAGAGAGTCTGAAAGCGATAAGAAGACTCCAGGGGGTTTCTTTTTCGTGTGTTAGTCTCCAAGGCCCAAAGAAGCATAAAAGGATGCAATGAAGAACTCTTCTAGCCGGTGTGACTAGAGTATTCCTTTTCGTAAGTAGTCTACCAGGTCTGGAAAAGGGTTAAACTTATACTAGATAGACGCCCTTTCAGGTACTTTAACGAGCATGAAAGGAAGCAAGATTGCTCGGCGATCTTTTCATTGTTTTAGGAGTCAGAAAAGAGCTTAACAGAAACTCCCTAAGTGCCTTTTTCGTAAAGGACTTGTCCGGCTCGAAAAAGGGATAAAATTATATCGAACAAAAGGAATGACCAGCCAAGGAGGAAGTGCTCAATCAAGGAACATTGATGATGACCAAGAACGAGGGTGAGGGGGGAACACTTGATGGGCCTCCTTGCGGGATAATGAATGGTGGCAAAATAACAAAATAATTGCAGTATGACAGGAGTGAATGGCTCATGTAAAAAGTGGAACAATCCAATGGCGGCCGATGTGGCTTGCAAACCGAGGCAGCAAGGTGTCGGGATAGAATGTTGAAATTGTACCAGGTGAGAGCGAGAAATGATCTCAAGCATCATCACGATCCCGGAAAAATGAATCTGGCGATATATAAAATGTCAAAAATGGAGAACGACCGATGTGGCATGCAAACCGAGGCGACAGGGGGCATTTTGGAAAAAATACCCGAAAAATCTGGGGGTGAGAGCGAGAAATGATCTCAAGCATCATCACGAGCTCAGAAAAATGAATCCGATGATATAAAATATATCAAAAATGGAGAGCAGCCGAAGTGGCATGCAAACCGAGGCGACTAGTGGTGTCGGGACACAATGTTGATATTGGTCCTGGTGAGAGTGAGAAATGATCTCAAGCATCATCACGAGCGCGGAAAAATGAATCCGACAGTGCAAATGGTGCAAAAAACGGAGGTCATAAGGACTCCGGAATGGTCAAAGGAAAGAACTATGCGTATCAAATCAAATCATATATAAAAGTGACATGTGACCTCAGAAAATGGTTGAGATCACGCATGTGAAAAAGTGAGCAGGGTTAATGACTTGCCCCCATGCTATGCGCATGGGGTTTGTGATTATGGATCACATAGGTGTTGGTTTGAACAAGGGGGTCACTGACGTGCTGAGATAGATGTGATGGGGAATGTTCAAAATGATTGATCATGCGCCCTATCCCAGGGTCGAGGTAATCTATTATGCCCCTGAGCTTAGAGGTGTCAATGCGGTGCTCTATAATAGCGGGGTCAAGACCAGGAATTTTGGTATAGGACCAGGAAAAGACATCACAGAACTCTTGGAAAAGTTTTTTGTACTCTCCAATCTCATACTCACTGCAGGAGGCTCCTAATGTAATGATTTCAAGAGCGCTAGGTCAGTCAGAGATATCTATGTGGATGATGGGTGAGATGTTGGCCATGTTACCTTCCTCAAAGGTATCAAGAGCATGAATAGGATCCTTAAACCAGTCGACTTTGGTGGGAAGGAAATCTTTGGATTCAACCGCAAATTGGGTAGCTGTGGTGGAGGAGGATTCTTCTGGGAGGAAATACGAACGATGGTGCGTGTCGTCCCAGGGATAATCCAGGGCAGTGAGAGCCTCAAGAATCTCCTCATCATTGCGAAAATTTCGAGCTGTTAAATCGGTTGGCGAGGGAATGGTAGTTGAAGAGATCATATAAATGGTGTTAATCTCTCCAGATGGGGATGAGATCGGGAGGTGGATCTCTTCAATGGTGGGGGGTTCCATCTCAAGGTCTAAATTATTCATCTCGTAGAGAGCTGCTCGGTAATCTGGGAGATTGGGATAGTGATGTGAGTAATGGCCGTAAACACCACATATTGCACAAGGGTGGTTAGTACGCAGTGATTTATCACGAGGCTTAGGGGTTGGATCTAGTTCAACAACCAGGATGTTGGGTTCGTCGTCAAGCATTTACATGTGTTCCTATAATGCAGGTAACTGTGGAGATTGATGAGTCGCATGGCCTAACTCATCACACAATGAGCGTTTGGGGGGAGCATGAAACACGGGGCGGGGGGGGTTTAACTGCTTTGGGCAGAGGTACAGCAGTATATGGTTGTGGGCCTCTACCCCCAGTGTGCTTGATAAGAGGAGGGGGATTCATAGATGTCGAAGGGGTAGCGACACCAGGAGGTGGTTGTCTAGTAGTGACAATGGGTTGCACCGGTTGGAGGACGACATTTGGTGTCGGCGGGGGAACAGGAGGCGAAAGATACCAGACGGGTAATCCTAAGGTTAACCCAGGGAGGCTGAGGGTAGCCATAACCGGGGTGCTTACTACTCCCAAGGAAGGGACTAGGAAGGGGATTGTGTGGATGGGTGTAACACCAATGTGACTAGGTACCAATGGTGGTTTGGGTAACAAGGGCGGTTGATTGTTGGGTGTTTGTGTATTGTGGGAATGAGTACAGAGGTTAGAGACTTCGGCCGCGGGTGATGGGGGTGGAATGCATTGGAATGTGGATGTCATCGACAGATCTGAGTAAACTCTAGGTCCGACGGAGGAAACAAACGAGGTAGTGGCACCACTAATAGGTTGTTCAACCATGGGGAGAACATTTTCGGGTGCAGCGGGGGCATTTGGATCGTAATAGGTGAGTTGGTCGACCTTGACCACGCGTCCATCATGGGGGAACATCATGGTATGAAAAACGGATGAGGCAACCGCCCGCATGGCATACAAGTAGCTGCGGCCAAGTAAGAGGTTATAATCAAGTTGGGCATTGATGACCTCTATGTCAATGAGAACGGTTTTACCAGCCAACTGGACGGGGACGTTAGCTAATAGGCCTTGGGGTTGAGCCGAACGGCCATCGTAGGCTCTCAACGCAGTGGTGGATGGCTGGAGAGTAGGGGATCCCAACTTCTTCCAAATGAATGTGGACATAACGCATGTAGAGGCACCTTCATCGATAATGCAGTGATGGATGACAAGATTCTAAACGGAAATAGAAACTTGGAATGCTAAAGTGGAAGGCAGGCGTGGTTCGGACTGATCCAAATTGAATGCCATCAGCTGTGAATCATTCGGGTCAATAGCACCAATGGTGAAAAGCAAAGTCTTGCGCTGTGAAGGACAGTGGTTTAAGACTTCTAACGCGGACATGGCTGCGGGATATTGGGCTAAGTCATCGACAATGTTGTAATTTGACGCAGTACGAGCATTGGGGTTATTGTTGATACGACGAAGTGGGAAACGAGCTGCTTTGGAGGTGCCATCGAGTGGAGCTAGAGGTATACATAATGAATGATTAGTGGGATGAGCGTTGATGTTTTTGTCGGTGGGAGGGGCTTCAAGGGTGGAGCCATATTGGTTCCAACGGGTTTGGAGGTTGACATCAGCAGATGACATCATCAACAAGTGGTGAGTACCTGAGTCGAACATGGGTTGATCAGGAGCGGCATAAGTGATCTGTTGTTGTGGTGGCGCGTTTCCTTGAGGGGGAGTCAACGGTTGAGTGTTCATTACGCCTTGGGTTGGTAAGAGGTTTTGCAGCACCAAAGGTTGCTGCTGAGGGGGTGGGGGGTTGGGCGGTGCTTGAAGAGCCGCATGCCCTTGGCGATGGGCATCATCAGCCCAGAGTTGCCGAGCTTGCTCCAAATGTGGGAAAGAGTGTGTGTAGTGGCCATAGACCCCGCAAATAGAACAAGGATGGTTTGTTCTCAAATTAGGATTTTTGGCCTGCTCGGGTGGCCGATCAGGGTTTTGGTTGGCAAGTGCCGCATTATTGTTGTCTGGGGGATTAGGAGGTTGACCACCTTGGTCGGGAGGGGGGTTGTTCCCATAGTTAAGGCCTTTGCCACAGTTTTGCTGGCCCTGTTGGTGCTGGTTGCTTTGGTTCTGCTGCAGATTTTGTTGGGCGTAGACTTGCCCTCGGGCAGCAGGGGGGTTCTGGGGTTGTGTAGGTGCGGGAGCAGGCTGCGGTGGATAATAAGTAGGTGAAGGCTGCACAGGTGCTGAACCTTGTGGGGGTTGCTGATATGTCTGCGGAGCGGGTTGTGGGGTTGGTGCAGGGGCTTCCTATGGTGGGTAATAAGTAGGTTGGGCTTAAGAGGACACAGGAGCTAGTGCAGCCTGTGGGTGGTAATACGGTTGAGGTGCGGCCGGGGGAGCATAAGCGGGGGACGCGTGTCCAAAGCACTGAGGTGGACATGAGGGTCCATGAGAATGGTGGTGGTGTGTCATGGGAGCATATGAATTGGTTGCTCCATATTGGGATGTAGCCTGCGAAAGGTCGGGGCCAGGGCTAGGACGTGCTATGGAAAATGGTTGGGGATGCGATGCAACATGGCCAATGATGCCGTCTGTGGCATGGGATGCCCCTGGCGCATTGTGTTGGGAGGAATCACCATGAGGGGCATCAGGAATGATGGTATATAGATAACCTGGCTGGGCATAAATGAGGTCAAATTGCTAGGCTTTGAGGATGGCCTCTTCTTCAGATTGGGGTCGTTCGGATGCCACATCCTTAGCAATGACAGGAAGGAGGGATTTTAGAAACCAATCTAAGAAGATACGGTCGTCTAACTTGATTTTGCAGAGGCTGCGGCGTCGACGCCACTCATGAATGTGGTCAGTGATGTGGGTAGCCATATTCTGTCTGCAAGACAGTAGGATCTCAACTCCCGCGTCATAGCAGACAGGTAACTGAAAGAACTGTAGGAAAGTGGAGGCAACGGAGGTAAAGGTGGCATGGGTCCCATGGGGCTGCTTAATGTACCACTTGGTTGCAGAGCCAGTGAGGGTGCGTTGTAACAGACGGAGGCGGACAGAGTCGTCCACTATGGAGTTGGAGGAACACCATAGATGGAAGGACATAATATGGTTCTGGGGGTCCTCACCTGCCTTGCCCTCAAACTTAGGGATGTCGGAGGGGAGCTTGGTGGGCATGTGAGGCCACGTAGGGTCGTGTCTGATGGGATCGTTAGTCAGTCTAGCTAGGTCAGGAAGGTTGAGGCTAGCCATGAATAGCAAACTAGTAGAAGGATGTGACATACTAGTGGGTATGACCATGTTGGGGCCAATGCCCCCAAGTGTAGGGGCTGGTGGAGGGATGTTGCCCCCAAGTGGAGGAACGAAAGTGGTATGGGACGGTCCTACACCACCAAGGGTAGTGTGAGTCACTGATGGAGTGGCACTAGGTATGCCATCTACTGGAATGGGTACAGTGATCGGAATGGTAGATGTGGGCCCCATCGAGGGCATACCCAAAGTAGGTGTGGTAGCTAGTGTGGTGGTGGATGCTCCACCAATGGTCCCTACAAGGAAAGGGATGGAAGTCACGCCAGCCATGGGGCTGGTTGGTGCAATGTAAATGGGGTTCTCGGACTCTACATCAGAATCGGAGGTAAAGTAAGGGGCGTCTAGATCGGATGACGGAGTTCTATGCCATTGACGAGTGGAGTCAAGTGACATAGCTCGAGATCTGTGATGAGTGGTATCAAGTGATGAAGATCTATGTCTATGACGAGTGGTGTCAAGTGAACCGTGTTGTGGGGGCTCGCCCCTAAGGCACCGAGAATGTCTCAGGGACTCAATGGTGATAGGTGGTGTCAAATATTTGGGGGTTGTGTTGTGTGAAAAACAGCTCAAAAACCCTAATGCAACCGAGTGTGCAGAAGGAGAGCTCAAAAAATATGGCACTCAGGCCAACAACCAACTCAAAACACTTACTATAATAGCCGTGCTACAATAAGTGGAGTATGAACAAAAATGGTCAGAATACCAATAAGCAGCAGGTTTCCTAAAAAATAAAAATAGTGGACTCGCTAGACCAAAAGGAGGTAAGGGAGCATGCAAACACCTAGCTAAATAGTATTCTGACTCAACTAGGCATATCCTCTGTAAGGTGATGAAATCCAAGTCAGACAATATGGATAGTCGAGCCAAGTGGCTAAAGATATCCCCCTACCAGGAGGGACAACGGGTATTCAATCCTAGAAGAATGGCAACTAAGATACCCCGTTCATGACACATCCAGAAAAGGTGAATCTGCCATTTGGTTCTTTTACCACAGTATCCCCATACAGGGATACCCCGAGAACTGTGAAAGGTAGCCTTCGATTACTGAATGGATTGCGGTATTCCACTCAGGCCTCCGGAACCAGTCTGGCGACTTCAACCCTCCTATGGGAGAGGCCCTCTGATAAACTGGTTGTGACCGTGCCAAAAAATACTAGGGGATTTTGGTTCCCTAATGGACAACAGCTATGTCTCAAGTGTAAGCAACCGAGGGGTGTTATTTGGATGCCTATCCCCCCGATCCTACCTAACTACAAAAATTCAATGTGTTCCCCAAGTGGGGTTAGAATGTTGGTTGTGTTACGTAGTTTTTTAAGGCTCACTTGAATTAGGTGACAGAGTGTGTGCGTGTGAGATGATGATGAACCCAAGTAAAAAGTGCCACTAGGGTGGGCAACTTTCTAACTAGCAATAACAAGACAGAAATTAAACTTTGAAATGCAAAATTTTCTCTTTGTAATTAAAATGCTGAAATTTTAAAAATATTCTGTAAATGGAACAGAAATAATACTGCAGAAAAGGTTGTAGGGAAGTATGGCTGCAGGTAGGACAGATGGATGTGCAGGTGCAGAAAATAGTGTAGCAAAGTGCTGGGTTCAGAAAAGTGAAAAAAGTGCAGAAAACAGACCATGGGTCTGTGGCAAATCTGTGCGGTCGGACCGCGGGAAATAGATCAACAGTCGCGGACAAATTGCGGGATTTTGGCTGAAAGATGCAGTCGGACCGCGGGAAAAAGGTCGAAAGCTACAAGCGGGTTGCAGGAAAAAGGCCGACAGGCGCAGGCAGGTTGTAGAAAAATGGCTGAAAGCTGCAGTTGGGACACGGGAAAAGGGTTAACAGCGGCAGTCGGATCGCCCTGAACAAGCTAATAGCCGCGGTCGGATCGCAGGTAACAGACTGAAAGCCACCAGTAGATCGCCGAAAACAGTCTGAGAGCCGCGGTTGGATTGCAGGTAAATGCCTGAAAGACGCGTTCGGGACGCAACTGTAGGTGGTAAAAGATGCGGTTTACGGTAGCCGAAAGGAAAAAATATTGCAGAAAAGTAAAAACGTTGAAAACTTTAAAAACTATAACCAGAAATTCAAAGGAACACAAGCGGAGTTGCCAAAACTGTAGCTAGGGTTTTTACCCTAGCTTGTGCAAATGAACACCTACTAAGGAGAATGGACTCCTTAGTAGCAGTTCAATAAACAGTAAATTAAAGTGCTAAAGCAATATGAATTATAAACTAGCATGAGCATTAAGAAACATAACAAAACATGGAATATAAATGGTTTTCTTTTGTATTAAAATTTTACTTCCAATGTGAAGGTTGGTGAAGTTCTTGCAATTGTCCAAGAGGGTTGCTCCAAACTCTAGCTTTGCTCCTTCTCTTTCTCCAAAGGGTTGGAAATGGGCCAAAGGGGCACTCAAAGGTGAAAGTAGCTCAAGGGTGAGCTAGGTTTCAAGAGCGATTTTGGCAGAGTAAGGGTATATTTGATTGTAGATATGAAATGAGGGGTCTCCATCACCTATTTATAGGTTTTTAGTGGTGGAGTGCTGGCCCATGGTTTTGGGAACCATATGGTTTAGGTCAGCTATATAGGGTTTTTTCCTCTTTTTTTTTATGATTTTTATTCCCTTTTTAGAGGGTTTTTGCTATTTTGGAGGAATTTTGGATAATTTTTGGGGGGAAAAGGGGTTTTTTAGCCTTTTGGAGGCTTTTTTGATGGTTTTGTGGCCTTTTGGAGGCTTTTTTGGCCTTTTGGAGGCTTTTTAATGGGATTTGAGGGTTTTGAAGGCAAATATGGTAGGAAATATGGACAAATGAGTCATGTAATGGGGTAGATGAGGTAGTGAGCACTTTTTGGGTGTTAACAAAAGTTTGCAGGGCATGTCCAACTTCTTGACACGCTTTATCGTTAACTATGCTAAAATTACAAAAGGTTTCATGAGATTTCTTAAAAAAGACACCTACTTTTTGTGGGATGAGGATGATCAAGCATCATTTGAGGCCTTGAAAAAGGCATTACTTTCAGCCCCCTTGTTAATCCCTCCAGATTATACAAAAGATTTTCTCTTATATTTGGCTGCATCAGTATCCACAATTGGCATAGCACTGGTTTAGGAGGATGGCATGCTCCAGGAGCATGTCATTTATTATCTGTCATGCGCTCTGATAGCTCCTGAGATCAAGTATTCTCATGTTGAGAAGTTGGCATTGGCTGCTGTCTATGTAGTCCAGAGGCTACGTCACTACATATTATTGTGTACTACCACTGTGGTTGCGGAGGTCAATCCTTTCCAATACGTTCTTAATTGACTAATAATCGTGGGGAAATTTAACAAATGGATTGTCATCTTGTAAGAATTTGATTTGGTTTTTCAGTCCGCTAAATCAAAGAAATCACTAGTGTTCGCCGAACTGATTTCAGAGTTTCCTAGTGACATAGTGCATGTTGAGGAAGAATCATCATTCCCAGATGAACATATCTTTATCATCGCATCATCTGACCCATGGTACGAAGATATCCTAGTATATCTTCAAACTTTGAGTTGTCCCACCACTTTTTCTAAAGATGAACAACGCAAGCTTATGACTCATGCAAAGAATTACCTCATCATTTCTGACACTTTGTACAGACGTGGGGTAGATTCCATCTTACGTCATTGTTTAACTTTGAAGGAAGCATAATTAGTATTGAATGATGCCCACGGTGGAGCTTGCGGGGGTCATCTTTCTGGGTTGGCAATAGCCCAAAAAATACTGCATGCAGGATATTTTGGCCCACAATCTTCAAAGATTGTGTGGAAGCTGTGAAACACTGCCAGAGATGTCATTTTTTCACCAGGAAGATGCAAGCACACCTAGATCCCCTTCATCTTGTAATAACAGCAGTCCCCTTCACCAAATGGGGGGTTGATTTTATGAATTGTAATCCAGTTTCGGTGGAGGCCATCATCATATAATTTTTGCCATCAACTACTTCACCAAGTGGGCCGAGGCAATGCCTACTGATAAGGTGGATGGAGAAATGACTGCTTATTTTGTTTTCAACCAGATAATTGCAAGATTTGATATCCCCAAAGAGATCGTGACTGATCACGGTCGTCATTTTTAGAATAGAATGATGACTGATCTATACACCATTATAGGTTTTCGACGGGAGTATTCGCCTTCGTTTTACCCGCAGGAAAATATTCAGGTCGAAGCAGTCAATAAAACTTTGAAGACTATCTTACAAAGGACTGTTAATGCTAGTATAACTAACTAGCACATCATGCTGTACCCTTCTCTTTTGGGCCTACTGAGCCAATGTAAAGACTGCTACTGGGTTCTCTCCTTTCCAATTGGTACATGGGGTAGAGGCAATCATTCCGGTTAGTGCGAGATTCCTTCATTGAATTTAGTTGTACAACTATTACCTGACACATCAACTTTGGAAGAGCATTTGTTTCATTTAGAACATCTGGATGAACAGCGCCGCGATGCGCTTACAGTAAACAAAGTACATAAGAACTGAGTTAAAGGACAGTATCATAAGTCTGTCAGACCTAGGGTGTTTCTCGAAGGAGACCTTGTTCTGCTTTGGGATTAGGACAAGGAGCCTTTATGGGATGGCAAGTTTAAGTCCATGTGGCTCGGCCCCTACATAGTTTCTAAAGTATTGAAGAAAGGTGCATACGAGTTAACAGATTATGAAGGTAATAAGCTGCCAAAGCCTAGAAATGGGCTCTACCTGAAGAAGTACTATGCTTAGGTATCTGTGCTTTTTGTTGTATTATAGCTGTACATTTTTGTATAGTTAGTTTTGCTTACAGTTGTAATTTTATGCATCTAGTATCATATTGTCATTATCATGTCATTGAGAAACTCTGTCAATAGTTACTAATGCGATTGTTGAGATCCTATTCTTTGGCAGGTCATGAACATACGATTCTAGAAGCTGTCTTTTAAGTCATTTTAAGCTCTTGTTTTGACTATTGAAAAACTAAACAAGATTGCCAAGCAGACTTGGTCTCTTCAAGCTCGTTAAAGGAATTTAAGGTCCATCCACTTAAGTATAAGTTTAACCCTTTTCTGGACTTTTGCGGATTACTTACGAAAAATGAATACTCTAGTCATTCATGGCTAGAAGAGTTCTTCTCTCATTGTTTTACAATTTTTCGAGGGAGGATACTAACTATACGAAAAAGGACCTTCTGGAGACTTCTTTAGGGTTTTTAGGCTCTTGAAACATGAAAACACCAAGCGAACACTCATCTGCTCGAGCTCGATGTGAAATCCACAAGAGGGTATATAGAGGATTGTTTAAGTTTGTCAGACTCTATAAACAAGAAAACACCAACGAGCATTAACCTACTTGGGCTCGATATTAAAATCCACGAGTAGGGGTATGGAGTTATTGTTTAAGTTTTTTAGAGTCCTTAAAATTGAAAACACCGGCGAGCAAGAACAGATCTCGGCTCGATATTAAAATCCAACGATCAGTACTATAGAGTATTCTTTTATCTCTTCTTTGAACTCTATAAATAATGAAGAAGGTCATGAGTCTTCCTCCCATGGGCTCGTTAAACTATTTACATGTTTGGACCTATTGAGTTTTCTTTTCTTCTTGGACTCATTAAAATAACAAGATGGATATTCTTTTACCAAAAAGAATAAGGGATAAGAAGGGTTTATCACATATTTTCAGTTTCAAAGGCAGTTATGTCAGTCATGTCCTTGAACACAGCACCTACTTGAGTCTATCATTTCAGTTGGGTTATAGTTTTTTGCCTTAGGGTGAACCTGATCTCCAATTTCTCAACTCTCTCGATTGGTTATCCTTCCAACCATATGGAGGGTCTGTTAATGTCTCCTACATTGCATATTTATATCACTTCCCCGTCATGTTAAAAACTGCCTAAGTCACTTTGTGTTGTGCTCACTGTTCAAGGATACAGTCTATGTCAGCCATTCTACAGTTTACCTTGACTTCATGTGTCGGTCATCCTGGTGTCAGTTTGTTTCATCTTGTTACTTGTCCTAATCCACATCAAATCATACCTGTGATTGTTCCTCATGTTGGATGATGAAGGAAGCATTATGGCCTTCCTTCCAATGAACTTCTTCCCATCGACTTTAGCTCATTATGCTCTGGGAATGAAGTTTAGAGTTTCGGTTAGTGCCTTGGAGATTGCAGTCATTAGTGGTATTTTCCCTCATTGTTGAATAAATGAGAATACATCAATGTCTCTTATTCGACAGGTTCCTCAAGTGTTCAACTTCAAGTCCTCTTATTCACACTTGTTGGATCGTACTAGGTACCTTGGGCCCCATTATCATTATCGATGGAAGCCCTCGCATTTGTTAACGGTATAGATCAATGACCGGTAATAAAACGATACCCCCCATGTTCAACTTCAGCTCATTTATTTGCATGGTTAGCGTTTGTACCTTGGGTTGTTTGGATGAAGACCTTGGGACTATGATAGCATCACCATATTTATGTTATCACCCAAGTTGTGCAAGACTGAGCCTCACTCATTTTGGCTCTTCATGAGACATAGATTCAGCTTGTTGTTATGGCTATGATCTCTCATTTTACATGGATCCACGCTTGTATTTTCAGTGGCCATGATCTATATATACATCTAGTTATGTATTGGAAATCATGCTACACATCTATATGATGTCAAGATTGTAATTTATCACTGACCTTGATTGTTTCTTCAGGTGTCTTTGTGACTTGGTTCTGCGGTTTCTTGCTCCTCCTCTGACTTGGACTAATAATGCATTTCAGCCATCGCTTCCCTCTAACCTCACACATTAGGGGGCATCTGTTATAGGTCAAATCTGCACTTCTCCGTCCGTGATCACATTACGTTGTCGATCACACAAAAGGACAACACGGATTGAAGAGCTAGGATGACCTAGATGATGTATGGACCTGAACTACCCTCTTCAGCTAAGAATTTCCCTGTTTCTCCTAATATTTTGACATGTGCGCTACTCTATGGGAAGTAAACCAGCACAGATCTACTAGTATGCCCTACTTTCCTCAAGGGAAACTAGCACACACCTTGGAAAAGTCGCAAACGCATGTTGTAAAACAATAAAGTTGCATACTGTGAGCTACTATGCCTTAAGAAACTCACGCACATCTTAAAATGAAATTAAAAATATATTAAAATTATGGATTGGGATTAGTTGAAGTTGGTTCTACAACTTCCCCAACCTCCCAATCCAACCACCTCTCGAAGCCAACTGCCTACCTTGTCCCATAAATACAAGGAGGATCCATGAGAGGTGTTAGAAGAACAAACCTAGAAAGAATGCATTAAGGGTTGTTACACTAGAGGAAAGTCCCAAGTCATTATGAAGAGTAGGATCCCAAGACTCAGTTGTAGAAACATCTCGACACGTCAGGTATATTGTACTGATTCATGTTTCTTTGACAATAAAAAGGTCGAAATATCCTTCCTATCCAAAAACAGATGTCTATTAGATTATATGTCTATTTGGCTTAATATATTATTATATTTGATGTTAGATTACTTTCTGATTTCATCATATTTATATATAGTCAAGATATGTTGAGGAAGGTATCCTTTGTATTTCAGGTTCATCAAGCGAGAGATCAAGTGGGAGATCAAGTGAAAGCTAGGACCAGCCGTAGGTTAAAGGTATGTCTTTTGATATCCCGATCTCTTTCATTTGTAAGAACTAGTTGTAATGCAATTAATGTATTTACCTATCAACCATGCCCAGTTGGTAGTGTCCATCTCCTCACTATAAGTTAGAAATCCTGAACAACACTTGCTCTTGGTGGCCAAGGCCAAACTTAGGGTGTTCTGAGTGAGGCTCCTGCTAGTCACTAGAGACACTTCTTTGCTTGAAATTTGTCTTACTTCAGTATATAACTTGGACTCCTCTGAGGCTGCCCCTGAGTCCACCTTGTATTCATCTATCAAATCATCTCTAGTCTTGATTAAGGCAGCAAGCTCAGTGGCTGTTGGGTTAAACACATACTCTTTGATCTCAAATGCTGGTAGCTTATCCACTTGTTTCTTTTTTCCTTTACCAATCCCCACAGGTACTATTTGTTGCTTAGATTCCTCAGTTTTCTTCCTCTTTGGGGATCTCTCATCTTCCCCTTGTATGTCCATAGGGACACTATCATCTTCCTTGCTGTACTTTATTAAGTTGACGGCCATAGGCATGGCTGTTGGCACTGATAAGACTAGGCTAGAAGAGCCAGGCACTGGGGCTATGTTCCCTTGTTTCAACAGGGAGGAGCTCTCAAGTGTGTCTATTTCCATTTGGCTCCTGCTAGGACATTCCAATAAATTTGCAGCTTCTTCCATGCCTGGAATTTTGGAATGCACAAAAGCCTTCCTGTTGCTTTCCTTCCTCCTGTTGGAAATGATGTGGTGGGGATCATATTTTAAGGGTGCTTCTATTTTTAAACCCATCTCCTTTATCTTGCATTCGATGGCTGTAAGAGATCCTTTGTTTTTTATTAAGAATGGACCTACAATCCATGGAAACACAATATCATAGCCCTTTCTATGATTTAGAAAGTGCTCAGCTTCTGCCTTCAATTTTTGTCTGATGAATTCTAATGCAAACATTCTAGGGGCAGGAAAATTGGTAGCATGTAGGGTGCATAAGCAAACCCATAAACCTTGATGATTGTGCCATGCTCTAAAATGAACCAATCTCCAACCCTCTTCTTAGGAGAAAGTTGTAGTAAATCCTACATTTCTGGTAATACTCTAGGCAGCTTCTTTTGAAAAATGACATGATAAACCTCAGACATGAGCTCATCATGGAACTTGGTGTAATTAGTTTACATCTCCTGAGTAAGTAGTACCTCAGGCATTTGCAATTTTTCCTCATTGAATGTCAAGAACATTTTTAGTAAGTAGGACTGAAATCTGAAAATCCTTGTTTCCTGGAAATCCTTTAGCTGGGAGTGTATACTTTCAGCCAAAAATTCATCAAACCTGAGGCATGCACATTGGGTAGATAGGATTGGGTCATCTGATTCTAGGGGGCAGGTTCCTAGGACAAAAAACAAACTTATTATAGGTTCTGTGACATACATATCAGAGTCTAGACCTAGGAATTGACTCATCATGGCGATAACACCTCTGGATTCTTCCGTGAATAGTCCAGCTTCAGTTGGGAAAGCATGCTCTTGTATTTGGATAGTAGGATTCAGACATGACCTATAGAAATTCTATTTTACTTCAACATGGGATTGTCTAAAAAACCGGATTAGGGATTCCTCAGTATACCCTATAGATTTTTGGTAAAACTCTTCTGGGACGAACAGGGTTTTTATAAGGGTTTGGGGATCGATTTTGCAAAGGATTTTGGACTTGGCAGCATCCATGATTTTCCTCTCAGTAGAAGAGTAGCTAGAGGTGCACCATTCAACAAATTCCAGAAAACCAGGGGTTCAATTGACTACAAACAGATGGAAATAGGACTGGTGTAACTGGTGCACGTCTATACCTCTCTCCCTAATCAGTTTCAGCTTGTTTTTTACAGTTTCCATGGGGTCATTGGTCATCATAGTGTCATAGACCTCTGCATATCTATCTATCAACATTGTTTCTATGCTTTGAAGCTCATCACTCAATTGAGCCATTAAATAGTTTAGTGTAGAGCAGAGAACCTACCTAGTTGGTTGAAGGTTGGATTGGGCCCCTGGTTGACCTGTCTGTTTCTGCACAGCTTGCTCCTATCGCTTTCTGATGCAAAATAGGATAGATGGAATCTAGCTCTCCGTGCAGGCAAGTTTTTTATATTATTTATCCTTTGCTATCACCCCTGCATCTCCTACGGTGTGGAAGCTTACCTGGCCATCTATTTTCCTGATCCATTCTGGGCCGTGGATCACCGCTGCTTTCTAACTCTATGATCCTTGGTGGCCTTGAATCCTGCAACATGTCACCTTTTCTTCCAATTAAAACCATGGGAAGTCTCCCACCGTTGATATGGATCTTGCATGAATCCTGGCCGTCAAACGGTGTGACTTTTACCAACTTCGCAGATTTGGCTTGCGTTGATGTTTCGTGCAAGTTAGATCCGCGACCAAAACCTCGGCCATAGATCTCGGCCTCGTCAGATCCATGTCGTCCAAACCCATGGGCCTCTACCCAAAGTTCGCAGATCCGAAAATTTGTTTGCTCCATGCAAGTCGTATCGGAGAAGTAATTCCTGACTGTCGATTTGCTCCATTGGCCATTGATCTGCTCCTTAAGATGCTTGTGGGATAAACTTCCCGCCTCCATCTAAAACACCTCACCTTTTTTTCACGATGTGTGCTCATGATTGTAGATCTTCACCACCACCGATCTAGACCGTTTATTTGTGTATATTTTGTGTTACACTTTTTACTTGTGGCAGTAACTAGTTGTTCTTGAACATGGCACTCATTTGCATTCGCATACCATACTTGGTCATCCATTCGTCCTCAATTTTTAACCACTTCCTGAGTCTTGTTACTCCTTTGTTTCATCCAAAGAATACTTCCATCATCAGTTGCATTAGGAATTGACATCATTCTCATCATGTCGATACTGCCAAGTCATGCCATGCCCATGTTCAAGAATACTTTCACCACTCATCATTTGGATTCAACACACCTTCCACCATGTCAGGTCTACTTTGAGTTAGTCTTGTATGTTACTGTACCATCCGATCTGTTCAAAGCATCCTTTGTCATGTTTCGTGTCGATGATGGGGGATTCATCATGGCCCTCCTTCAACGAATTCATCCTTGTCGACTTCAACACATCATATGAGGATTGCAGCTAGAAACCAATCGAGTACCTTGGACCTACATGCCTCAATGGCAGGTTACCTCGCTTTTGACATGAGTTCACATCATTGACTCTTGATCGAGAGATTTCATCATGCGTTCAAATTCAACTCATTCATTCACGCTTGGTGATATGTACTATGATACCTTGGGGATCATTGACATCAATGATGATTTCCCTCGCACTTGTCAACGGTATACATCAATGACCGGTAATCAAGTGGTTTCTACCATGTTCGACATCAAGACATTTGTAATCACATGGATAGATTTGTATCATTGCGGGTTCAACTTGAAGACCCTGGGGAGTCATGTTTTACCCAGGTTGCGATGGATATTTTTTGAGTCATATCACATGGATCCACATTTGTATTGGTCATGGCTGTGTTATCATCTCATCATGGATTTATGCTTCTATCTAGTAGCCATGATGTTCATTCGATTCTTTACTAGCATGGACCTGCATTGTATTGGTCGGTATCCATGTTGTGAGTCATACGAGACTGTGTTCTCAGAGTCAGTTGTACTACAGCAACATTTCCTATCCGAAAAGCCATTTCCATTCCTTCTATCAAAGCATTTCACCTGTCCAGTTTCAACAACTTCATGCTTTTGGGGGCATTCTGTTACACCTAAATCTTACCATCATGAGACTTAGTGTATATACCCTTGAAGTATCCATGACCAGGAAGTCAATTTGAAAGAGTTATTGATCCTTTATCCTAAAAATCTAGGTGGATTGTCGCAACTTGCTCTCTTCCATATTGTGACGACTAGGATCATCATAGGTTGCTCCTTGATAGAGTGCGACAATGTAGCATGTTGTCCTTATACAGCCTGCGCTGACCTCATCCATCGCTTGTTTCCCTATTATAACCTATGACAATGTCAGTTAATGTGGATAAAAGGAAGCTTCAAGCGATTTCTCGAAGGAGGATGACTTGGATCTCTATCCCTAACTTATAGGTTGAGTTGTCCTTCAGTTCCTCCATCATTGGGAAGATCCCTGAGTCCTCTCTTACTAATCCTCAACTCATTTCTATCCTCCTAGTCCTATTGGGAAGATTCTATAGTACTTACATGTTGTTGAAATTAGCTTAGGAGATCTCTATTCATCTCTTGGGAGATCTATACTTCCTTTGGAGGCTTTGGCATTGGCTTGATTGGAGAAGGATTGCTACGTTAAGCCTTGGTTGTAATCACTTACTTCTATGTACTTTCCCTTTTTATACAGTAATATAAATGCTTTCTACCAAATGTTGTTGCATTGATGATGTTTGTGTAGTTTTCCTGCTTAACTTCTTACTTAGATCTGTTATTGTTTAGATGCATGTTACTACTTTTGCTGTTCTATATGTCTTGACAGGTTTTGCAGATGATATATTAAGACCATAAAGCTTGGAATGACATCAAGGAGGAAGGATCCACGATCTAAAAGCTAAGGCATCTAGTCACTTGATCTCTAATTAGATCTAGGAAAGTGATTTCATATTCTGTCTCATTTGTTCTAGGATTGCGTTAAGCTAGGGAGATCACGCCTTGAGTCCTCTCTTGGTAGATCCTCCAATAACAAAAACTCTGACATTGACTACAGCCAGTGAGAAGTTGATAAAGCAGTCAAGTTTCGAGATCAAATATGTGACATCTAGAAGCAAGCACATGAAATGTTGCAACAAGAAAACAAGAAAGCTAAGGCCCGACACGACAAGCAATGTATTCCTCATGCATTCCAAATTGGGGATAAGGTCTGGTTACATCTCAAGAAGGAGCACTTCACTGGTCCATTCAAGAAGCTCAAGCCTTTGCTATATGGTCTGTATAGTATTATTCGATAGATTGGCGAAAAATTATTTCCATCTCGGCATTCCTGCATGCCTTGGTATGCATCCAGTATTCAGTGTGGATCTACTTTGACCATACCATGCACCACTGTTGGAACAGAATGATGTACCAACAACAAAACCCAACGAAATATTTTGAGATGTTCAGGAGCCTCTTCCTTGCGACACCATTATGGGACAATGAGTACGCCATACAGGGACGAACACAATTCTCTTGTTTCAGGTTGCTAAAGCCGTACATATCCTAGCACAAGGAAAGTGGTAGTCCGCTACTGAACTGACTGACAAGTTTCCTCACCTCTCCGAGCAAACAATGGGGACCATTGTTTCTTAAGGAAGGAGGTCTGATCCACATCACAGTTGGAAAGTCATCAATGTTGATGCAACTTCGACAAGTTTTGACTCTACATGACTTCGTCAAACTCAACAACTCCGACAAGTCTCAACTTCGACACACTCCAACCTTCGACATGTTCAACAGCCTCACAGTTTGCGGCATCGACATGCAAGCATCAACATGTGTCCAGTGACTCTCGAAATTTGACAGATTGACTCTCTATCTTCCAGTCGACTGTAACGGTTGAACTGTTGAACCGTTCTAACTTCTTCTTTGTAACTATACATAATGGGAAAGCACCCAAGTAGGGATAATTTTAAGGACCCATACTTATTTAAAAGGGTATAAACCTTGGCGAATCTTACCAATTCTTAAAATGTCAACTATAAAATATTTGGCGATATTTTTCTAAAATTATTTCAATTTCTAAATATTTTATATAGCTTATATAATAATTTGGCGATTTTTAGAGTGAAAAAATTTTACCCCATCAAAATTGGACGAAATGGAGCTTCAAAAAATGCAAAATTGGCGAGTCATTTTTTGGAAAAATAGCCCATGGGCTAAATTTCGCCCCTAAAATTATCCTTGCACCCAAGAATCTCAACACTCTCTATATAAGCATGTATAATATTGTAACATACATCAATCGATGATCTCATATCTAGTAATAGAAGATCAGTTTGCATTCCTGCGAATTGTCTATGTATATTTTTGTTCTCTCTATGTAGTGTATTCCTGCTTTGCGCATTATGTTTCTTATAGCTTCCGCCATAACAGAGCCAACTCTTCCAGTCGAACTGTTGTCCCTGTCTTACTTCCTGGCCACGTGCGGATCAATAGGTTAAGTAAATCTACACACTTCATACCTATGAAATCTACCTTTAAATCCATTAACATAGCGTATCTTTTTATGAAAGAAATATTCTGTTTGCATGGTATTCTGAAAGTTGTAATTTCTGATAGAGATGCAAAATTTACAAGTAACTTTTGGAAATCCTTGTTTAAAGGTCTAGATACAAAGTTGAATTTTAGTACTGCTTATGATCCTCAAATGGATGGGAAAACTAAAAGAACTAATCAAGTGTTAGAAGATATGTTGTGAATGTATGTAAGGGATAAACCAGGTAAATGGGAAGAGTATTTACATTTAGTATAATTTGCTTATAATAATGGGTATCAAGCTTCATTAAAAATGACCCCATTTGAAGTCTTGTATGGTCGAAAAATTCCATACTCCTATGTCTTGGGATAACCATGTTGGCAGGATTGTTCTAGGACCTAACGTGTTAAAGGAGATGGAACAAATGGTGGAAGAGGTGCAACAAAAATTAAAGGTTTCCCAGGATCAACAGAAGAGTTATGCATATTTAAAAAGAACTCCAAGAGAGTTCAACATTGGTGATCATGTATATCTAAGGTAAAGCCGAAGAAGAGTGCATTGAGCTTAGGAAGGTGTTCCAAGATGGCATGCATGTATTGTGGACCTTTCAAAGTGTTAGCTAAGATAGGGCCAGTACCCTATCAATTTGCACTTCCCCCTAATATAAAGTGCACGATGTATTTCATGTTTCATTGTTAAAAATATATGTGCATGATGCCACCCATGTAATTGACTGGAATGTGATTCAGGTAGAACTCGAGGGTGAGTTCCAGACCAAACCTTTATGCATCCTAGAAAGGAAGGAACATATGCTATGGAATCGAGCAATCGTTCAAATAAAAGGGAAATGGAAGCACTGCATCCCTAAAGAGAAAACTTCAGAAACAAAGGATAAATTGTGAGAGGCATATCCCTCCATGTTCCAGAATGAGAAAGAGAACTCATAATAAAGAACACCGAGGACGGTGTTAAAAATAAGGAGGGGAGAAACATGATAGCCAAAAAAATTATTATTTATGTTTGAATTGTTATTTGTGATAATTATTTTTATGTAAGAGTTATTTAAAAATAAAAAACACAAAGTGACACTTTGCACAACAAACTATTTTTTTTATTATTAAATAAAATAAAAAGGAAGTTGAAGAGTTTAGTTAAATGAAGGGAAACCACCATGGCATAGAGAACATGTGTAATCAAGCAAGAGATATATTTACCAATCAAATCCAATCTAAAACTCAACAACTAGACAAGCTACTAAATCATAGGGATTTATGGATTGATTGGAGATCTGATTGGGATGGCAGAAGACCTGGGAAAAGCTATATATAATAGTGCACTGAGATAGCAAGGGATATCATGTTGTGCATAGAGGAACTATGTTGAGTGTTCTCTCTTTCCATAAGTCCATCAATTGCTTGTTACATACTCTGGGAGAGAGTGCCGAGTGGAAGTGATTGCTTGCGTTCTAGTGCATGGTGGTGATCCAGCTCCAGGGTGGAGTTAGAAAAACATCAAGTTTCTCTTCCTATGGTTGGGAGGAACTGAATCTCCAAGTATTGTTTCCCAATTGTTGTTTCTTTACATATTTTGCAGGTATGTTTATGATAAAATTAGAATTGAATCTATGTTATGAATCTCATGATTATTTTTATCGCATTTACCTAGAAAATGTATAGTATTGTTATTCTCATTTATGTAGTGATTTATGTTAGTAATGCTTTGATATTATATAGCGAAATGAACTCTATATATTTCATAGGTGTAACATGTTTGTAATAGATGGGTGGAAACCTTCTTTCGTACTCCAGTTATATTGCATCGAATGCAAGATGAATGAGATTATCCTTTTATCATTGAACTCTATTTTTACTATGTTTTCTAATACCGTATAAGGAATCAATTTTTTTTTATAAGCTTTGCATATAAGATGAGACTTTGGTTAACGCAAGGTGGGGGTTGGTCAGACCCGCTTCCTTAACAGAATCACACAGTTTACACACACACATGTTCACATACACAAGATGTGAACTGGAAATTCCAAGAAGTTGGCTTGTATTACTTGTATCATTTACAAAATTACATGCAACTAATAATCAAGTCAGCCTCAACCTGTTACAATGAAAAAAAGAAATCTATGACTTGTCTATGTGATCTTCCTCCATGCAATCTATCCTCTATATTCCATCATCGCTTATCCCCTCTATTGATCCTTCACACTATTCTTCAACTCTGCTCTATTGTCATTCCCAAGGTCCACCCTGTCAGGATTCCCCAAGGTGTCCTTACTCTATCCTTTGCACCTCTTTCAGATCCTGCAGTAGTCAGTGCCCCTTGGACATGCCTGTACAACCTTCTCCTGTGGTGAATACCATCTTAACTATCATTAACCTCCTCAAATATCCACTATGACTGTAGGTATCTTGCCTCAACTTCTGCACCTCTCGACCTCTGTGGCTCTCAAATTTGCTACAGTTGTTGGTCTTATCGCTATCCACTTTCACCTAGTCTGCACTTCAACACATCAACCATTCTTTACTTGGTCGGTACTCGACTTAACTTGTTAACTTCACTTAGTCTCCATGGTTTCCTTCATCCCCATCGTCCACGCTTGGTCTTTGTGACTTTCCGTCGATGCTACTATTCGAACTATCATCGACTTTCGAATCCATGGAATTCTGCTCTTATCGACCATACTTCAACATCTTCTTACTTTTCTTCCTGGATTCAACTGCCAATCTTCTCACACCAGTGGTCATCGGCAATCCCCCTGATTGGCCTTCTTCTATTAATTTAACTTCGACTATTTCTCCTAGGCCCTGATAGCCCTTCATCAGTCTCCCCAGGTGAAAAAGAACTCAACTGCTCCATCACTCTCCTGTATTCCTCCTCTGAAATCCATGTCGCTTCTTCCAGCTCGTCGTTCTTCCATCAGACTAAGTGTTCTTTCTTCTGTGAACTCCTTGTGCATCCCACTTTGCGCTCATCCATCACTTCGACGATTTCTTCCATTTATCGATCTAGAATATGTTCCATCCAGTCGATGTTTGACACTTCTATGTTGCTGCTCATCAAACCTTCTTCGTACTTGTACATATTTGATACATTGAACATGGGATAAATGTTCAACTCTTTCGGTAGCTCCAACACAAAAGAATTGTCTGAAATCTTCTTCAAGATCTTACATGGTCCATTATTTTTCAGTTTCAATTTGTTGTATGTTCCTGTCGGGAGCCTTTCCTTCCTTAAGTGTGCATAAACTAAATCTCCTTCGCTGAAAAACTATAGCCTCTGCTTCATGTTGGCCCTTAACTTGCATGCGGAATTACTCTTTTCAATCCTCTTATGTACCCTTTCATGTACTTCCTTTATGTGTTCTACAAATATCTCTGCATCTGCACTCTTCCTAGTTTCCATTGGTACTTCGACCAAATCCATCACACTATGTGGGATTCGAACTTGAACAATATGGAATGGAATCGTACCTGTCGACCGATTCACAAAATTTTTGTATGTGAATTCTGCTTGCGACAACACATTCTCCCACTACTTGGGTGTAATGTCCCTAAAAAATACACCTTAATTTTTATTTTTTTTGTATAAGGTCCCAAACAGTCGTAAAACATATGATTCTGTAAATTAACTTCAACACATGTTAAATACTCATATCCTTACTTGTTTGCTTTTCGTTTGATTACCTTTTCTTGTTTTGGAGAGATTCGGCACCTAATTGTTATGTAATAACCTGATATATCATTTAGCTCATGACTATGATATTTATTCTCGATGACTGGGTTTGATTTGTGACCTTGATTCATATTGGAAAATAGAATCATCTTTGGTTGTGTTTGTGTTAGAAAACATAGGATCGCAGAGCAATAACAATAAACAAGATGCAAATATAATCACACAAACACATTACAAGAGAGACACCAATATAATGTGGCTCACCCAAGATGGGATACATCCACACAGAAATTGCCAATCCTTATTATTATACCATCTAGCAAATAAAGGGATACAACCCGCAACACATACGCTGCAACTTCCTCTTCACTCTCTCTCAGTCTCTCTTACACGATCTTAGAGATATTGTACATTACACAATACCTAATCCATTAAACCTAGCCATATTACAATATCTTTCTTTTATGGAGGAAATACCATGGGAAATACCACGGGTTACCCAAAACCATGGGCCCGTAATCTAGTGACGAAAAACCAACCCATAAAAAAAATTCTTTCAGGGGCGCTACCCCCGAACCCCCTGTTGCACATGCCAGGACGTAAACAAACCTGGGGTACAACACAGCTGAACAAAAACATCTCTGAATCAAGAAGATCAAGCTCCACAACCAACAGTTTTTTTACTGCTTGTTTACTTTACTTTATCATAAGTGGGTGTATGTTCTTAATATCTCCATAGATGGATCCTGGATCTGTGGTTTCCTGGGTTTTACTTAGCTTATTTATAAGCTAATCCTGTGCCTATCTTTCTCTGCAGGTGGTTTTGGAATGACTCACGCTAAGTCTTATGCCATGTCCTAAATTCATAAGGTTTATAATTGTGCAAGGTAAAAGGAAAAAGGGGACAAGGTCCCAATGCAAGACCATGCGATGGTCGTGCCTAGCGAAACTTATTGATGGTTTTCTATGGACTTAAGCGCTTTTGTTAAAACCCCTTGTTCTTAATATTAAGGCTAAGAGAATACAATTCAAATTTTAGTGGGGGTGGTTGGCATTTAATAAGGCCCATGTGATGGTAGGCACATGCCATGTGGGAAGACTTCCATGTTAGCATTTGCATTCAATTCAGGCAAGTGAATGGTTTTACCATTGCAGTCACGATTTTGGATGTATCGTTGGGTTAATGCGACTTGTTGTAGGAGAGGGAGGAATAGGATTCCTCTCTATGTTGTTTTTGGAGGTATCTTGCACATGACCAGAGCTACGTTCTTGGTCTGTGGCATAACACATTGGAAGAGGTGACTCTGTTGTGTCGACGTTTACCTAGTTATGATTGTGCCCTCTTTAACTTATATTTATGGTATAGAGATTTTGGTATGAGCTTGTCTTTTCTTCTTGTAACTGACCTCTGGTTGTTTTCGTGTGCAAGGTGAGTGTCCACAGTGTTTGATCCCTGAAAGCTGCTCAGTGGAGAGGTTGGTCTATTGTGCAAGGATCCGGTAATCTCATGGCCTCTTATGGTCCACCATTTCCCTATATGAGGATACATATGGAGGTGTTAGATTGTGGTTGTGGTTTGATTTTTTTAAATACTCGTTGGTTGTATGCGCTCTTGGAGAGACAAGGAGACATCTAGCGAGTCCATAAATTTGCTTAGCAGGGCATTACTCTGTTTCCATGTCTATAATTGTTTTCTTATTTTGGGGTTTTCTATGTACTTCAAGCTGTAGCGATTTCATACTCAAGGTTTGATCTTAGATTTGCATTTCAATGTATTAAGGTTTTTTACATTGTTTTTAGAAGCAATATGCTTCATGACTTCGGGTCTATAAATCAATTGACATTCGGTGTGTTATAAGGCGAGTTATCTCTCAACGTTTGAAATTTCTCTGTAATGTATAATTTATATTTAGCATGATATAATGATTACAAGTTTCGTGCATCTACACTCAATTGTTATGTTGTTTATATTCTGTTGTTTAGTCTGTTATTGGTTACTCTTAAGGTTTTAGTCATTATCTTTCATAATGTATAAGTCCCCGGGTTTTTGCGTTTTACATGTCTCAAGGTTTAACGCTTGATTTTAGTTTATGGTCAGCATGTGAGCATGACCCTATTTTAATCTTGAGGTTTGGTTGTTTTTACTTCATGGGATTTGATCCTCGGTCATTCGCATGAAGAGTGACCCTATTTTAAGTCTGGGGTTTTGACTCTTTCTAAGGGATTTAATATCTGGTCATTTGCTTGAGGCGTGGCCCTCCTTGTGTGTGTGTATTGGACATTGAGCCTGGTGGGAGTCAATCCTTGGTCAATGCTGGAAGCATGACCCCTTGAATTCATGTGAGATGAATATGCTTGGATTCGATCCTTGATCAATGTTGAAAGCGTGACCCTTGTCTTTGTGTGGATTGAGAATGATGGGGTTCAATCTCTGATCAATGCTGAAAGCGTGACCCTATCTTTAGCTTGTATTCGGGTTTGGTTATCGAGACTTTCACTCTCATTTTGTTTTTTGCATGGGGTTAGAATTTTGGGAATTCTAATTAATAAATAGGACATGAAAGAAATAATGGTAGGATTTATGTGATTTCTTATTTCGTATAGTTTTGATATAAGATGATTGATGTTTGAATGGAGTTTTGGTTTAAAGTTTTAATACTTCTATTTTAATATACATAATTTAGAAATATATATTAATGTCCCTAATCAGAGTTTAGGGACTTAGTCCTGGAATCATGTTTTCTAAGATTCTCTCTCTGTGCGAGTAGTAATAGGAGCTTTCTCCTAAGCTATGTTGAACATATATGTTTAGGAGATATGTAAACACTAGTTTGGGAAATTAAAGGTAAACCCATTATAATGGCTAATTACTCCTTCCAATGATTCTATGTAAATCCTAAAATTAATTATGAAAGCCTATAATTTAAATCTGCATGACAAAAAATTGGAAACCACTGATTCTATGTAAATCCTAAAATTAATTATAAAATCCTATAATTTAAATCTGCATGATAAATAATTGGAAAACACTATTTTTTTAGAGGTTTTTAATTCAAAATGGAATTAATCTACTGGAGGACCCCCAAACAGATCCAATCATATTTACATTATATCACCAGAATCTTGCATGAACAAAATGTAACAAAAGGAAATAGTTTAGGTCTATAAAAAATACAATTTCTGAATAGATAATAACAAAACATGAAAATCCTTATTAGTCCTTTATTGCTATCCATCTGACTTGGTAACTTCCACATTCCACCCAACTGTATACCTCAAACCATTCCTGGTTTGTTCAATAGGTCACCCCTTAGTCGAACCGATCATGACAAGATCTAGAAGGCCTAGGGTAAATTCAATATCTTCTTTACTAACAGCATAGTAGTCACAAGGTCTATTCACCAGCTATTTGTGTGGATCTTATGCAATATTTTCCCCTAATATTCCCACAATCCTCTTTCTAGGACACAACAAATATCATACAATTTGGTAATGTGAGCACTCAAGACCCACAGCTGAACCCTCCAGTGAACTTGGAAACACTTTCCCCTTGAAATGTTCTCTCTCTGCTACTTATAAGATTTTATGAGGAAAGGATTCTATGATTTAGGTTTAAATCACTCAGTTTAGTTGTTAGACACACTGACTATTTTGTTTTTATCTTTAATTAATAATTTAGTTTATTTTAACTCTCACAATTTATTTTATCTTTATTTATTAAAATAGGATTTTTACTCACCTAACATCTATTTGATATTTATTTATCAACTACTTGACCATTCTAAACTCTTGCATGCTTGGTCCCTCTTTGGGTGGCAGTTCGAGTCAGTTAAAAAGAATAAAGTAATAATATAAATTTATTTTAATAAAAATTCAATAGATTACTGATGCACCAAAGCTCCCAACTCAACATCAGTTAATCATCACGAGTCTAATTGCTCCAGAGCATTACTTCTCAACACTCACTCAACTAATAGTGCTTCGGAGCTCGCTTGTTCAACCCTATTAAGTCAATGGTCCTGGTGCTTGAAAGCTTATGCTCAACACCATTAAGTCAATAGTCTTGGTGCTCCAGACCTTATGCTCAACACAAGTTAACTAGCACAAAATAGTCCAGATGCTCCAGAGCTCACTTGCTCAACATCATTTAGTAAAATAATTTAGGTGCTATTCAGAGCTCACTTGCTCTACACCCAAATAGACAGTTTAGGTCCTCCATATTTCATTTTCTCAAAACCTATCAAAGAATACATTAGTATTTTTAGAAACATAAACATAAAACGAAAGTAATATTTTCTTGGGATATTACATCCCTCCCCGCTTAGAACAACACCGTCCCGGTGTTAGGGACTTTAACTGAAACCATGAAATAAGGAGGGGTAGGCCTCTTTCATTAGGGTTTCATTTTCCCATGTGGCCTCTTTAGGACCGAAATGCTTCCATTGCACTTTCAGTTGGACAATGGTTTGTTTCCTGAGTAATACCTCTCTCTTTTCCAGTATATGAAGGGGTTTTGGCACAAATTCCCCTTTGGGTTCTACCTATAACAATGACCAATCATTTACATGTTTAGTATCATAAAAATATTTCTTAAGTAATGATGCATGGAAAACATTGTGAACCTTTACATGCGCAGGAAACGCTAGTTCATAGGCTACCAGGCCTTTCTTGGCCAATATTTGAAATGGCCCACAAAATATGGGGGCTATTTTTCCACATTTTCCCAAGCTCAATGAGCTCCTTTTTGCTTTTAATTTTAAGTAAACATGTTGTCTTATTTGATACTCTTTGTCTTTTTTTTTTGTCGGCATAACTTTTATGTCGGTCTTGTGCTTCTTTTAGATTCTGTTGTACTTTGGTAACCAATTGTTCCAAATATTTTAATATATCTAGCCCCAACATGACCGATCCACTGGTCTATCCCAAGTTACCAGTGTTCTGTGTTTTGTGCCATAGAGTATTTCGACTGGGATCATCTTGGATCAATTTTGATTACCATTTTTGTACGCAAACTCTGCAAGATGTAAATATTCTTCCCATTGGGTAGGTTTATTCATTACATATATTCTAAGCATGTATCTTCTATTATTTGATTCACATGTTCTGTTTTCCCGTCCATATGTGGATGATAAGCAGTACTAAAATTTAATTGTGTTTCTAAACTGGAAAATAATGATCTACAAAATTTATTTGTGAACTTTGTATCTCTATCTGAGATGATGGCTTTAGGTATTCCATGTAGTTGGAAAATCTCCTTTAAGAATACATCTACGATGTGAACATCTTTATAGGTAGACTTCACCGGAATGAAGTGTGCAACTTTGGATAATTTGTCTACTACAACCATGATTGAGTCATTATGCTTCTTGCTTCTCAATAGGCCTGTGATGAAATCCATGCTAATCACTTCCCATTTCCATTCCATAATGGGTAGAGGCTGAAGTAACCTTGCTGGGTGTTGGTGCTCACCTTTAACTAGCTAACATTCTTGGCATTTGGCAATAAATAGTGCTATGTCCGCTTTTAATTTTCGGCAGAAGAAGTGTTTCTTTACAGCTGATATCATTTTCTGGTATCCCGGGTGTCCAGAATAAGGTTTCTGATAGAATTCATTCAATATGTTAGATTTTATGTCTCCACTCTTAGGGACATAAAATCTGTCTTTAGACCGAAGTAGCCTTGACCCGTCTATTTTATATTATTTATGTTGTATAAATAATCCGTTTTCTCGTATTTTCAGGAGAATTTCAATATAGAAATGATCGTTTTTACTTGCTATCCTTACTTTTTCATGTAAGTCAAAAAAATTTTGGCTTACTGTTACTTCATATATTAGATGGATCCTGCAACTTAAGGCATCCACAATTTTATTCTCTTTTCCCTTGATGTGATTCAGTTCAAAATTTTACTCACTGAGGAAATCCAACCACCTAGCCTTCCTAGCATTTAGGTCTAGTTGATCAAAAATATATTTGAAGCTCATGTTGTCAATTTTTAGGAGAAATTTCTTCCCCATGAGGTAGTGCCTCCACATTTTCAAGGCGTGGATGATAACATCTAACTCAAGATCATGTGTTGTATAGTTTTTCTCGTGTTCCTTCAACTTTTGTGATTCGTAACAGATCACAAATTCATTTTGCATAAGGACTCCTACGAGTCCTTCCTTGCTTGCATCAGTGCAAACAACAAAATCCCCATCAAGATCTGCAATCCTTAGTATGGGTGCAGTAGTTAATAACTCTTTTAGTTTCTGAAAACTTTCTTCACATTTGGCTGTCCATAAGAATTTGGTTTCCTTTTTTCTGTAAGGATTCCATAGGGCATGCAATCTGAGAGAATTTCTCAATGAACTTCCTATAGTAACCTGCTAATCCTAAGAATGATCTGATGTATGTGACACATGTAGGTGTAGGCCATTCTTCAATATCCTTGATCTTTTATGGATCTACGGCAATACCCTTTCCGAGATGATAAGTCCTAGATACTGTATTTGGGGTCTATAAAAGTCATACTTACTGAATTTAGCATATAGTTGATGTTCTCATAGGACTTGTAACACAATTCTGAGATGTTATTTATGTTCTTCTTCATTTTTAGAATAGATTAGGATGTCGTTTATGAAAACTAGTACAAATTTGTCCAAGTAATTACTGAAAATGTTGTTCATCATGCACATAAAATTTTCTGGTGCATTAGTTATCCCGAAGGGAATCACAATAAAATCATAGTGACCATACTGGGTTCTAAAAGAAGTCTTGATTATATATTCATCTTGGATCCTCACTTGATGATATCCAGATCGTAAGTCAATCTTGGATAATATTCTTTCTCCCTAGACTTGATCAAATAGGTCATCTATTCTAGGGAGTGGATACCTATTATTTATAGTTAATTTGCTAAGTTACCGGTAGTCAATGCACATTCGCATCGTACCATCTTTATTGTTCACAAAAATGATAGGTGCTCCCCATGGGGATACACTAGGTCTAATGTACCCGTTCTCAATCAGTTCTTGCAGTTGTAGTTTTAGTTCTACTAACTCAGGGGTACTCATGCGGTAAGGGGCTTTTGAAACTGGTACCGATTCGGGCACTAGTTCTATGGAGAATTCTAAGTCTCTTTTTGGTGGTAACCGCGGTATCTCTTCTGGAAATACATCTCTATACTCCTCTAGGCCGGGAAAGTCCTCAATTTTATGTTCTCTTTCGTGTTCCAAATTGTGAATGTTGATTGCATAAATTTTGCAGCCCTTTCTTACACACTTTTTCACTTGTAAGGTTGATATTTGTCTGATAGAGAGCTTCTTAGGTATACCCTATACCTTTCTCTGATTTCCTTTTTTATCTGTGCACGTGAAAATTTTGTTTAGGAAATTAAGTATGACATGGTGTTGTTATAGAGAATCCATGCATATCAATAAGTCGTATGCACCTAAAGGTAAAAATTTTAAGTCTACCTCAGTTTGGAAACCATTCATGTCAATCTTGCAACTTTTAATAAGTTCTTAAATATTTCTCTTTGTTCCCGTGGCTAGTCGTACTAGCCATGGATTACTATGTTTTTCTTTGTATGATTTTCAACTTTCAACAAATTTAGGGGAAACATAAATACGACAATCCCCTAGATCAATCAGAATGGAAATAGGTGTGTGTTAACACCCAAAACATACCACAAGGTTGCGGGGAGGTAGAATCGGGGTAACCACCAACCACTTTAGCTTGTGCTACTGTGTTGGGCCTGGCCCAAGGAGGTCAAATTTTGAACACATTCAGTTTTGGAAGCTGCAAGGAGAAGCACAACATAGTTTTGATATGTTGCGACGTTGCATGAAGTGCAGTATCGAAAGGGCTGCGAGGTCGGTGCTACGAGGATTACAGTGCCGCGATGTGCCACGTTGACGGAGATCCAGCTAAGCAGAGTGTGGATGGATGAAGGAATTTATTTTGGTTAGGTCACAGAAGACCTATTTTTGGCAAAGATTGTCGATAACTACCAAGCATTGGGTAGGTGTAGATCGGGAGGTAGGTGATTGATCACAACAAATAGAAGACTACTACTAATCGAACCAGTCATCTAAGGCCATGAAAGAAGGAACAACTTGGCAGAAGTAACCTGTTGGTGCACGCATGATAGAAGATCCGCTACCAGATGCCAGTAGTCCGGTTTTGGGAAAACCATGATAGTTTTGTAAACCTAAGGGTTCTGCCTTCGTAAATGTAAAGACATGACCTACGGGTCTTAATCTATAAATAAGGAAATTTTGTAAAGGAAAGGGTTAACTCTTCATCTTGTTGATTGTTACTGAATATTGTTAGATCTGTAAGATTGAAGCATTGTAAAGGCTCTGCAACTGAGTGCGTAGAGACCTAATTTTGAGAGAGAGAGAAGAGCATCTGCAGCTGAGTGTTCCTAAGATATTAAACAACAGTTCTTGTGGATGTAGCTTCCCATCCGGGGGAGTGAACCACGTTAAACCTTGTGTTATGTGATTGATGTGTATGATTACCATTATTTTTACTTAAGTTACTTACAATGCATGCATAAAATTATTGTTATCTGATATGTGTTTACTTTTATCTGTATTCACCATGGAAGGGATGGAATAAGATGATTAGTAGTTCATGTATGGATGAATGTTAACAGTCAAGCACCTATAAATCCGCGAATGATTGGATCTATGAGATAAACACATAGTTAATTGTTAAGGTTAAATCGCGGTATCAAAGCACACAACGCCACGCATCTCACTCATATGTATAAAGTTGAATAGAAGTGATTAGATCTCATAAACAACCGTACGGTCTAGCTGATGTGCCGATCCATAAGAAGTACTGTGCGATAAGTTGTTGATAACTTATCGTCATAGAGTGGAATTAATCCCATTGCCTAGTCAGTGGATGCGTTGGGTGCACAAGCATCCTTGCTTGCTGCGGCAGTCGACGCATAATAGAAGAGCCCACACAGTCTCTATCTGCAGTACGCAGTCTATCACCGTGCTGCGCATTAACAAGTTGAAACACTTGCATCACAAGGTTGTGGAAACCTACTTCTGTAACCACCCCCTCAACTTCGCCTCGGGTGAGACATCAGGCTGCTTGTAGTTTGTTGCTGAAAGGGCCGGTGACTAGGGGTTTTGTTGGTATCTTGTAATGCGAAGTACCTGGGTCTACATTCGAAAACCTCTAGAAAAGTGCTGCGGCCAACAAATGGTTTCGTTGCCGCACTAAGACCAGTGACGCGATAGTGTATTCAGAAAAGTAATGTCCGACAGTTGGCATCGAGAAAAGAAAGAGATCTGGGCTTGGTGCAATAAGATCGAAAGAGACTTCGTAAAGAAAGAAAACAGATACCCACGCCTATCTGACGTAGAGTGGTTGAAAAGATACTTGTGGAGGGATATCCACGAAATTTTTTGGGCTTCGTTTCCAAACGAGCTACACGAGTGGATATTGCACCTAGCAGAAAGAAAGAATTGTTCCCAAGGCGGAGTACCTACATAGTGGAGTCCGGAGCTTACTAGACAGCTCAAAGCAATCGACATCACACTGTCATGCGCAGTTGACTTCTGGGTTAATAGCATACTAGAAGGTTTTGTGACCGAGTTTGCTGTAGATACGCTGAAGTCCTACAGCCAAGCTGAAGCATACTTTTTCAAAGGATTCAGAGGTAAGCTCCTGAAAAACATCAGTCTATATATTAAAATCTTTTTAGCTGGGAAAGGTGTTTTAAGAATGCAATAATAGTTCTAAATCTATCATGGTAGAGAATACACACATTGATTCTGACGAAGAAAACCATACTTTGAGAAGTGGAAAGAGATACAAGCTTACTAACGACAAGAATCCCAGACAATCTAGAAACTGTATAGATACCGAAATTCCATGTGACCTCAATAATAAGAACACTCAGTTATCAGCCACAATCTAGAGTATTACACCTTAGAATCCATCAGTCCAGAATCGACCTGCTACGAGTATCGCACAACCTATCCCACAGATCAACAATACTAGTAGCATCGCAGAAGCGAGTGCTCACAATACTACGACTCAGACTATTCCACATAATACTATCCCTAGCACACAATCCGGAAGGAGAATGACAGATAACGATATAAAACTACCGGTATTCAAAGGAACGGGTCAGGAAGACCCTGATCAACACTGGTTTCTATGTGAAGCCGTGTGTAGTGTCAAGCAAGTTACAGATGATGCTATAAAAGGAGCGCAGCTCAACACTACTTTTAGAGATAGAGTACTGCATTGGTTTATGAAGTATTCTCAAGCACAACCAAGAACCTTAGCAGATATCAAGACTGCGATTGCAACAGAGTTTAAAAAACCCAAATTAGAATCACAGTGCATAACAGAGTTGAAAGAAATCAAGCAGAAACCTAGTGAATCGGAATGGGAATTCGACCAAAAATTTAAAACATTGTTAGACCAAGTGAGCTTTGTTATAGCTCCGCAACAGCATCAAGAATGGTTCATTGCTACGTTGTTGCCCCATATTAGACAACCACTGATGCAACAGAAGGTTGTTTCTCAAGTTGAGGCCTTGGAGATTGCGATTAAGTTGGAAGCTTCACCAATTAGAGAAAATAGTTTTGGGATGATACAGATCCAAAACCAATTGGCTACCTTTACATTAGAATTGCAATGTATGAAGAATGGAAAGGAACAGAGACATGAACAATGACAGGACGTTTGGTGCACAGGATGCAAAGGAGAGGGCCACACTAGAGAACATTGCCGCTTATTTCAAGATTATCTTAATAGTGGCACACCAAACCCAATAAATATGAATTAGAACTAGGCACTATGGTGTGAAATTTGTAGAAGCAGAGGACACAGGCTTGAGGACTGCTACCTGATACAAAAATATGTACAGACACCTAAAAACTTATACTGTAATTTCTATAAGTCAGTTGGACATGATGATTCCAACTATCGCGCTTATGAACTAATGAATGAAAGAAAGTGAGATATGGAAGCAATGTGGGGTGCTGGAATGTACCGCGTCCATGAGGAAAATCATCCAAAGCAAGAGAACACCCACTATGATCAGGGAGGATATAGAGGGCATGGTGGTGGATACCACGGAAGAGGGAGAAATGCTGGCCAAGCTCAAGGAAGAGGCCGTAGCCAGATGATCTGCTATAATTGTGTCCATCCAAGTGACCTATCTAGAGATTGTACCAATCCATGCACAACATGCAACTACTATAAATAATTTGAGCATGTGTGATCCGAATTTTAGGGGGCATATGGTCTAAATTCGGATGTATAAGCCATAAAAGTATTAAATAGAGAGGCCACCCTCTCTCATCCATGGTATTTAGTAGCACATAGTTTTGGCCCATGGTATAGCCTCAAAACACATTGTAATAATACTATATAAAGGCCTAGCAAGCCTTCTCATGATAACAAGTTACTCATTTGGTTTCTCTCCTATTCTCTATTGTTCATTGTGAGATTAATTAGATCTGAGTGACTTATTGATAATTAGTTTCAGAGGTGGGGCTCATCTTTGAGCCTCACCTCTCATTCACTTCATATGTTTTTGTTCATGCTTATTTTCATGCAAGATTAGTGTTTTTCATGTGAATTTTATGACAGATTTGCATGCTTAATCTCCTCCTCTCTCGGCATTCAAGCCTTCCAGTTCTCAGCTCCCAAGATCTGGATCAGTGGTATCAGAGCGGGTATGCTCTCCATTGGGACAATATTTTGAAGGATTATGCGGGTTCAACGGAGGTTCCACAACCTCTACAACAACCCATGCTTCTCTACAAACCCTTGGCATCTCTATACTCAACACTCTCACATTCAGCAAACTTTGAACAGGTTCCATGGACTACACAGGAGGTTTCAGAGGCCTTACCATAGCTCATCGGAAAGGTATTTCTGTCAGCTCAAATGGGTATTTCACGGAATTTCATTTTGTTTCCCGGTTTGTGAGATATGCTTGTTTGAAGTAGCATATGTTTGTGCATAATGCGGCCGGACGTACAACAACTTTAAACAAGTACTACTAACTCCATAGAATGTCTCAGAGGCTCTACCATAGCTCATTAAAAATCTCTTTCCGTCTTCTAAAATGGGTATTTTACGGAGTTTCATTTCGTTTCCTGGTTTGTGAGATATGCTTGTTTGAAGTAACACATGTTTGTACACAATGCGGCCGGACGTACAAACACTTTAAACAAGTACTACAGACTCCATATAACATTTCAGAGGCTCTACCATAGCTCATTGGAAATCTCTTTCTGTCAGCTAAAATGGGTATTTCACGATTTTTTATTTGGCTTTCTGGTTTGAGAGATATCATCGATTGAAGCAACATATGTCTGCAAAATAGTGTGCGCGCATATCTTGAGCTTCAACAAACATTTTCTCACTATCTGGGCCACCCCAGACCAAGTATGTTATATGGATGGAAAGGTCTCTTCGAGATCTCAAATGGGTCTTCAACAGAATTCAATTTCACTACATGCATCAGAAGCTATGAATGAATTTGCAGCAAGACATCAACTCGCCAAAGATCATGAATTTTCAATTTTTTTAAATCTTAATGTAATCATGGTTATGGGTTAACCACACAAAACCCATGGTTATGGGTCAACCACACAAAACCCACAGTTGTGTACTGTAATCATGGTTGTGGGTCAACCACACAAAACCCACGGTTATGGGTTAACCACACAAAACCCTTCTCTTCAGTGGAAATAAGCTTGTTATTGCCACCATGGTTATGGGTCAACCACATAAAACCCGCGGTTATGGGTCAACCACACAAAACCCATGGTTCCGAGTCAACCACACAAAACTCTTCTCTTCATTGGAATCAAGCTTGCCATTTCCATCATGGTTATGGGTCACCCTCGCAAAACCCACGGTTATGGGTCAACCACACAAAACCCTTCTCTTCATTGGTAGTTAGCACATTGTAATCATGGGCCTCTTTTTAGCATGAAATGATGGGGACCATCATTTTCTAAGGGGGGAGGAATGATCCGAATTTTATGGGGCATACGGTCTAAATTCGGATGTATAAGCCATAAAAGTATTAAATAGAGAGGCCACCCTCTCTCATCCATGGTATTTAGTAGCACATAGTTTTGGCCCATGGTATAGCCTCAAAACACATTGTAATAATACTATATAAAGGCCTAGCAAGCCTTCTCATGATAACAAGTTACTCATTTGGTTTCTCTCCTATTCTCTATTGTTCATTGTGAGATTAATTAGATCTGAGTGACTTATTGATAATTAGTCTCAGAGGTGGGGCTCATCTTTGAGCCTCACCTCTCATTCACTTCATATGTTTTTGTTCATGCTTATTTTCATGCAAGATTAGTGTTTTTCATGTGAATTTTATGATAGATTTGCATGCTTAATCTCCTCCTCTCTCGGCATTCAAGCCTTCCAGTTCTCAGCTCCCAAGATCCGGATCAATGTGATTGAAGACTGCCCTGTACTTGAGGTAGAAATGCAGAAGTGGAGAAGAACAGAAACAATGAATCCTAACATTCAGTTGATCATATCAGAGAACAGACCTACAGGTCAGAGTGTCAATGCAGTAACACGAAGTGGCGCTGATACAGGAAAAGACAAAAGTGCAGAAGCCTCGATTTCTGGAATAACTGATCCTAAGAAGCACCCTGGAGAAACAATAGGGATTAGAAAAGCTCCTGGGAAAGCACCTCCATTGAACCTACAGAAAAAAACAAAAAAGACTTTGAAGAAGCACGGGACATATTTAAACAACCACCACCTACTTCACCAAGGATCCCGTCGCGAAGTGAAGTACCGCAAATAGAAGATATGCCACTGGCATATGATCAAATGCGCGCTGCACCAGACACATCTACTTTTGTTGCATAGTTTCTACACAGCTACATCAAGTTATTAAAAAACAAAGACACTCTTATGGAATTTGAAAAACTGATAAATCAGTATGAATCATGCAGTAAGAAAGGAATAGCACATGGAGTAGTACATAACATTAGGAGTCCCAAAAGAACTGGCAGGGAAATGCGGTTCACTGCATAGATAGGAGACTACGAGATGGACGAGATCATTCTTGATCTCGGAGATCATTCTTGATCTCGGATCTGAAGTGAATGTCTTGACCAATCAGACATGGAAGGTGATGGGGAAACCAAAGCTACAGTGGTCACCTATACAGGTAAGAATGGCTGATAAAGGCATAGTTATACCTCTAAGAAGGTTAACCAATACCATTGTCAACATTGACAGAGTGCGAAGTTATGCAGACTTCGAAGTAATTGATATTGTGGATGATAGAAATCCTTATCCAGCACTGCTGGGCATCGATTGGGAAATGAAAAACTCCACCGTCATCAATCTAAAGACAATGAAAATGATATTTGAAGGCAATGACATAAGGTTCGTCGCACCATTAGATCCTTCGCAGGGGGAGCAATATGTTGAACTTATTCAAGAAGAGTACAGAGCTCAAGACCTTGACCGTATCTATAAAATGACAACAAATGCTGCGGATTATATTCGCCCTACTGCGAATGGAACGCTCAGCTAGCACTGTGATAGTTCTTGCATCTCAGACTCTGAGGCAGGATTAAAAAACTGGCAACACGGAATGCATGAAGTATCTGACAGGAGATGCGTGACAATTACAAAGTCACTCCGATGAATTGGAAAGCAGGTAAGTTCAATTCCAACTTATGATGGTATAGCTAACGTCTATTCATTTATCAAAGAATACACTGCAACAGTTGCAGATGAACATCGCATCTCAGCATTAGACATGGCACTCCGAGAAACACCTGCCAGATGGTGGGCTATGCATAAAAAGACATTGACAACTTGGGAACAGTGCAGAATAAAACTACACATTAGATTTGCTGATAAGGTCACACTACCATTTGAGAAATATAATGGTCAGATGGATCCAGGAGATCATATCGCAGCTTGTATAGAAGCTTGGAAGGAAAGATCACAGAGAGAATGGGTACATCTCTTCGTGCATACGCTAGAGGAGCCTATTCCAAAAAAATGCTATCTAGACGAGGAGATGTGCACAAGAACCGCAGATTGGTCCGTCGTCACTGCGACCTTCCAGAAGGATTTTAGTTTTCAAGATGACCATCCGACTATCCATGACACACTGCAACTGATCAAGCAAAAGATATTTAGCTCACATCGCAAGGAGGAAAACATAACACTAGAATATTTTTTTGAAACAAACAATGTACTTGCAAATCTACAACCAGATTGGTCAGAACAGATAGAGCAGGATTTGGACTGCTACAACATAGATGAAGAAGTTGAAGATAGCGACGAGGAGGACCCGCACAACATAAAAGTCCCAGAATCAGAAGGAGAATTCAAGGTAGAAGGACCTCCACTAGAAATCCCAGATATGAGTGGACCGGTTAAAACAAAGAAAGTGGACATCAACACCCCTGAAGAACCGAAGTTCGCAGTAATAGGAGATTATTGGGATGATAATACAGTTGCAAAGATCGCGAGTATATTACAAGAATATCAGGAAGTATTCCCGACCAATTTCACCGAGATGAAAGGAGTTTTGGGAGATTTAGGAGTGATGAAAATCCCTCTTAAGCATGGCGCTAAACCCGTGAAACAAAGACCATATAGATTAAATCCGTGCTACAAAGAACGAGTTAAGGCAGAACTCAACAAGATGCTTGATGCAAGGATTATTGAGCCGGTTGAAGAATCTAAATGGATAAGCCCAATGGTTGTCCAAGATAAGAAAACAAAGGGTGAAATCAGGATCTGTGTTTATATTAGAAAGCTAAATGATACTTCAATGCATGACCCATTTTCTACTCCTTTCACCGATGAAGTACTTGATAACGTGGGAGGCAATGAAGCATACTCTTTTACTGATGTATTTTGTGGATACCATTAGATTAGAATTGATCCAGCAAACAGACACAAGACCACTTTTCCAACAGAATGGGGTTTGTTCCAGTATACAGTAATTGCATTTGGTTTAAAGAACGCACCAGCCATATTTTCTAGAGTAGTGATTGCAGCATTTAAAGAATTCATACACAAATTTTTAGAAGTTTACTTTGATGATTGGACCATTTTTGGGTTATTGAAGAACCATGCCGCGAACCTCATGATGATGCTAGAAAAATGCAGACAGCACCAAATTTCTTTGAATTCGAAGAAATGTATTTTCTACATTCCTTATGGGATTTTGTTGGGACACATTGTGTGTAAGCAGGGATTGATGGTTGATCCTGTGAAGATCGCATTTATTGTAAACTTGCCTACACCAAATTCAGTTAAACAATTGTACACTACACTAGGGCATACCGGATACCAAAGGAAATTCATAAAGGGGCATGCATAGATAACCGTAGCAATGGTAACACTTTTAAAAAAGGATGCACCATTCATTTGGAATGAGGACTGTGAGAAAGGATTCGACACATTTAAAGAGAAAATGGTCACTGCGCCGATCCTAGTTGTTTCAGACTGGGAAAAGCCATTTCACGTACATGTTGATGCTTCATGTATAGCATTGGGTATTGTTCTTGTGCATCCAAGAGAAGGAGGCATTGATCATCCCATTACATTTTCGAGCAAAATTTTTTCATCTGCTAAGAAGAACTATACCACTACTAAAAGAGAAGGACTTACAATGGTATATGCACTCAGAAGTTCAGACACTATTTGCTTGGTGCAGACTTCTCTATGTTTACCGACCATTTTGCATTGAAATACCTGGTCAATAAGCCAGTGTTAGCGGGGAGGATATGCAGATAGCTACTACTCTTCCAAGAGTATGATTTTGAAATAGTGGTTAAACTAGTAAGATTAAACCTAGGACCTGATCATCTCTCTAGAATCGAGTTAGGAGAAGAGCCAACAAATCTTGAAGACACCTTGCCTGATGTGCAGTTGTTTTCTATACAGGTAGCCGATGAGTATTATCAAGAGATAATCCACTTCTTAACCACAGGGTTCGCACCTAAGGAATTCACTACGCAGCAGAAGAAACAGCTGGTAGTACGGGCCGCAAACTTCACCATTATTGCAGGTCAACTGTACAAATTAAGACCTGATGAAGTACTGCGCAGGTGTGTATTAGACCATGAAAATCCATATATACTAGTCGATGAACATTCAGGAGTAGTAGGAGGTCACTACGTAGGAAGAGCTACTACACAGAAGATATTGCATGCAGGACTATGGTGGCCAACAATCCATAAAGATTCAAAGGAACATTGCTAGAACTGCGATGTCTATCAGAGGACGGGGAAACCATCAAGAAGAGATGAAATGCCAATGAACCCTCAACTGACCTTACAAGCATTCGAAAAATGGGCAATTGATTTCGTGGGACCTATCAACCCACTAGGAAAAACAACTGGTGCGAGGTACATTATTATTGCAACTGACTACCTCACCAAATGGGCAGAAGCAAAACCAGTAAAAAACTGCACCGCAGCCACAGCTGTCGAGTTTATCTTTGAGAACATCCTTACATGATTTGGATGCCAAAAATTTTTGATGAGTGATCAAGGCTCCCATTTTCTGAATAGAACTATTGAAGCTTTGACTGAAGAATTCTCCATCCATCATTAGCACAGTACACCTTATCACCCACAAGTGAATGGAACTGTTGAAGCATTCAATAAAGTCCTCAAGAATGCACTAACCAAGTATGCAATGTAAACCGTGATGACTGGGATATGCACATTCCATCTGTACTATGGGAATACAGAAAAACATGCAAGAAATTAACTGGACATACACCGTTCAGATTGGCTTATGGACAAGAAGAAATAATGTCAATGGAATATATTATACCCAACTTGAGAATAGGTGCATTAACAGGGATGGCAGATCCTGCAGCACTAGAAGAAAGTCTATTACACTTGGTTGGTCTAAAAGAAGATCGCTTCATCGCAAGCTTCCACCAACAAGTATAGAAAGAACGAGAAAAAGTATGGCACGATCGCCACATCAAGAATAAGTCTTTCCAGGTAGGTGATCTAGTCCTCCTGTACGATAGTAAGTTCATGAAATTTCCAGGGAAGTTCAAAATGCATTGGCTCGGACCATATACTATCATACATGTTACTAACGGTGGCACAGTTCAGTTAGCTACTTTAGCCGGTGATACATTACCAAATCTGATAAATGGGAGCAGACTAAAGCTTTACCGCGATAGTCCTGCTTCGCAACATCCAATACAATCGGAAAGAAGGAAAAGTTTCTAGGTGCCAAGTACAGTTGGAATTGGGCACTAGAAACCGTGGAAAAATATGTACACAAAATTGGAAAGATCAATCTATGTACCGCGCAACAGTGTTGAAGCTGCGAAAAAAAAAATTAAGACACCGCAAAGTCACTGCGCAGAACCAAAGATCACCTGCCGCGCAGTTCGATGCAAGGCTCTAGAAAATAGCCGTTACAGTGTCGGTCGAAAATATAGCCGTTATATAATAGGTTCCGACCAACCGCTCGAGCATTTAAAGCACAGATAGTCGTTCTGAACAGAATTTTGAAGGACAAGACAGAGGGAGCAGCTGGATTTGGACAACGGATACCACCATTAAATGCTTATCTAGCCGTTCAAGGGTGCGAAGGAGGGTCCGCCGCACTTATAAAAAACACTGCATGTCGTCTTGCGGGTGTATCGAACACTTAGAATTTTTCTGCATATACTTCTTTCTGAGCTAGTTTTTGTAAGCCGTCTACACACCTTGAGAGCATTTGCATGTCTGAGAGATTTTCATTTGAAAAAGAATTCACAGTCCAGGAGATAGTGCGTATTTTCAAGCACAGAGGGATCGAAGGGTTAATGAAAACCCCAGCTAAGAAAGGTGTCTTCGAACCAAGACAAGCATCAAGAAGGTCGCCAAGGCACGGTCCAGCAATGGAAGATAAAGGCAAAACTCTAGGTGCACCAAGAACAAAGATTCCTAAGATGGGTTCCACAGTGCAAAATCCACCGGTAGCAGATAAAGAGATACCGCTAACTCTGAACCCGAACTACATTTCACCTCGTGCAATAGATGCACCAGTATTTAAGCTGCTAAAAAATGCCAAGTATGAGATCCCACTTTCACCTATATCAAAGCATGTGGAGCTAGACAAGAATCTGCTGGGAAAAATCCAAGATTGTAAATGGGAGGATTATGATTTGTTGGTGATACAGAAGGACGAGCCCCATGACCCGGAGTTCCCACAGTTCCATCCTAACCACTATATGTGTTGGAATAAAAATGCAAAGGGTAACCTGAACTTGGTCGCCGAAAGTTGGTTATCGGGAATAGTCCAGTCTGGACTACTCAACCTACTCAGGCTTCCACATTTTGACAGAAGCCCAGAACTGAATGTGGTAGTAAGAACGTTGATGGCATGAATACATCAGGGCTATTTGTGGCTAGACTGCAATGTGGACCTAAACATCGATCTAATCCACCATATCACGGGCCTGAGTAAGAGGGGAAAAGATCCCAAACAATTCTTCCAAGAGAAGAGAAAGGATAGAGAAGCTGTAGCAATGATGAAAAAGACCCAAGGGAAGAGGGGTTTTGAGACAGAAGAAATTGAGAATAAGGCGACAAAGTTCGTCACACAATTGCTAGCAGGAAAAATCTTGAGGAAATGCAAACCTCTGGAAGTAAATGCAGGCGCGGTACTACTTGGCGCTGCAGCTGCCGAGGAACAAGAATTCAATTGGTGCCAATATCTACTAAATGAGTTCCTGGAGGAACTGAATGACACACAAATTAATGGAGGAAATTTTCACTATACGTGGCTTATCGTATTGATTGCTCTTATCGGATGGAAAGAGCCAAAGGATTATGTTGGAGTATCCACTAATCCTAATGAATGCAGGGGGGCCCGTTACTCAAACCTATGGTAAAATATGAATTCGCAGAGGCAGCACGCGACAGCGGAAGTGTTCTACCAGTACTATGGCCAGCTTCGCGATGTGATAGTAGAAACCCCAGGATCACCAAGCAGGTAACTCGCAATTACATTCGCATCATTGATTTTTATGCTGACATGCGCAGTATCCATATCTCCCCAAAAGCGCAGACGAAGAAGGTGGAGTGGTATGCAGGAAGCTACCACATGTATGAAGAGGACATTGACCAAATAATGAAGGAATGGCCTACTGAGTTCTGGGTAGAGGTTCTAGATGTCCCTAGTGATTCAGAAGAAGATGAACCCATCCCATGTCCATGCCTGATATTTGAGGAGAAGGATATAGGAAAACTAAAGAGCCGGAGAGCCCGCCCAAGAAAAAAGGAGCTCGCGAGAAGTAGAAAGCTGATAAAATCCCAATGGATACAGTACTCAAGCAAGACGATTATGAAATGATCGGAGTGAAGTTCATAGAGCAGCTTGAAGATCTCATGACTAACAAGGAAAAAAATAAATAAATAAATATAGGACACTCTATAGAAGAACTTGGTCACATTGGAGGGGATTACCCTCAAAATTGACAAAGTACACAAAAGATTACCCCCGCCACGCGACTCAGAGTCAAAAGGGAAGTCAGGAGGGACTTCGCAACAACCGCAGTTGACAATGACCATCCCTGCGAAGTCACGTATTGTCCATCTGGATACAAGCACTATCACCTTGCCCATGCCAAAGAAACTAATAATAGACACAAAGGATGTCGAGCGGGTGGAGCTCGACTTAGCAAAGATACCACTGCCAGGTTTATACTTCTTACACCTGCAGTGTATGGAGGAGATGCATGGAAGATCTATTGATGCGCTGAAAGGACAAGCTGAGCTACAAGTAGCTAATAGGAAATTGGAGACCGATAGTTCGCGGAAAACTATGGAGCTCCAAGATGCACATGATCGTCAGTTAAGGCTCGAAAACACGATCACTATGGTTGCCGACAACATCGACGAGCTCGAGGTACAAGCAGAACCAGTGGATACTGTTATTAAAATTGGCGAGCTAGTTTCCAAAATCAAAATAGAGAAGCAGGACATGGAGCTTCTCTATGAGGCCAATATTGCTGCCTTGAAGGAGCAAACTAACCCGCAAACACCACCAAATGAGCAGCAGTTGAGAGCAAAGGAGGTAAAGAACACCGCCGAGAACATCGCGGCGGAAGTGGCAAGGTGCCAAGGGTTGTTGGACGTAGCATCGACGGCATTCATTGCCCTCAAAGAAGACCCAGCATTACAAGAAGTGAAGGATTTCGTAGAGCAGAAGTAGAATGCATTGGAACAGCTAAATACAGAAGTAAAATCTCTTCTACCAAGAGATAGGCTACCAAAGTACCAAGAAATTAACGCACTGAAAAAGGAAGTACAGGCATTATGGGAAAGAGAATGTGAATTGGGCGATAAGTCACAGTCTCTACCGGAGGATGCCAGCATGATAACAAAAGAGATCAAGGATAAGTTAAAAGAGCTACGTGAGAATCAGGCGCAGGTGGAAGGCCAGATCAAAGATGAAATTATGCTGGACATAATGGAAACAGTCCGATAAGTCGAGCAGGACACAAAGTAAGTGGTCAACAAGCTGTTCAACACATACAATGAGTTCGCTACGAAGATAGCCTCGCAGCTGGAGGAACATCTTGGCAATGTTGCAGGTGGCTCGAGGGTGAGCCACATGTAAATTCTAGGGGCCTGTTGGGCCTGTCCCAAGGAGGTCAAATTTTGAACACATTCAGTTTTGGAAGCTACGAGGAGAAGCACAGCATAGTTTTGATATGCTGCGACGTTGCGTGCAGCGTAGTATCGGAAGGGTTGTGAGGTCGGTGCCGTGAGGATTATAGCGCCGCAATGTGCCACGTTGATAGAGATCCAGCTAAGCAGAGCATGGATGAATGAAGGCATTTATTTTTGGTAGGTCACAGAAGACCTATTTTTGGCAAAGATTTTCGATAACTACCAAGTAGTGGGTAGGCACAGATCGAGAGGTAGGTGACTGATCACAACAAACAGAAGACTACTACTACTCAAACCAGTCATCTAAGGCTGTGAAAGAAGGAACAGCTCGGCGAAAGTAACCTGTTGGCACGTGCATGACAGAAGATCCGCTACCAGATGCCAGTATTCCGGTTTTGGGAAAACCGTGATAGTTTTGTATGTTGATGTATATGTAACTTTGGAATGTTTTTCATTTATATATTTATTGTACTCCTATAGAGATGTATTATTCCTCTATACGGAAGTGTCATCATTTGTATTGACAAGTGTCGCAAGTGTGTTAACTTGCCGATGGGTTATTAGACCACCTTATAAGGGGTCAGCCTGTATTAATGTAATATGAAGTTATTGTACCTAGCTAGACAAGTCGGCCCATAAGGTTATTGGGTAAACAGGACAAGTATAAATAGAGATCAGGAGATCTCTATTTGGATCACTCAGAACTCACACTTCCTTCTCTCGAAAAGTTGCACACATGTGAGGAGGAGGATCAACTACTAAGAGGAGTCTATCTCTTGTACTTTGGTTGTACTTTGGTTGTGCTATTGCTCTATCTATCTCTGAGGAAGTTGTGAGGTTTTTCACCTTAGGGTTTTCCCCACGGAAACTCTGTGTGTATATTGTCTCTCATGCTTTTGATTCTTTTGATGATTGACATGCTTGTTATGATTGATATGCATTGATATCTGTACATGTTGTTCTCTCAGTAAATATCCTAGAGTATATTGAATTAATGCTCCAAATTTAACATGGTATCAGAGCTAACCTGATAAGAAGACATTGTGCAATGATGGAAACTAGGGTTTCTTGTTTATTGGGTTTCTCTCCATATATTTTGGAAAACCAGTATAGTAGATTGACTCTAATCATCAAGGAGAATCTATCTGTCCAATCAGAATTCAATTCTAAGGATTTGCAGTTTTGGCCCTAAAAGTTAGGGTTTTCACAAAAATAGGATTTTCTGAAATCTGAAGACATAGTTGGAAGCTCCTTGGAAACATCGAAGTTTAGAGCTTTGGATCAATATTTTTGGCTGAGTAAATATCCGGGAAACTCAAACCCTAATTCAGGGTCCTCCTAGTGAACCCAGGAAGACTAAAAGGCATTTCTGAAGGGTGAAGCTTTGCAGATCTCAAACTCTTAATACACCAAGTTGATCAGCTCATCAAGGCACATCTTTCTATCCTTTCAGAAAGTTGAAATTCACATTTTGAATTTTTAGGGTTTTTTTTACAAACCCTAATCCAGGTCTAGATCCAGTTTTCAGCAAAGCAAGTGGTAAGACCTAAATCTTTTCTATTTCCATTTGAAGTACTCTTTAATATATCTCACCACACCAAGCTTGAGGATAAGCTTGAAGGGGATGATAACTTCCGAGCCTGAAAGTATAGGATTGGGTTAATCCTGGAAGAAAATGAATTGGACTCCTACATCAGCTCTGAGGTCCCTATCCTAGAGGATGAAGAGGCTAAGGTTTTGCATAAGAAGAACTTGGTCAAGGCAAAGAGAATCATTTCTGATTCTATCAAAGACCATCTCATACCACATGTGTCATCTCTAAAGACACCCAAGGAGATGTTTGATTCCCTGACAAAGTTATTTGAAGGGAAGAACATAAATCGAAAGATGACTCTGCGGAATCAATTGAACGGGGTCAAGATGTTGAATGGAGAGACCATTCAATCTTACTTCTCCAAGGTCTCTCAGATCAAGGAACAACTTGAAGCTGTGGATGAAGTAGTGGACAATGGCGAAGTTGTTATGACCACTCTGAATGGCCTACCTAAGTCATGGGATTCCTTTATTCAAGGAATCTGTGCAAGAAAGAAATTGATCTCTTTCAGTAGGCTGTGGGAGGAATGCTCTCAAAAAGAAGCTAGACTTGTGGCCCGAGAAGAAAAGATGGGAAATGAAGATCAAGCACTCATAGCACATGCTAGGAAAGGAAAGTCCAAGAAGGAATCATCTCATAACAGGAAATTCTCACACCACCATTTTCATAAAGATAAGAAAGATCTCAGATGCTTCAATTGCAATGAGAAGGGACACTTTGCTTCAGCCTGTCCCAAGAAGAAGATAGACAACAACAACAACTTCAACAAGAAGAAGAATAACAACAAAAGAAGATATCATGCTCATGCTGTTGAGGATGATGAACCTCCAAAGAAGAAGGCCAGAGCAGAAAGTGATGATGATGACTCATCAAGCGAAGAAGAATATGTTCTAATCTATGCTCTCATATGTACTATCTCTCATGGTTGTAATGATTGGTTAATTGACAGTGGGGCTTCCAAACACATGACTGGGTTTAAAGAATCGTTTGTAAACCTATCTCAACATGAATCACCCCATAAGGTGAAACTTGGGCATGATTATCAATACCCCATTGAAGGAAGTGGTGAAGCCTTGTACAACCTATACTCTAGAAAGTATTTGAAGATGAAAGAAGTTCTTTATGTACCTAGGATCAAGAAGAATCTACTCTCCATCTCTGCATTGGATGCAAAAGGCATGAGGGTTGCATTTGTAGATGGCCAAGTCCTAATGTGGCCAAAGGGTAAAACTATTGATGATGCAGTGGTGATTGGAGAGCAAGAGGGAGGATTGTATAAATTAAAGGGACAACCTGAACATGCCATGGTACATGATTCCATGGAGCCAAGTGAACTTTGGCACAGAAGACTTGAACATATGCACTACATAGCATTACCAATTGCAAGTAAAGCTATAGAAGGTATTCCTGAAATCAAGACCAAGCATGAAGGTGTTTGCAAAGGATGTGCAAAAGGAAAGAACATAAAGAAGGCATTCCCAAGTAGTGAAAGCAAGGCAAAAGGTATCTTGGAAATTATCCACTCCGATGTATGCAGTCCGATGTCATCCATTTCTCTAAGTGGGTATGTTTACTATGTCTCTTTCATTGATGACTTCTCCAGGAAGACTTGGGTTTACTTCTTGAAGAAAAAATATGAAGTATTTGATAAGTTCAAGGAATTCAAAACCTTGATGGAGAACCAAACTGATAAAGAAGATCAAAACATTCAGATACGACAATGGTGGAGAATTCACCTCGGGTGACTTCAAGAAGCTATGCAGTGATTCAGGGATTAAGAGGGAGTTGACTGCTCCTTAGAATCCACAACAGAATGGAGTTGTAGAAAGAAAGAACAGAACAATCATGGAAGCAGCAAGGGCGATGCTGCATGACCAGGATCTTCCTATGCATCTATGGGCAGAAGCATCTAGGACAGCTGTATATGTGCAGAATAGAACACCCCACAAGATATTGGACAACAAGACACCAGAAGAAGTCTTCTCTGGTAAGAAACCTGAAGTCAGCCATCTCAGAATATTTGGTTGTCCAGTATACACTCATGTCCCAAAGAAAAAGAGGACCAAGCTAGATCCTTCAAGAAAGAAGGGTATCTTTGTGGCTTATAGTGAAAGCTCGAAGGCTTACAGAATATACTTTCCAGGGTTCAAGAAGATTGATGTCAGCAGGGATGTGACATTTGATGAAAACTCAGCATTCATCAAATCAAGAAAGACACCTGTTGAAGATTATGAAGAACCTAAGGAAACTAGATTTCAAGACACTACTATGAATGAAGCAATTCTAGATGCAGATCGTGAAACTGAAGATCCGCAAGAACCTGTAGATCCACCTCGTGAGAATAACTCTCACAAGAGGAAACCTAGATGGGATAGAGAGCTCATTCAAGATGTAAAAAGATATGGCATTCTAGAAGAAGAACACAGAGCAAAGAAGAGAACTAGATCACATACCAGCTATGTTGCTTTACTCTGTGATATCATGAACAAAGAACCTTCCACTTATGAAGAAGCAGCAGAAAAGAAAGAATGGAAGGATTCCATGGTCGAAGAATACCAATCAATAATGAAGAATGATGTTTTGGATGTTGTCCCAAGTCCTGAAGGGAAGTCTGTTGTGACTTCCAAGTGGATCTACAAGATCAAGCATGCTGCAGATGGCAGCAGAGAGAAATACAAGGCAAGATTCATAACTCGTGGCTTCTCTCAGAAAGAGGGAATAGATTATGAAGAAACTTTTGCTCCTGTAGCTAGGTACACTTCCATCAGATCAGTACTTGCCCTGGCTGTAGCGATGAAATGGAAGATACACCAGATGGATGTCAAGACTGCTTTCTTCAATGGTGTAGTTGAAGAGGAAGTGTATGTGGGGCAGCCACTTGGTTTTGAAACACATGACAGGGAGTCATATGTGTGCAGATTGAAGAAAGCCTTGTATGGCTTGAAGCAAGCTCCCAGGACTTGGTATGGTAGGATGGACAGTTTCCTATCTAGTTTGGGATTTGCCAACAGTAAAGTAGATTCCAACCTTTACTACAAGGTTGACGAAGGCAATCCTGTGATACTTCTCCTATATGTGGATGACCTATTTGTAACAGGAGATGATAGAATGATTGCCGATACAAAGAGGAAGCTTGCTGTCGAGTTCGATATGAAGGACTTGGGGATGATGCACTATTTCCTAGGTATGGAGGTGTGGCAAAGTGCAGATGGAATCTTCCTTGGACAAGGGAAGTATACAATAGATATCCTGAAGAGGTTCGGGATGATAGATTGCAAGGCCATGGGTACACCTATGGCATCAAACCTGAATCTTCTATGTGATGCTTCATCTGAGCCAGTTGATGTCTCTATGTATCATCAGATGATTGGGTCCTTGATGTACCTAACGAATACGAGACCAGATATTTTCTTTGTAGTGAACACATTGAGCCAGTTCCTAACAGATCCAAGGAGTGTTCACTTGGTTGCTGTAAAGCATATTCTGAGGTACCTGAAGGGTATAGTTGATTATGGGCTCAAGTATGATGTCAATGAAAAGTTTAACCTGCATGGTTATTTTGATTCATATTGGGCAGGTAGTGCTGCAGATAGGAAGAGAACTTCTGGGTGTTGCTTCATTATGGGATCAGGTGTGATCTCTTGGTTTAGTAGGAAGTAGTCCTGCGTACCACTGATTACAAGCGAGGCAGAGTATGTTGCAGCCTGTTGAGCTAGTTGTGAGGCAGTATGGCTTTGGAAGCTACTATCTGAGCTATTTGATCTCCCGCTGGAGACTACTGGTATCTTTTGTGACAACTAGAGCTATGTGAAGCTATCTGAGAACTCGGTGTTCCACGACAGGTCGAAACACATAGAGATCAAATATCACTATATTAGGGATATGCTGTAGAGAGGAGTAGTGAAGCTCCTGTATGTTGCGACGGATGAGCAGAATGCAGATGTGCTAACGAAAACACTAGCCAGAGTGAAGTTTGAATACTTAAGAGAGAGGCTTGGTGTTCTTCAGATTGATGACACTTCGAGGAAGAAGTGATGGATACATTTGCAGGAGCCATTCCAAGCATGGTTACAGGAGGATCCTTCCATGGCTGTGGATGTAATCATTGGATGATGAGCATTAGTACGATGTTCGAGTTTCTACGATATATGATCAGTTGGATCATTTATGTATGTATGCATCATGTTGGATGCCGGATATGATCAGTTGGATCATTTATGTATGTATGCATCATGTTGGATGCTGGATATGATCAATTGGATCATTTATGTATGTATGCATCATGTTGGATGTTGGATATGATCAGTTGGATCATTTATGTATGTATGCATCATGTTGAATGTTGGATATGATCAGTTGGAACATTTGTATGTATTTTTTTATATGCATCATGTTGGATGCTTGGACCATGTATTTGTATATGTATCAAGTGGATACGTTGTATGATCAGGTAGATCATGTATGTTGATATGTATCAAGTATGATCAGGTGGATCATGTATTTTTATCTGTATTAGGTGGATACATTGTATGATCAAGTAGATCATGTATGATTATATGTATTAGGCAGATACTATGTATGCATCAGGTGAATGCATTGTATGATCAGGATGATCATTGATGACGAGCTTCAGGATGTTGCTCCAGATGACATGCATCAGGACGATGCAGCGATGATGATCGGGATGATCATGTGTACATAGGATGATGTATGGTGAGTATCAGGTTGATACTCTGTGGCCGTGGAACAGGTTGTGCAGATAAGCATATAATTTGTGCCCTAGGAGATTTGCAAATAGTCTTTCAAGGTTTTTCCTATGGCATGTAATTTGTACCCTGGGATATCTGGCAAATGCTCTTTCGAGGTTTTGCTTGGGAGGACATATAATTTGTGCCCTGGGAGATTTTTAGATACTCCTTTGAGGTTTTGTCCTATGGCATGTAATTTGTGCCCTAGGAGATCCGATAGGTGTAGCCGTGTGCTCGTAATCAGTCCTAGGATGCTCTTTCGAGGTTTTGCCATGACCACATGTAATTTGTGCCCTGGGAGATCTGATAGGTTGAGTCGTGTGCTCGTAATCAGCCCTGGGATGCTCTTTCGAGGTTTTGTGGTGAACACATGTAATTTGTGCCCTGGGAAATCCTATAGGTTGAGCCATGTGCTTGTATTCAGTCCTAGGATTCTCTTTCAAGGTTTTGTGGTGGGGTCACATGTAATAAGTCTTGGAGATCTGGACAAGATGAAAAAGGCCTTAGATGCTCTTTAGGGTTCTTGCTAGTCAAGAGACTCTTTTAAGGTTTTGTGACGCACGTAATAAGTCCTGAGATTTCCACAGTATGGCCAGTGATGATGAAGACCTACAGGTGGTGGGCCTACATCCAGTATGAAAAAGGACTAGCTCTGTAGAACTTCCTATGACGAGTAGATTCAGAGATTGGTTGAGATAGCAGCAGTGACGATGATGATGTTTCAAGGTCAATGCATTGATGACGATGATCCAGAGAAGAAGACTTGTGCTAGCAGATCTGTGTCGAGAAATACCTTCCTAGTTAAGAGGGAGTGTTGATGTCTATGTAACTTCGGAATGTATTTCATTTATATATTTATTGTACTCCTATAGAGATGTATTATTCCTCTATACGGAAGTGTCATCATTTGTATTGACAAGTGTCGCAAGTTTGTTAACTTGCTGATGGGTTATTAGACCACCTTGTAAGGGGTCAGCCCGAATTAATGTAATATGAAGTTATTGTACCTAGCTAGACAAGTCAGCCCCATAAGGTTATTGGGAAAACAGGACAAGTATAAATAGAGATCGGGAGATCTCGATTTGGATCACTCATAACTCACACTTACTTCACTCGGAAAGTGGCGCACATGTGAGGAGGAGGATCAGCTTCTAAGAGGAGTCTATCTCTTGTAGTTTGGTTGTACTTTGGTTGTGCTATTCCTCTATCTATCTCTGAGGAAGTTGTGCGGATTTTCACCTTAGGGTTTTACCCACAGAAACTCTGTGTGTCTATTGTCTCCCATGCTTTTGATTCTTGTGATGATTGACATGCTTGTTATGATTGATATGCATTGATATACTGTACATGTTCTCTTAGTAAAGATCCGAGAGTATATTGAGTTAATGCTCAAAATTTAACATTGTAAACCTAAGGGTTCTGCCTTCATAAATGTAAAGACATGACCTATGGGTCTTGATCTATAAATAAGGAAATTTTGTAAAGAAAGGGTTAACTCTTCACTTTGTTTATTTTTACTGAATATTGCTAGATCTGTAAGATTGAACCATTGTAAAGGCTCTGCAGCTGAGTGCGCAGAGACCTAATTTTGAGAGAGAGAGAAGAGCATATGCAACTGAGTGCACAGACGAAGAACTATTGTACCCTTTCCTAAGATATTAAACAATAGTTCTTGTCGATGTAGCTTCCCATCTGTTAGGAACCTATGTCAACCCTTCTCTTTACTATGTTAGTATATTGTTGTTGGACGTTGTTAGGAACCTATGTCAACCCTTCTCTTTACTATGTTAGTATATTGTTGTTGGACGCATATGCTTTGTAAGTCGTCCCGTAGTATTTGTTGATCCGTAGTTTATATTAGCCCATAGTATTGACCCATAGTATTGGACGCATATGCTTTGTAAGTCGTCCCGTAGTATTATATGTCCCATGGTTTTGACTCATAGTATTGGGCATAGACTTAGTATATAAGTGTGTGTTGAGGTCATTGAAGGACCGTGAAGTTATTTGTATTGAGCTTGCTCAAAGGAGGTTGCCCCCTCGAAGTGGCCTGTGATCAATACAAAAGTGATTCTGAGTTCTGTCATTTCTGCTATTTCACGTATTCTTGTTAATTAATTGTTGCAGGTGCCTCACACCATCCGAGGGGTGAACCACGTTAAACCTTGTGTTATGTGATTGTTGTGTATGAATGCCATTATTTTTACTTAAGTTACTTACAGTGCATGCATAAAATTACTTTGTTTACTTTTATCTGTATTCACCACGGAAGGGGCGGAGTAAGATGATTAGTAGTTCATGTATGGATGAATGTTAACAGTCAAGCACCTATAAATCTGTGAATGAATGGATCTATGAGATAAACACACAGTTAATTGTTAAGGTTAAATCGCGGTATCAAAGCACACAGCACCACACATCTCACTCATCTGTATAAGTTATGATGTTTATTGGCCTGAGTAATAATGAATGATTAAGGATTATCCAATAAAGTTGAATAGAAGTGATTAGATCTCATAAACAACCGTGCGGTCTAGTTGACGTGCCAATCCATAAGAAGTACTGCGCGATAAGCTATTGATAACTTATGATCGTAGAGTGGAAGTAATCCCACTGCCTACTCAGTGGATGCGTTGGGGGCACAAGCATCCTTCCTCGTTGTGGCATTCGATGCAGACTAGAAGACCTTGCGTAGTCTCTATCCGTAGTACGCAGTCTATCACCACGCTACGCATTAACAAGTTGAAACACTCACATCACAAGGTTGTGGAAACCTGCTTCTGCAACCAACCCCTCAACTTCACCTCGGGTGAGACCTCAGGATGCTTGCAGTCTGTTGTCGAAAGGGCCGGTGAATAGGGGTTTTGTTGGTATCTTGTAACGTGAAGTACCTGGGTCTACAGTGGAAAACCTCTAGAACAGTGCTGCAACCAACATACTGACCCAACACAAACAGAGAGGGATCGCTCTTAAACTTATGAAAGACTGGAAATACTCAAAGTTGTCAGCAATGAGCAAACACATCAGCCTTCATTACTCAAAATATTCAATCAAAACATACACAGAAGGTCAGATTTCTCATGGGACAAATTGTGTGAAAGTGATGGAGGGATAATCACGAGGAAAAAACGTTGGGCGATGGATTCAAGGCGTTACACATAAATCAGATAACATTGCCGTAGTGTGAACTATTAGAACATAAGCAAGGTAGCCACTTGGTTGCCGTCGTAATGCTATTTTCTGGTGGTAAAAGAAGAAAATAAGAACAGACCATTGATATGAGCATTCAGCAAAGATGAATTCGATATAAACTTTAGTAGCAGTATTGAGTGAATACCTGAGATAATAACCAAAGCTTGTTTCCAAGATTTCGAAGCTATTATACACTGATCTCAGATATGAAAGAAAAAACATAATGTAAATGCATAATAGGAAGTACGAGCACATAGAGAAGAAAGAAAGAACTGACTACAAGTAAAGCAACACATGAATCTCTGCAAAACAGTCTACCATAGGCACTGCACATCGTATTAATATAAAAGTCTCAAAACCGGGCTCGCCCCTCAAGCCTTAGCTGAATGATTTTCCAACCCATAGTTCTTTTATTTCAATGCTCTTATAGGCTTCCAACCTTGAATTGGTCCATGGGAAACAAACCAAATTATGCTACCACCTTGACATCCCCAAAATTGGGAAATATTACCTATGTGTCAAGTTCAAAATAGACTGAATAAGATGGGAAACAGAAATACCATTAGCAGGATGCCACCCTACTCCTAAGCCTTTAATTGGCCTTGCGAATCAAAGAAGTTTTCCATTCTCAAAAATTTGTCTTCCTACGATTCTTATTTTGGAGGGGGAGGTGTCGCTTCCTCAGTGGGGATCATGAAATCCTTGAGAATCTCCGTGCCCTACTGGATGTCTCGCTCCTCTTCAAGGGTCTCCTTCCTTATCCGGCATCAGACTCTTTTGTACACCTGTCGCCCTTCGGGTTCTTCCTCTTCGTCAGTGCTACTAGTCTACACGTGGTCGAATATCACAAGAGATCGAGGAGCATGTTCCTCCTCCACCTCAACCCACGCCTGTTCGAGCATAAAAACCACATCGAGTTCCAGCTCCTTCTCCATGACCTGTCTCTAACTGAAAAGATACCCGAGCTTCCAGGTGCACCACCTTTCCCATATGTTGATTTTGAACAGGGGATGCAGGGACCATATCCATAACTATCATAATGATGACAAAATATACGTGTGGCCACATTCACCATGATGACCTAACAGAACCTCCCAGTCGAGCGACAATGATGCTCAAGGCTCAAGCTGACTTAGAAAATGCTTGGCAAAGATCTCCAGATAGACGTAGAAGTATATGACTGCACTGAGGTGGCCTCCCGTCCTATCTACAATCATTCTGGTGGAAGTAGAGTGGCCTTTGAGCTATCTATCCTCCTTGTCCTATTGGTATTTTGACCATCGAATTGCTCGGGTCACATCATGTTCATAGCTTTTAGGCTGACTGATAGCCTGCATAAGTAATTTATTCTCTGCCCTGCACCTTTATCACCTGATGCTCTAGCACCTACCGCGTCAGTGCTTATAGTGCCTCCCACTATGAAATTCCATTGTCCCTGCAAATTTGACGCCTGGCATCTTTAGCCTTCTATCTAAAGTTTAATATAGGTGGCCACAAGGGTTTGGTGGTTCCCAAGGAGAAAACCCGTCCCTATGCAGCGATGATGAACTTCCTCGGAAAAAACCCTCAAACTCGAGGAAAAACATAATTTGATCAATGCAATAAAGGGAAAAGGGTGACTGAACCCCTCCATACATGTCTAAACCCTCATCCTTCTCCTTATTTTAGGTATAGACCGTTGAAACCCTATATCAAATGCATTCAAACCCTGTCCCCCATAGTCAATTTAACCTTAACATTCTCGGAAACGGGTTCCTAATCTACCTTCTGGCCGCAAATGGACTTAGATTTGCTGATCATGGAGGTCACAAGGCCCTACCTGTCATTGAAAAGTCCTGAGAAAGACTCCTGTGATCATTTTCTTCATCTTCCACATGCTCGGAGTCTCCCGACCCCGACAGCTCCAAGACACAAATGTCAACTCTCATGTGTGTCTTCATACATATAACCCTTTCTCTTTAGACTTCGGTCTTCTTTACCGGCTGTCTGCCTCTCTCCTTCATTGATATCTCATGCACTGATCTCAACCATCCAAATATGATCCCCTTTAGCTGATTTGACAATCCCTTACATCCACCATAGAATTGTCCTTCCCACTATGATCACCGTCCATTCACTAGCACCATACACCAACCAAGCGGTGTTGCATCTCCCTAAACCAGTTTCCATTACCAATCATCCCCTTTGCGACAAGTCCTAGTGCCTACACCTGGCCAATGGTTTTTCCCATTGCAACCACCATCCTATTTATCCAGTGCGCATCTCCCCGATGCGACAATCAACGAGGACCATCGATCTATCACAAGACAATCTAAACCATTTCTTCTGTCACATTGCACTTGCGCCTTTCTGAACTTCGAATTCTAACCATAGGATCTTTTCCGGCTCGTCTTGGTCATCCATGTGGTCAGCAATATTCCCTTCTGCCTTAGCGGTATCGCATCCCCACAAGCTATTTTTGCATACCGCCCTTTCCATTCGCAATACCTCCTGCACGCAAAATGTAGCACCTCGGTTTTCCCATCGCAACCAACTATCTTCCCTTATGCTCTGCACACTTTGGTCATGCGATGATCAACGGGGGCCGTTGATCTCCCTCTTGCGTCCATCCAACGGTGGGAACCTGTACGATGGTTAACTTTGAAATATTTGGCCTTGAACTATAGACTTTGGCTCCTTTTTGGTTATTTTGGTCGCATTTTAATGATTTATTTTTCCATGCCTTTGCTCTCTCTCATATTTAAAACCCCCACATCATCTTTTCTTATGCCTTAGCACCTGGCCATGAAAAATAAAGGGAATTTAGGCTTTCTTCAGGGAAATTTTTGAGATACCCCCTTATTCCACCTCCATACTTATGTTGTAGAAATCAGGTGCTAACAACTGGCTCCAACTAGGGATGCTATCCTCCCTGTGAGGTAGCAAAGAACACCGTCGACCAGGTGCCTTATCCATTGGGTTGCCTATGCAGGAAAATATTCCTGGTAGAATGCTTGGAGGGTTTGTCTGAAATCATTCATGGAAAACCTATGGGGATTCTGCTGTGAGGTGTATCCTATGGTGGCCTTTCCCCAACCCAAAAATGCTCTGCTCTTCTGCAGACTGAAAACTTCTTGAAATCAAAACCCAAAACTGAACTGTACATTCTAAAAATAGACTGAAAATCGCAGAAAAGATGCTTTCCATGTCAAGCTTATTTATATACAGACTACTCCATCCAAGAGACCGTGGCCCTAGGTTATACAAAAAATTTAGTGTAACCAGTCCAGCAGCTGACATCCCAGGTGAGTATTCTCATCATGCCTGACTAATTTCAGAACAACGAGGGTCAATGGCACTAGGCGATGATGGTGGGCAAGGACCTCTTGGGTGAACCCAAACCGTGCACCTCGACCGATGAAATTTTCCATATACTCTGTCGCTGGATCATATAAAACATGGTACATTCTGCACTCCTCTTGTATCTTAGCAGATTTTCTCTCAGAAAAGATCTAAGTAGGCCATTCATTACCCCAAGTGCTCATGTCAGGCCTAGGGATTGCATACCTTTGACAAACTCCAATCAAAACCCAAAGATCATGCGTATTTGAAACTTCATGATGTGGCCATCCCTTTGTAACTTGGGAGGCTACTTCAGCACAAGACTTCTCTACCACCTCTCCTCTTGGGCTACTTTTGATCCCTGGGTTGAAAACCCGGTTCTGCTATAGAAATTCAAAAGAAAATTCACCCTATCCCTCGAAAAGGTCTAGAAAAGGCCATTCTTCTTGAAACCCAAACTCGAGGTTTGAGAAACTAGTATGAAAATTATGTTGCCTAGCCCGGTCTCCCTCAAGTACCTTGATTACCTGGTCAGTTGGCTGAAGATATTGGCCAAGCCTGAAAACTTCTTCAAGGATTCTATAATCGTCTTCCACCCCCAACGTGGATTTTGTATAAGAATCACGTGGGTCACCCTGGTCATCTTCAAGCCTTTCAGGAATCTGGTCAACCTATCGAAGGCACATGCCGGCCCCAAGAATTTCTTCGAGGACTCCATATTTTTCCTCAAGGATCACATATTCTTCCTCGAGGGTCCTATACTGCTCTTCAAGGACTCTGTACTCTCTTTCAGCTTTAATCTAAAAAGAAACCTCTGTCTCTTGGGGATCCTCCAGGCACCTCGGATCGCCAGTTTTTCCTTCCTCCTGCAGATGATGGCAAGGTTCCTCCTGCAGAGTCTCATGGCTTTCTTCATTCATGGCTTCAAGGATTTCCCTTATTCTGGAGAATGATTCTGCTTCGGGGAAAAGGATTTCACCACCTGCGGGCTCAATATTCTGATGGATATCAATGGGGACTTGGGGCCTGCCACCGAGTTTCCTTCTTTGGCTGGTCCTCCCAACTGGTGAAACTGACTGCATTAAGGCTCATCTTTATCTTCTACTTCAAAAAATCTTATGAAGTTCTCCAAACTGTCTCCTTCATATTCATCATACTTAGGTGGATTGAAAACTTCATTAAAACCATCAGCAACAGAAACTTCAACAAACTAATTGCAAGTTACATAAAACAAACCAGAATTACCTTACTCTAGCACCTCATCGGGTTGCTCAATTTTCTGCTCATTCTGGGAAAGATTGGACTATAAGGGAAGTTCCCCTTGTTCATGTCCTTCTTCAAATCTTAATTCTTCTTTAATATTTTCCTCCTTGTCTTGGTTTGATAATTTCTCAGACATCCTAAGATTGTCTTCAACCTCCAATGCATCAATGAACATATGCTACAAATTGGAAGACCTTCTCTCCAAAAGATGAAAAGACAAATTAGGAGGAAAAATAGATGCATAGTTTAATTTAGCAATATTCTCTGGGGGCTGAATTTCCTTAGGCATGTTATAATAGAAGCTTGAAAACCTCCTGTTAAAGCGATACATGGTCTCATCTTCTTGCATTCTCATGGAGTAGAACTCTGAAAGAACTAGTTCCCATGGCCTTCTTTTGCCCCAAAATCCCAAAAAGGCATCAGACAACTCTCTCCATGCATCAATAGATCCAGGCTGCAAATGGTTAAACCATTTCTTTACATCTCCTTGGAGGACTTGGTGAAATCCCTCATACACACATCATCATGTTCTACTTCAAAAAGGTCCAAGAAGTGCTTGAAACCTTGAAGGTGTTTCTTAGCAGTAAGACTTTTGGATCCTCCATCAAAAATAGGAAGGTATTTATGGTACTTGGGAGGGAAATCATGAAGAACAGGGGGCAACCCTAAAGGGATATATCTCTGCTGAGGTTTGGAAGGCAAGGAAGTATGTACAAGGCGAATATCATCAGCCTCACTCCCATGGGATTTGCAAGGCTGGTTGTAGATCTTACATGGCTCAGAAGAAGGGATGGGATCAGCTCTGGGGGTGAAAGGAGGATGTACATTTTCAAAATCTAGTGAAGCATATACAAAAGAGGCTCTCTCATGGCTTAGAGCTCTTCGTTGAGACATGAATTTTTTGATATATATACATAAGGGAAAGAGGAGACCAATATAGAAGAAAAAGACCTCTTTGAAGAGATTGATACTTTGATACCTGGACCTTGATTCTTCCATGTCTAAGGAAACTGAGCTCGTTCTCCAGTGGAGTCTGCAGATTGAACTTGAATAATGAGTGGAGTCACCAGGTGGTTAATATGCAACCCCTCTTATGTCTGACTGTTGTCCACCATCAACGATGAGATCTAAAACTTTGTCATTCTCCCAGGGATGATAAAATATTCGCTCCCCGACAATGGCGCCAATTTGTTAACACCCAAAATGTACCACAAGGTTGCGGGGAGGTAGAATCGGGGTAACCACTAACCAATTTATCTTGTGCTACTGACCCAACAAAAACAGAGAGGGATATCTCTTAAACTTATGAAAGACTGGAAATACTCAAAGTTGTCAATAATTAACAAACACATCATCCTTCATTACTCAAAATATTCAATCAAAACATACACAAAAGGTCAGATTTCTCATGGGACAAATTGTGTGAAAGTGTTGGAGGGATAATCACAAGGAAAAATCATTGGGCGATGGAGTCAAGGAGTTACACATAAATCAAATAACAGTGTCGTATTGTGAACTATTAGAACAGAGGCAAGGTAGCCACCCGCTTACCGTCATAATGCTGTTTTCTTGTGGTAAAAGAAGAAAATAAGAACAGACCATTGATATGAGCATCCAGCAAAGATGAATTTGATATCAACTTTAGTAGAAATATTGAGTGAATACCTAAGATAATAACTAGAGCTTGTTTCCAACAATTCTAAGCTATTATACATTGATCTCAGATATGAAAGGAAAAACATAATGTAAATGTATAGCAGGAAGTACGAGCACATAGAGAAGAAAGAAAGAACTAACTACAAGTAAATCAACACATGAATCTTTGCAAAACAGTCTACCATAGGCACTACACATCATATTAATATAAAAGTCTCAAAACTGGGCTCGCCCCTTAGGCCCTAGCCAAATGATTTTCCAACCCTTAGTTCTTTTGTTTCAATGCTTTTATAGGCTTCCATCCTTGAATTGGTCCTTAGGAAACAAACAAAATTATGTTTCCAGCTTGATAGCCCCAAAATAGGGAAATATTACCTACATGTCAAGTTCAAAATAGATTGATTAAGATGGGAAACAGAAATACCATGAGTAGGACGTCACCCTACTCTTGAGCCTTTAATTGGCCTTGTGAATCAAAGAAGTTTTCCATTTTCAAAAATTTGTCCACCTGCGACTCTTCTGCTGGAGGGGGAGGTGTCGCTTCCTCAGTGGGGATCACGAAATCCTTGAGAATCTATGTGCCCTACTAGATGTCTTGCTCCTCTTTTGGGGTCTCCTTCCTTATCCGTCGTTAGACTCTTTTGTACACATGTCGCCCTTTGGGCTCTTCCTCTTCGTCAGTGCTGCTAGTCTCCACGTGGTCGAATATCACAGGAGATGGAGGAGCCTATTCCTCCTCCACCTCATCCCACGCCTGTTTGGGCATAAAAACCACTTCGAGTTCCTGCTCCTTCTCCATGACCTATCTCTAACTGAAAAGATACCCGAGCTCCTAGGTGCACCACCTTTTCCATATGTTGATTTCAAACAAGGGACACAAGGACCATATCCATAACTGTCATGATGACGACAGCAGATACGTGTGGTCACATTCGACATGATGACCTGACAGAACCTCCAAGTCGAGCGACAATGATGCTCAAGCTTCGAGCTGACATAGAAAATGCTTGGCAAAGATCTTCGGATAGACATAGAAGTATATGATAGCGCTGCGGTGGCCTCCCGTCCTATCTGCAATAATTCTGGTGGCAGTAGAGTGGCTTATGAGCTATCTATCCTCCTTGTCCTATCATCATTTTGACTGTCGAATGGTGTGGGTCACATCATGCTCGCAGCTTTTAGGCCGGCTGATAGCCTGCACAAGAAATTTATTCTCTACCCTGCACCTTTATCACCTGCTACTATGGCCCCTACCACATCATCGCTTATAGCACCTCCCACTATGCAATTCCATCGTCCCTACAAATTTGGCAGCTGGCATCTTTAGCCTTTTGTCTCAAGTTTAATATAGGAGGCCAGAAGGGTTTGGTGGTTCCCAAGGAGAAAACCCGTCTCTATGCAGCGATAACGAACTTCCTCGAAAAAATCCCTCGGACTCGAGGAAAAACATAATTTGATCAACGTGACAAAGGGAAAATGGCGACTGAACCCCTCCATACATGTCTAAACCCTCATCCTTCTCCTTATTTCAGGTATAGACCGTCGAAACCCTGTATCAAATGCATTCAGACCCTATCCCCCAGAGCCAATTTAACCCTAATATTCCCAAAAATTGGTTCCCAATCTGCCTTCTAGCCGCAAATGGACTTAGATTTGCTAATAGCGGAGGTCACAAGGCCCTACCTGTCATTGAAAATTCCTAAGAAAGACTCCTATGATCGTTTTCTTCGTCTTCCACATGCCCAGAGGCTCCTGACCCCGATAGCCCCAAGACACAAATGTCAACTCTCATGTGTGTCTTCATATGTATAACCCTTTCTCTTTAGAATTCGGTCTTCTTTGCTGGCTGTCTACCTCTCTCCTCCGTTGATCTCCCGTGCACTGATCTCGACCATCCAAATATGATCCCCTTTATCTGATTTGACAACCCCTTACATCCACCATAGAATTTTCCTTCCCACTATGATCTCCACCGTCCATTCACTAGCACCGTACACCAACCAAATGGTGTCGCATCTCCCTAAACCGGTTTCCATTACTGCTCATCCCATTTGCGACAAGTCTTGGTGCTGACACCTGGCCAATGGTTTTTCCCAATGCAACCACCATCCTCTTTATTTAGTGGGCATCTCCCCGATGCGACAGTCAATGAGGACCATCGATCTATCACAGGACAATCTAAACTGTTTCTTTTGTCACATTGCACTTGCACCTTTCCGAACTCCTACTTCTAACCATAGGATCTTCTCTGGCTCATCTTGGCCACCCATGTGACCAGCAATCTGCCCTTCTGCCTTAGCGGTATCGCATCCCCACGAGCTATTTTTGCATACCGCCCTTTCCATTCGCGATACCTCCTACACGCAACACGTAGCACCCCGATTTTCCCATCGCAACCACCTATCTTCCCTTGTGCTCTGCGCACTTTGGTCATGTGACGATTAATGAGGGCCATTGATCTCCCTCTTGCATCCATCCAATGGTGGTAACCTATGCAATGGTTAACCTTTGAAATATTTGGCCTCGGACTATAGACTTTGGCTTGTTTTTGGTTATTTTGGTCGCATTTTAATGATTTATTTTGCCATGCCTTTGCTCTCTCTCATATGTAACACCCCCACATCATCTTTTCTCATGCCTTAGCACCTGGTCATGAAAAATAAAGGGAATTTAAGCTTTCTTCAGGGAAATTTTTGAGATACCCCCTTATTCCACCTCCATACTTATGTTGTAGAAATCAGGTGCTAACAATGTGTTTGATATTTTACCTTCTACTTCGACCATGGTGGATTGATGGCTTGCTTGTCTGCCTTCTAGGGAAGCACATATACTGGGTGTCTGTGCCATGTCTTCCATGGTTTATTCCTCCTATAAATTATTTTGAAATATAGTGTCTTTATTCGAGCAATCTTTGTAGTAATGGGATCCTTGATATCCCCAACATCTACCTGGTATAGGAGTTGTTCTAGTTACTCTATCCATTGTTGGCTTATTAACACTTTGTGCTGGCATATTTGACTGTGCCCCGAATTTATTGAAATTCCTATTAGCTGGAAAACTGTTGTTCTTCCTTAGGTAGGGAGGTATTCTAAATCCTCATATCCGGTTGTCAAAAGAGGCTATTATCTTCTCCTTCTTCTTCTTTATGTTCTCAGTTCGGTGCTGGTTGTGCTCATAGTAGAGCCTAGCCTTATATAAAGCCACTTCCAAGGTCTTGGGTGCATCAAATTCAATTTTATCTCTGTAAAACATAGGAATGCACCCTAAGAACTGTTGTATTTTTACTTTCTCATCCCTTATGTAGGGTACATAGTGTAAAAGTTCCAAGAATCTGTTGATCAAAGCATCCATGGTAAGTAATTTCCGTTTTAGTTCGTGGAATTCCTTTATTTTCTTATCGAAAAATCTTTCTAACATGGATTTATCTTGAAATAGTTTTCTAAAGGATCTCCACTTGAGTTCCGTATTTTTTAGTTTCTTAGTGTGTCATAAATCGTGCCACCATATGGAAGCTTTTCCACTCAAGTTGTAGATGGCCAAATGAGCCTTCATAGGACTAGAATAATCATGTACCTGAAAGTATTTGTTAATCCCTAAAAGCCATTCTTCAGCTTTCTCTCCTGAATCTAAGTCTCCTTTGAAAGTATTTGTTAATCCCCAAAATCCATTCTTTAGCTTTCTGGAACTCTCCCTACAAACTATCTTCTTTATTGTGTTTCTTCTTATGAGGGGACAATACATAAGAATCTGAAGAATTCTCATAGTCATGGCCCAAGGTGTTGGATGAGTCAGAGTGGTTTGGCGACTCCTCATGTTTCTTAAATTCTGGGCTACTGTCTCTTTCTTCATGGTGTTGTTTACCCATAGATCTATTTGTTGAGTGTGTTGTTCGTCTATGGTTTCTCTTTCCAATTAAGGTTTGCGGTAGTGATTCATTTACCTCATGTTGTTCTCGTCTCTCCCTTAAGTTATCATCCTCAAAACTTCGAAACTCTGCTTGTAGGCTATATACTATTTTCAATAAGACCGAAGCTTTGACTGTCTCGAGATTGTCATTTAGTTCTATTATCAGTTCCTCTTCCCAAGGTGGTGACTTCAAGTTCCCATGATGACTGTCTTCCCTTTCAACATTCATGATGTTTGTCAGTTCTGAAAGAAATATTCAATGTGCAGGCAAACAAGATTTATCAGTTTTACTCATTCATGATTTTGCAGCGGTTTAAGTAGTTTAGGCTCATAGGGCTTGAGTATTTGAATTTGGGCTCTGATACCACTTGTAATGTCCCTAAAAAATACACCTGAAATTTTTTTATTTTTATATAAGGTCATAAACAGTCGTAAAACATATGATTCTTTAAATTAAATTCAGTAGTGGTTAAATACTGATATCCTTACTTGTTTGATTTTTGTTTGATTTCTTTTGCTTGTTTCGGAGAGAGTCGGCACCTAATTGTTATGTAATAACTTGATATATCATTTAGCTCATGACTATGATATTTATTCTCGATGAATGGATTTGATTTGTGACCCTGATTCATATTGGAAAATAGAATCATCTTTGGCTATGCTTTTTCAATACTTGTTTACTTTACTTTATCATAAGTGGGTAGATGTTCTTAATATATCCGTAGATGGATCCTAGATCCCTGGTTTCCTAGGTTTTACTTATCGTATTTATAAGCTAACCCTATCTCTATCTTTCTCTGCATGTGGTTTTGGAATGACTCACGCTAAGTCTTATGCCATGTCCTAAATTCATAAGGTTTATACTTGTGCAAGGTAAAAGGAAAAAGGGGACAAGGTCCCAATGCAAGACCATGCCATGGTCGTGCCTAGCGAAACTTGGTGATGGTTTTCTATGGAATTAAGTGATTTTGTTAAAACCCCTTGGTCTCAATCTTAAGGATAAGAGAATACAATTGAAAGTTTAGTGGGGTTGGTTGGCATTTAATAGGGCCCATGTGATGGCAGGCGCTTGCAATGTGGGAAGGCTTCCATGCTGGCATTTGCATTCAATTGAGGCAAGTGAAGGGTTTTACTATTGCAGTCACAATTTTGGATGTATCGTTGGGTTAATGCGACTTGTTGTAGAAGAGGGAAGTAAAGGCTTCCTTGTTGGTTGTGGAGCCAGATATTCTAGTATCATAGATGATATTGTCTCAGTCGTGCACCCCAGAGGACTGTACACTCATTCCCCTACCTTGGGTATCGGGGGCAATGCCCCTGAGAAAAAATTTTGGGGTTGTTTTCGCCAACAGTTTTTCGGGCCCATGGTTTTGGGTATCCCGTGGTATTTTTCCATTGTATTTCCCTTAAAAAAGAAAGACATTGTAACATGACTAGGGTTCATGTATTAGGTTTTATGCCTTGTAAATATATCTGAGATCGGAAGAGAGACTGTGAGACAGTGAAGAGGAAGTGCAATGGTTGTGCTACAGGTTGTATCCCTTCACTTTGCTGGACGACATAATAATAAGGACCGGAAAATTTCAGTGTGGACGTAGCCCAAGTTGGGGTGAACCACAATATATCTGTGTCTCTCTTGTAATGTGTGTGTGATTATATTTTCATTTCTGTTTATTGTTATTTCTCTGTGATCCTGTTTTTCTAACATTCCTCTCTACGTTGTTTCTGGAGGTGACTTGCACATGACCAAATCTACGCTCTTGGTCTGTGAACCACTTATACTATGAAACGAGAACTCGACACAATTCTCATTTTTCTCTCTAATAATTTTAGGAGCTAATTTTACCTCCGTTTCAAAAAGGGTTGATACCTGTATCACACATTTTCATTTTGAGGCATTTTTTTGGGCGTTTGACACACCTTTGTTGTAAAGTAATTTTAATTTCTATTTTTAAGTGTGCTTTTTAGAAATTTAACAAAAAACATACATTTAGAAGCTAGCGATAATGAAAAATACATACATTTTTGAAATTTATCTTTAAAATTGAATCATAAATAAGACATTTTTATGGAAAAAATAGTAAAAAAATCGAGAAAATTAAGACATTGAAACCCATTTTGAACATATTTTTAGACATTTTTGTATAAAAATGATACTATTTCACATTATTTTCCATAATATTTAACCCCCTAACCAATTATTATTAAACTTAAAAAAATTACATTCCCCCCTCCTACCCTAACCCTAACCTTACCCCCCAACAAACTATTACAAAAGTTAAAAAAATAATTATAATGCGCCCCTCCTACACTAACCCCCCTAACAAACTATTAATAATTTTATTTAAAATTTACATTTAAAAACATAACTAAATCTCCTACCCTAACCCCCCAACCAACCATTAATAAACGTTTAAAAAAATTAAATTTAAAAAAATAAAGTAGATTTCTTAATTCCTTAGGCCCCTACATTACCCCCTAGCTTAACCCCCCCAAAAATTACATTCCCTAATGCCCTAGCCACTACCTTAACCCCTTGATGTTACCCCCATTACCCCTCACACATTGTTTTAACTAAAAAAAAATTAAAACCCAACTTAAAAAAATTAAAAAATCAAAACAAAAACAAAAATAAAATCTAAACATTACCCATATAACAAAAAACAAAATAACAAAAAAAAAACAAATTTCCCCCTCCCCTCAGTCGGCTCCCTCCTCCCCTCCCCCATAGCTCACTAACCGCTCCCATTCCCTCTCCTCCACTGCCCTTCCCCTCCACCCACCATCTCCCTCCTCCATTTTGCTTCCCCCTCCGCCCTCCCCATCCCTCCTCCATTTCCCTTCGCCCTCTGCCCGCCCCTCCCCCTCCTCCTAACTTCCCCCTCCCCCTTCCCCTTCCCCCTCCCCCTCCCCCTCCTCCCATGTGCTCCCTCATCCCCTCCCTTGTCGCTCCCCTCCCATCTCCCTCGCTGCCCTAGGCACAAAAAAGGTCACCCCTTTGAGAGGCCTTTTTTGCGCCCAGGGTAGCGGAGGAGAGGGGAGGGGAGCGACAGGCATCACGCGGCCCAAAGGGGCAGCCTTTTTTGCGCCCAAGGCAATGGTGGAGAGGGTATGGGAGAGGGGCCATGTTAAATTTTCATAATTTACTTCAATCTGATCTAGGATCTTAACTAAGAGAACAACATGTACAACAAATCTACAGCATAACAATCATGGACATAATAATGCAAGCACACAAGAGACACAGAGTTTACTTGGGGAAAACCATAAAGGTGAAAAACCCCAATTACTTCCTCAGAGATAGATAGAGCAATGATACAACTAGAATACAAGAGATAGTCTTCTCCTAGCAGCAGAGCCTCCTCCTCCACCAGTGCGCCACTCTCCCAAGTGTGAGTGAGAGAATAGAATGTGTAAAATGAGAGAGACACAATCTCTATTTATACACTAACTTGACTTGACCTTTACTCAACTAGGTCAGCCTCAACTTAACCACTTAACATAATGCTGACTGGGCCGACCCCACTAGGGTGGTCTAATAACCCTTTGACCCACATGGCCGACCCCCAATAGGGTGGTCTAATAACCCTTCGACCCACATGACTTATATAGGGCCGACCCCAACAAGGTGGTCTAATAACCCATCAAGTATAAGTTACAACACTTACAATATAAATGACGACACTTTCGTATAGAGGAATAATAACATCTCTATAGGAATACAATATACATATATGTGAAATACATTCCGAAGTTACATATACATCAACACTCCCTCTTAACTAGGAAGGTATTTCTTGACACAGGTCTTCTAGCAAAAGTCTTATTCTCTGGATCATTGTCATTGGATAATTGTCATCGAGTCATCATCATCGTCACTGCTGCTACTATCTCAATCAATCTCTGAATCTACTCATCATAGGAAGTTCTACAGAGCCAGTCCTTTTTCATATTGGATGTAGGCCCACCACCTGCAGGTCTTCGTCATCACTGGCCATACTGTGGAATCCTCAGGACTTATTACGTGCGTCACAAAACCTCGAAAGAGCATCCCATGCTGTTACGAGTACACGGCTCTACCTATAGGATCTCCCAGGGCCATATTATATGTGACCTCACCACAAAACCTCTCAAGAGCATCCCAGGCTGTTATGAGCACACAGCTCTACCTATAGGATCTCCCAGGGACAGGTTATATGTGGTCACCACAAAACCTCGCAAGAGCATCCCAGGCTGTTACAAGCGCACAGCTCTACCTATAGGATCTCCCAGGGACAGATTATATGTGGTCATGGAAAAACTTCGCAAGAGCATCCCAGGCTGTTACGAGCACACAGCTCTACCTATAGGATCTCCCAGGGATAGATTATATGCCATAAGACAAAACCTCGAAAGAGCATTTGCCAGATATCCTAGGGCCAGATTATATGCCATAGGCAAAACCTCAAAAGACTATTTGCATATCTCCCAGGGCCAAATTAAATGTCCTCCCAGAGCAAAACCTCGAAAGAGCATATGCCAGATATCCCAGGGCCAAATTATATGTCCTCCCAGAGCAAAACCTCGAAAGAGCATATGCCAGATATCCTAGGGCCAAACTATATGCCATAGGCAAAACCTCAAAAGACTATCTGCAAATCTCCCAGGGCCAAATTATATGCTCATCTGCACAACCTGATCCACGGCCATAGAGTATCAACCTGATACTCACCATACATCATCCTGATGTATACATGATCATCCTGATCATCATCACTACATCATCCTGCTGCAAGTCATCTAGAGCAACATCCTGAAGCTTGTCATCCACGATCATCCTGATCATATCATGCATCTACTTGATGCATACCAAGTATCTACCTGATATATATCATCATACATGATCTACCTGATCATACAATGTATCCACCTGATACAAATACAAATACATGATCCACCTGATCATACATGATACATATCAACATACATGATCTACCTAATCATACGATGTATCCCCCTGATACATATACAGATACATGGTCCAAGCATCCAACATGATGCATATACAAAATACATACAAATGATCCAACCGATCATATCCAGCATCCAACATGATGCGTACATACATAAATGATCCAACTGATCATATCCAGCATCCAACATGATGCATACATACATATACATATAAATGATCCAACTGATCATATCCAGCATCATCCTGATGCATATACAGAGCAGTAACTGGAGCATCATCCTGATGCTCATCATCCAGCACTTACATCCACAGCCATGTGAAGGATCCTCCTTCCAACATGCTTGGAATGGCCTCTGCAAATGTGTCCATCACTTCTTCCTCGAAGTGTCATCAATCTGAAGAACACCAAGCCCCTCTCTGAAGTACTCGAACTTCACTCTGGCTAGTGGTTTCGTCAGCACATCTGCAATCTGCTCGTCCGTCACAATGTACAGGAGCTTCACAGCTCCTCTCTGCACCATATCCCTGATATAATGATATTTGATCTCTATGTTTTTTGACCTGTCATGAAACACTGGGTTCTCGGATAACTTCACACAACTTTGGTTATCACAAAAGATACCAGTAGCATCCAATGGGAGATCAAATAACTCAGACAGTAGCTTCCATAGCCATACTGCCTCACAACTAGCTGAACAGGCTACAACATAGTATGCCTCAGCTATACTCAGTGTTACGCAGGACTACTTCCTGCTGAACCAAGAGATCACACCTGATCCCATACTGAAGCAGCACCCAGAAGTGCTCTTCTTATCTGTAGCACTGCCTACCCAATCTGAATCAACATAACCCTGCAGGTTAAACTTTTGATTTGCATCATACTTGAGCCCATAATCCACTGTACCCTTCAGATACCTCAGAACATGCTTTACAACAACCTGGTGAACACTCCTCGAATCCGTCAGGAACTAGCTCAATGTGTTCACCGCAAAGCAAATATCTGGTCTCGTATTCATCAGGTACATCAAGGACCCAATCATCTGACGATACATAGAGACATCAACTGGCTCAGATGAAGCATCACAAAGAAGCTTCAGATTTGATGCCATAGGTGTGGCCATGGCCTTGCAATCCATCATCCCGAACCTCTTCAGGATCTCTACTGCATACTTCCCTTGTCCAAAGAAGATTCCATCTGCACTCTGCCACACCTCCATGCCAAAAACAAATAGTGCATCATCCCCAAGTTCTTCATCTTGAACTCGGCAACAAGCTTCCGCTACATGTCGGCAATCAATCTATCTTCACCTGTAACAAACAGGTTATCCATACACAAAAGTAGTAGCACTGGATTTCCTTCCTCAACCTTGTAGTAAAGGTTGGAATCCGCTTTCCTCTTGGTAAAGCCCAAACTGGATAGAAAGCTGTTTATCCTACCAAGTTCTGCACACATATATGACTACACCATTCAAGAAGGTTGTCTTGAAATCCATCTGTGTATCTTCTATTTCATCACTTTTATATTTCTCTATGCTGCCATCTGCAGCATGCTTGATCTGATAGATCCATATGGAAGTCATAACAAACTTCCCTTCAGGTCTTGGGACTACATCCCAAACATCATTCTTCATGATCGACAGATCAGTGCATTCTTCCCATATCCTAGGAACTTCAATATCTTCAATGGATAATTTTGTTGCTGAACAAATGTTGTAGTTCTTCTTTTGTAGGTGATGGCATACGATCTTTCCTACACAACAAGTTAAATTGCATGATTAGAAAACATCTCATAGTTTTCAGAACAAATTCTTACACATAAAGAAATATGTCATACAGTCATGCAATTATCTTAGCCAATGCTTCAATACAACATTTATCCATATCTTGTAACTTTCTAGATGCCTTCCAATCTCTACCAAAACATTTTTAAGAGTGTGCACAACTCCCAACATGTCAGCAAAGAGGTTCATTCTAGATAAGTAGCAATGGAATGTTGTATAGTGCCATCAGCCACTTACCCATGCATATTAGTAGTATATTGTTCATCAATGCAACTATTCTAATATGCATAATACACAACCTAATTCTAGGAACATTAGTATATACATTATTGAACAATATTATTTAAACAATAAAATATGCAAGTAATGACAATTCAAATACCTATCTTTGTTTGTTTTTTGGGTTGACTCCCTCTCAATCTTTGCTTCTTTTCTCCAACTCCATTCTTATGTGGATTGTGAGAAGTGGTCAACTCCCTCTGAATATCTGCATCCTTGCAGAAACTACTGAAGTGTGCTCCTTTGCTTTCTTGCAGGAACAACTGGAGTGTGCTCCCTCTTGATCTTTGCTTCCTAGATTACCTGTCCTTGAACTTACATCCATCCTTAATCACTATGCATGATTATTAGTATCATCATTGTGTTATCCTTGAGGTCTCATACATAATCACACATTTATTAGTATAATCTTAATACTATCAAAACACAATAATCTTAAACATGTATATTCATGATCATTCACAGATAATAAACATTAGTTTTCAAGGTTTTAGGGAAGTCTTCTTTTACTCATACATATTCTTATTTGATCATAGGACTCTTCTGGTTATTTGAATCATCAATCAAGATAAGAGATATAATATGCATAAAACCCATGATTATTCAAACCTATACCTTCATGATTCTTTTGGTTTGTCATATCATCAATTATGGTAAGAAACATAATATGCATACAACCATGACTATTCAAACCTATGACTTCATGAATAATCACTATCAACAACACAACAGTATAAGATCCTAACACAAGGTAGGATTCTAGCTTGATATAGGAAAACATACCTGGATTAGCATGCTAGCTAGTTATGTCTAACATACCTGCATAATGTCTTCTAGTTCTCTTTAGTGACTTGTGCTAGTAACCTGCATGTCTCATAAGTTAACCATTGTAGAACCAAGTTATACATACCTCGTAAGTAGATCTTCTATGTGATCCATGACAATGGATGAATCTTTGTCTTCATGTCACCATGATCATATGTTCTTGAAGTAGAACAAGATTTGTCTTTCTTGGTGTACCTTTTATTTTAGCAAACAACATAAACCTCATACAACATCACAATGCATTAGTACAATCATAAGTGTCAAAACCTTAATCAATGAATATCTTCTATTAAGGTAATACAACAAGTCTAGTAATTAATCAAGATTGTACAGTAATGATATGAAGACAAACATATCATAAACTTAACCATGAACAGAATTCAAAACATACCTGTAAGCCATACCTGTCAAGATTGCTTGTAATATTCTTATGGAAGGCCTTAGCCTCATCTCCCTCTGAAACAGGAACTTCTTCACTTATGTAGGTGACCAATCCATCTTCTTCTAGGATTAACCCAATCCACTTGATTTGCAAGAACTGGACCTGGAGCTAGATTAGGGTTTGTCAAAGAAACCCCAAAAATTCAAACTTTGAATTTCAAACTTCCGAAAGGATACAAATATGCACCTTGATGAGCTGATCAAGTTGGTATATTCAGAATTTGAAAACTGCAAAGTTTCACCCCTCGAAATTGCCTTTTAGATTTCCGGATTCACTGGGGAGGACCCTGAATTAGGGTTTGAGTTTACCGGAGCTTCACCCAACCAAAAGATTTGATTCAAAGCTCTAAGCTTCGATTTTTCTGAGGAGCTTCCAGCCGTGGTCACAGATTTCCAAAATTCCAACTTTTGCAGAAGCCCTAATTTTCCATCTTTCCAATCAAAGTCCCGAACTGGGGTTTGATCAAGCCTAGCCTTCTGCCCAACCAAAAAATCTGATCTTGGTCTCTAAATTTCGATTTTGATGAGTAGCATCCAGCCATGGTCTCTGATTACAAAAATTCCAACTTTCTCTGAAGCCCTAAATTTCGGAAGCCATGAATGAAGGTGCTCAAAAATAATTCTGTTTTGACAAAAATATGTACCTGATGGTTTCTGGTGTAACTCCGAACTTTTCAATCCCCAGGGTCTAAACAATTTTCTTGAGATAGCTCGACCTATTATCTTTCCATCCTGATAGGTCTGACATCAATTGGATTCTCTGAGAGAGAGTTATGCCAATTGTCACAACGTGACCTATTTATGGGATAATACAAGAGAGCGAACTTGTATGGTGTGCCACGTGTCAATGGTTAAACTTCGGCCTCTGAAATTTTTTTTTGAGATAGTATAATCTATGTACTACTTGTAACTTTTTACTAAATTTGATTTGGAGCTTCCTAGCCCATGTTAAGACCTTTTTCCCAAGGTCACCTGATTTTGACTCAGATCTGGAAGAGGCAGAAACCCTATATTGTACAGATCATAAATCACAAAGTACAATGAATTAGAGATTTTCCTTTGGATACAAGGTACATGGGGATCATATCTTCGACCTGTAAAAGTTTCATATCCGAAAAATTCTCCAAAATGGATTTATAGCGAAAGTGCTACGATGACTGGTTTTTGCTATATCAAGCCCTAGCATCGTAAGTGCAACAAGTGTCATACATGCCATATCATGCCTTCTTTCAGGCTAGCTCTAATACCATGTTAAATTTTCATAATTTACTTCAATCTAATCTAGGATCTTAACTAAGAGAACAACATGTACAGCAAATCTACAGCATAACAATCATGGACACAATAATGCAAGCACACAAGAGACACAGAGTTTACTTAGGGAAAACCATAAAGGTGAAAAACCCCAATAACTTCCTCAGAGATAGATAGAGCAATGATACAACCAGAATACAAGAGATATTCTTCTCCTATTAGTAGAGCCTCCTCCTCCGCAAGTGCGCCACTCTCCCAAGTGTGAGTGAGAGAATAGAATGTGTAAAATGAGAGAGACACGCTCTCTATTTATACACTAACTTGACTTGACCTTTACTCAACTAGGTCGGCCTCAACTTAACCACTTAACATAATGCTGACTGGGCTGACCCCACTAGGGTGGTCTAATAACCCTTTGACCCACATGGCTGACCCCCAATAGGGTGGTCTAATAACCCTTTGACCCACATGACTTATACAGGGCCGACCCCAACAAGGTGGTCTAATAACCCATCAAGTATAAGTTACAACACTTACAATATAAATGACGACACTTCCGTATAGAAGAATAATAACATCTCTATAGGAATACAATATACATATATGTGAAATACATTCTGAAGTTACATATACATCAACAGGCCGAGGGGAGGAGGGAACGCGCAAGGGGAGGGGGAAGGAGAGGGGGACGGGTTAGGGAGGAGGAGGGGGAGGGGGCGGGTGTAGGGGGAAGGGAAATGGAGGAGGGAGAGGGTAGGAGGAGGGGAATGGAAACATAGGAGAGGGGAGGGGAGCAACGGGGGGAGCGGCCCTGTGGGCAAAAAAGGCCGCCCCTTTGGGCAAATGTTTTTTTCTCCCAGGGTAGTGGAGGGGAGGGTAGGGGAGCGACAGGGGAGGGGAAGAGGGAGTGAGCGGGGGGGAGGGGGAGGGGGAAGGGAGGATGAGGGTGGAAGGGAAGGGGGGCGAGGGAGGATGAGGGGGAGGGCACAGGAAGAGGGGGAAGGGAAATGGAGGAGGGAGGGGGCGGGCGGAGGGGGAGGGAAGCAGAGGAGAGGGGAGGGGAGTAGCTGGTGAACGGCAAGGGAGGGGAGGAGGGAACAGGCTATGGGAGGGGGAGGGGGAGGGGTAAATATATATATATATATATTTTTTAATTTGTTTGTTTTGTTATTTTTTTATTATATAATATTTCAAAGGGTGGGTTTTAAACTTTGGGTTTTTTTTTGGTTAAAATAATGTGTGCATGAAGAGGGTTTAAGGTAGGCGGGTAACATAGGGGGATAGGGGGGGCTAGGGGGAAGGTAGCTGGCTAGCGGGGGCTAGGGGGAAGGTAGTTGGCTAGGGGGTAACGCAGTTCTTTTTTTAAATTTTAATTTAATTAAATAATGTTTGTGTGGGGGGGAAGGTAGCTGGGAGGGGGGGCTTTAATTTCATTATTATTATATATAATTGTTAGGTTATGGGGTAAAATATAATAGTTAGGTTAGGGGGCGGGGATAAGGTAGGTAGTGCAGGTAGTTGCAAAGAAGATGGAATTTATTTGTTGAAAAAAAACAATTTCAATTTAAGGGTTGATTTTAAGGATTTGAAAACAACAGTATGGGATTTTTAGGCCATGGCTATATTTTTAACCCCCCAAAAAAAATGTTGATACTGGCATCATTATTTTCGATTTGGGGGTTTTGTTGGGTGTTTTTTATGAAAACATGATACTAGTATCAACACTTTTCGATTTCGGGGTTGTTTTTGGTGTTTTTTATGCAAAAATATGAGCTTTTATGGCTAGGGTTCTCGTTATTAGTATATAATTATCATTTCATAGTATAAGTGGTTTGTGGCATATCGCATTGGAAGAGGCGACTTTGTTGTGTAGAATTTTACCCAGGTATAATTCCACCCTCTTTAATTGATATTTACGGTATAGATATTTTGGTATGAGCTTGTATTTTCTTCTTGTAACTCACATATGGTTGTTTTCGTGTGCAAGGTGAGTGTCCACAGTGTTTGATACCTGAAGGCTGCTCGGTGGAGAGGTTGGTCTGCTGCATAAGACTCCGGGTGAGCCCATAGCCTCTTATGGACTGCTTCCCTCTACGAGGATACATATGGAGGTGTTTTATTCTTGTTTTGGTTTGATTTTTTTAAAGCGCCGGTTGGATGCGCTCTTGGAGAGACAAGGAGACATCTAGGGAGTCCATAAATTTGCTTAGTAGGGCATTACTCTATTTCCATGTCTGTAATAGTTTGCTTATTTTGTGGTTTTCTCTACACTTCAAGCTGTAGTGACTTCATACTCAGGGTTTGATCTCATGGTTGTATTTCAATGTAATAAGCCTTCTAGGTGTTTTTACAATTGTTTTGTACAGTGTTTTTAGAAGCGATATGATTTGTTGGGCTTCAGGAATGTCTATCTTTTTAAAGGTATACGTACCAAAAGTGTACTTTAAATATCGACCAGGGAACGTACAAATTTCGGAGGCACTTAGCACTATATGTGCACTATGAGATAATATTTGTCCTTAGGTGTTCAATGTATTCTAATAGATATTCTATGAAAGCATTCACTTAATATAAGAAAGCAAGAAATGTTTATTCCATGAAAGCATTCACTTAATCTAAGAAAGCATGAAATGTTTATTCTATGAAAGCATTCACTTAATCTAAGAAAGAGGGAAATGTTTATTCTATGAAAGCATTCACTTAATCTAAGAAAGCATGAAAAATTATTCTATGAAATGTGAATATATTCGATTGAAATCCAAAACCATGTTTAACCTAGTTTATGAAAGCCAAAGTAATTTAGATCTAAAAATCATGAATCTAACTTAATGGGAATAGAGATCCATCCAACTGGAATCGGGAAGTCATCATTTCAAGAGTATAAATATGATCTAATCTAAGAATACCATATAAAAAGTGGAAATGTAAATCTAGAAATTGCATGCACGGATGGTAGCTACAGGACTACGGATGTTGTGTATCAGAACTACAGGCGACAGTATTACAAAACTACAGAAGAAAAATGCTGATGCTCAAAGTTGAAATATGGTATCAAATAAGTGTTGAAACTAATGCAAGCGCATTTATCCTACAAATAAACAACATAACACATAAAAATATAGAAAAAAAAGTACATAACTCCTGGGCTACGCACTAAGGGGGACCTCCCCAATGTGCATCACAGGAGGAGAATAAAACTTATAAACTCACAGATTGAAAGTAATGCCGCTCCTTCATTATAAATTCATAAGATCCATCATAGTTGTAGAAAATGTAAACCGAGTATCAGAACTGAAAATGTAGAGAATTGTTTCCAAAGATGTGTGTTAGAACCCCTACTACTCAGGTGTCTCTACTTATTACAAGATTCTACGCTAGTTCAACATTGGAAATCACGACCCTAATGGGGGATTCTTTCCTTCAAATTAGGGGAAACATGAGCATCGTGTCTTTGGTGATCTTCAATTTGGAGCTCGGCATTGCCATTCTTCCTAGTTACCTGGGCTTTGTCCACACATAGATTTATTCACATGATTAGTAAATAAAAGATGCTAAAACACAAAAAGGATAATTACTAAATCACTTTGTTCAATTATTAATCAAATCACATTCTTTCCCTACAGAGAGGAGTGCATTTCTGATCGTTTATTTGCTTATGTATGGCATAATGGAGTCTATGGAATACCTATATCATGGACTTATCATCTACCCCGAAATTGAATATTTTACCCATCTTGTTCTACAATATCTTCTCTGATGTCCCAGGAAACAACTCTAGGAGCCCCTGCCTATCGGTAATAACCTTAACTATGCTCTTCTTTGGCCCAGGAACTCCTTTCTTCGTCCTCATCGATGTGCTCATTAATTATCAGGGGAAGGAATAATGGTGGGATTAGTTTCATCCCATTCCATTTGATTTTATTCTTTATTAGAGATTCCTTATACATCTTTTCCCTTATTAGTGCGACCTCCAATCTGTGGGGGGAATGAGGTTCATGCTTTTTCAGGTCTCTTGAAACTCTTTTCGACTGATCACTAATGATCTCCTATACCTCATTGAGTGTGCTCTGTGTGGTTTTGTCAAAGTGCACAATGGATTTTTGTTGTTTCTCGAGAAGGATGGGGATCAAGTCCTCATCAGAGGTTATGTCATAATGATCCTGAATCACCTTCTCTGGGTGTGTAGCCTCGGCTCTTATCCATAGTGCGTTCTCCCATTCCTCCATTTGGTAGAGGTGAGCGCCTTATGACCTATCCATTTCGTGGTTCATCCATGTAAACAACGCTATGAGCTGGAAGTCACCCACATAAGGGTTTGGTGACCAGTTCGGCGAGTTGGGTATGTCTAAGTTTTGAAGAAAAAATTCACCCAATTGATCCTTCTCTAGTTTTGTGCTCTCCAAACAAGCATCCACGAACTGCTTCAAGGTTATTACATCCATGGGTAAGTGATGTTTCATTATTTTTAATTGAAAATGACACCATTTCTCCTTAAGATAGACTACATAGATCTGGGATGGAGATATGTACCCGATGATCTCCTCATATGAATTAGCAATAGTGGCTAGAGTAGTCTCTAACTCTAAGATCTATTGGTCCTTTTGGACCAACCTTTTCTGAACTTCACTTAATTTTTCCTCTAATGCCAAGTTTTGATGTTCCATTTGTTTTAATTGGTCAGCGGGCTGCAACTTCAAGATATGATTTTTCTCATGCATGAATGGGGGTGCAAATGATGATGCAGCCTAGGCCTTATGGATTTGTGCCTCAATCTTCATGGTTGGTAGCTCTTTCCTAACTATTGATAGTTTGGGCTATGCTTCAACCAACCATTCATCCTCTTTAGTTTGCATTTCTTCATTTTCAAGGTTTTGGAGTGGTGTGTCTCCTTCTACAAGTTTAAAAGGGTCTCCTTTCTCTTCCCCATCATCCTCATAGTCTGATTGGTCTTGGGGTATGGGGCCTGCTTCCTCTTTGTATTCTTCTTCCTTTTTCTTTTCATCCTTGGCTTTTTTCTACTGCCTCAGCCTTCTGCTCTGTTTTGTAAACCCATGTGTCTTATAAAATGGCCCTGTAGGTTTTTGATGGGAGGTGTCTCTGGAATGTGTTATCTTTACCAGAGTCTAGGGTACAACCTCATTATCGTCGATGTCTAAGTCTATTTTCCTTTTGACCCCAGACTGAGTGGCTGATTTTTACTCTTTCTGCTCCGAGACGGGGGTTGCGCCCATGCTTGTTGTGTCCCTCATTCTCTGGACATCCTTAACAGAGATATGTATGAACTCTTCCCAGGAGAGTTCAGGGACCTGGGCCTTCAAATATTCACATATGATTAGTTTGATTAACCCATGGTGAGATAATTCATCCCCCTTTCCCTTTGTTACCTTCCTACTCATCTCCCAAATGGATTGCAGTAGGTAGAAAGGAATGATGATAGTGTTGTTAGGTTTTATATGCCCCCGGTTCCTTAGGAGATTTAGAATTCTGAAATGAAATGTAGGTATGTAGCTGAGTCTCCCTGTGCAAGTAATGTATTTGAGGATGACTGCGACTACTTCATCCCACGGCCTCGGCATGGTTTCTCTTTTGATGCCATTCCTATATTCTTCATAGCTCTCACCTTTTGCAAAGAAAGTCAGTATTTCCCTAAGATTGGCTTCCCTATCGTCTTTCCCCCAATGTAGCCTCATGGGCATGCCCGTGTATGCTGCAATTATTTCCTAATTTAAGCAGATGCGTAACCCATTCACCCTAGTAACATACTACTCTTCTTTTAAATGTTTCATATTTTTGTGAATTCTAAGGCTAATTCTACATCATGTCCTCTTAACCCAGTGATGAATGGCATCCACCATGCCGTGCGGAGTATTGTCAGCACTTCTGGTTCGCTCTTTTTAAACCCCTTAGTCATCTTTTGAAATTACTGAATGGATGAATGGTATAAAATTGAGGGTGGTGGATGAGATGAATTACTTGTTTGTACAGGGTTGAACGTTGGCTTGTTGATTGAGTCCTAAATCCTTCTTGATGTGCCTCCTTTGCTCAAGGTCTGAAAGCATTCATATATGCCAATTGGATTTACTTACTTATTCCTATCCCACTTTTGTCTTATTCCCCCATCATTTCTTGCTATTTTTTCTTTATCCTTTCATCATTTTATGCCATGCTGGTGTTTGATATGAAAGGACATGGTGGGATACAAAGATTTCCATTTATTAATTTGGATCGACAATCATTACCTGGTATGGTTACTTTGAACCATGTGCCACCATTTTTCTAAAGATAGTTGTCCTCAGCTATGAATTATTCCTTCTGTAGGGAGAAATTGATTTGACCGAAAAAGGAAACAAAGGATTCAGAGAGTACCTTTTCCGTGTATAGCGTACCTTTATTGTTGACGTGGAGATTTCACAGTGATTGAGGAGTTCTGTAGTTTATTTTTTCGTTGTCTGTAGTTTTATTTGCCAATTCTGTAGTTATGGGGTTAGCTCTTTTCTTTCATGCTGGATCATGTGATATCTTTTGCTGCTTCGGTTGAAATGTCACTTTTTTCTTTTGTGTTAGCTCATTTGAGATCATCTATTGCTTTTGTTGATTTGTTGGCTTGCTTGATATCTTCTGCTGCTTTGATTGAAATGTCGTTTTTTTCTTTTGTGTTGGCTCGTTTGAGATCACATGTTGCTTTGGTTGATTTGTTGGGTCGCTTGATATATTTTGTTGGTTTGCTTGAGATGCTGGATATCTTGATATCTTCCACTGCTTTGATTGATTTGATGGATCGCATGATATATTTTTCTAGTTTGCTTGAGATGGTTTTTTTGTTTTTGTTTTTTGTCTCTTTTTTTTATAATTTCGTTTCCTATTTTTTTCCTTTTTTTCATATATTTTTTCATCAATTTTTTTTTAAATATTTTTCTTGATATAATTTTTAGTTTAAATGGAGGACGTGTATGTCCTCTATTAGCATCAAATATTTATGATAAAGAGGTTGAGTGAATTCCTCTTTGGACTGCAGTTTACATTATAATTTGAGTCTGTGTCCATTTACCAACATTGGAAATTCGGTCTCGTCTATGGTCTTGATTCTGAGTGCTCCATTGTCGTAGATTGTATCAATGATGTATGGTCCCAACCATCATGTTGTAAGCTTTCCTTGGAATTTTTGAAATATGGAATCATATAACAATGCCCAATCCCCTTCTGTGAATTTATTTTCTTTTATATGCTTGTCGTGCAATTGCTTCCTCTGCTGCTGAATGATTTCAGTGTGGGAAAGAGCTTGTTGGTGTTGCTCATCCAGCTGGTTTAATTGGAGTATACGCTCTTCCTGGATTGCTGAAAGTTGCATGTTTAAATGGGTTGTTATTCTTAATGTATCGATCTCAAATTCAATAGGGAGCATTACCTTCTTTCCATATACCAGCTCATAGGGTGTAAAACCCGTTGTTTTTTTCCATGTTGTGTTATAAGCCCAAACTGATTCATTTAACCTGTCTTCCCAATCCCTTTTATGCAATTGAACTATATTTGTTAAAATATTTTCAAGTTCCCTATTTGTAACTTTAGATTTCCCATTAGCTTGTGAGTGGTAGGAGGAAGACCTTCGATGTTTTATTTTGTTCCTTCTGAGTAGCTCCTCAATGAGGTTTGATGTAAATTGTTTCCCTTGGTCAGAAACTAATTCTATGGGAACTCCAAATCTATGGAAGATATGTTCCGTGAAGAAATTTGCTACACTTGTTTCATTTGTTGGTGTGAGTGCTACAACTTCAACCCATTTAGTAAGGTAGTCCATACAAACTAAAATGTATTTCTTCCGATTTGAAGGTGGATTAAATGGATCAACGAAGTCAGTTCCCACTTTGAAAATGGTTCCAATGAAATCTAAGGTTGTAGAGGAATCTCTTCTCTTTGTGTTGGTTTTCCCATTCGTTGACAGTCATCACAATGTGACACATATTCTTGGGAGTATTTGTGTAGTGTTGGCCAGTAGTATCCATTCTACAGTATTTTATAAGCTTTCCTCTTTGTTACATAATGGCCTCCATAGGGTTCATTTTGAGTAGCATGGAGTATGTCATGGACCTCATATTCTCAAATGGATCTTCTTAATATTTGGTCTGGTCCTTTTTCAAAGAGCATTCCTTGTATCCAAGTATAGGTTTCACTTTTCCTGATGATCTTACACTTCTCTTTGTAGCTATAGTACAGTGGAAAATTTCCAGATACCAAGTAGTTTGCTATATCGAAAAACCATGGGCTTTGTGTCAATATTGCAAAGAGGTGTTTGTCAAGGAAGTCATCTTTTACCAATTCACTGTCTTGTACATGGGTCAGTCTAGACAAAAAATATGATACCACATTATGTTTTCCTGGTTTGTCAAGGATTGTTAAGTTGAACTCTTATAAGAGAAGCAACCATCTAATAATCCTAGCACTTGTATTGGGTTTATTCATGAGGTGCCTAGTTGCATAATGATCTATGTGTACAAAGACCGAGTACCTAGTGATGTAGTGCCTAAAATTGTTTATGGCATGCACAACAACCAAAAACTCCTTTTATGTGACTGTGTAGTTCAGTTTTTCTCCAGCCAAGTTTTTGTTGATGTAATAGATTGCATATGGTTTTTTCTCTTCCTCATGTCTGAGGACCGATCCGATAGCTTTGTCTGAGGCATCTGAGTGGATGTGAAATGGTAGTGTCCAGTTGGATCCTTGGAGGACTGGGCAGTTATGGTTTTCTCCTTGAGGTGATCAAATGTTTTCATGCAGTGTTCGATCCAGATGAAATCTGATTCTTTTGTCAAGAGGGAAAACATTGGTGCAGTGACTTTGCAGAACCCTTCTTTAAATATTCTATAGTATCTTGTTTTCCTATGGAAGCTACGCACATTCGTCTATTTGATAGGTGGGGGTAGTGCTTTAATAACAATGACTTTTTATTGATCTAATTCAATACCTCTATGGGATATGCAGTGGCCCAGAACTATGCCTTCTTGCATTAGCATTCGACATTTATCATTGTTGAGGCATAGACTCATTTCAATGCATTTGTTTAGGACCAATTCTAAATGTTGTAATGCTTGATGAAATATTTGTCCATACGGTGTGAAGTAATCCATGTAGACTTCCATCTGGTCGATGATGAAATCATAGAATATACTCAAGATGGCTCTTTGAAAGGTTGTTGGAGCATTACAAAGTCCGAAAGGTAGTACCCTGTATGCATATGTGCCCCATGGGCAGGTAAATGTTGTTTTATCCTGGCCAGCATGGTGGATTTGGATATGGTTGTAGCCATTGAATCCGTCCAAGAATGAAAAAAAATTGTTTCCAACCAGATTATCCAAAACCTAATCAATGAATGGTAGAGGGAAGTGATTTGTTTTGGGTTCTTTGTTAAGCTCCCTATAATCTACACAGATTCTCCACTTTCCTCCTTTCTTCGGAACTATTACTAAAGGTGAGACGCAGTCACTGTCGGAAATCGGGTAAATGAATCCTGCATCCAGTAACTTTTGCAATTCCAGTTTAACTATATCTTTTAACGCTAGATTCATCCTTATTTAGGGTTGTCTGATTGGGACAACACCCTCCTTGATCTAAATATAGTGTTTGCAAATATCCAGGTGTATCCCCTTCATATCAGTGCAGGTCCATGCGAAATCCCTACTATTTTAGGAGAGTACTTTTATTAATTGTTGTTCTTTCTCTGGCTCCATATGTGCATTGATATTGACCGTCTTTCCCTACAATATTTCCACGATTTTTACCTGTGGGAGTTGTTCTTAAACGGAGAATACTTGCTTCCACATTCTTTATGTTTTTGATAGGAGAGTTTAGCACTTCTTGTTGTTTCCCTGTTGCAAAAATTTCTTCAAGAATATCATGATTAGGATAAACATTTTGAATAAAATTAGCTAAATAAGCATATTCATCCTTAGCTTTTAGGGTTAGAGCAGTTTCTATGGTGAGGATAGGTTGCATATTTTGGTCATCTATGGCATCATAATCATCCATCCAATTCTTGTATTCTATATCTATAGATGGTTTTGCTGGTGGGTATATTGTGATTTACTTTCTAGATTTCCCACTGGTAATTGTCATATCCCCACATCAAAATCCTATATAGGCGTCAGTTGTTTCTAACCATGGTCACCCTAGGATGACTGGGTACCCACTAAGCTTTCTTTTGACTTCTATGACTATTAATTCTGTTCGATATTCCCAAGATTCAATGTTAATAATTACATCTTCGAGCATACCTTTTGTATTGACAGTGGATGTGTCAACTGGTTGTAGCATCATTCTTGTTGGTCTTATAAAGTATTGGAGACCTAGGGCTAACATAATGTCTTTTGTCATAACGTTTATTGTAGCTCCTAGGTCAATTAGACTTCTTGAAATAGCCTTTTTTTATGGTTACATTGACAATAGGGTTGCATGGATCGAGGTACTTTGGGTTGACAGAGATCCCCAACATAAGGTTTGCTAATTGTCCTACCACATTTATGGTCAAGGGATCCCATTTTTTTCGCCCAGGTTTCTTTAAGTAGTTTTGCTTTATGAATTTGCTACAGATTGGAACGTTTTTTATCGCTTGTAAGAGGGGAATTTGAATGTTTAAATGTTTTAATTCATTAAGTATAGTGTGTTTTGCTTCTTCATTGTTGTTTTGTTTTAGCTTTTCAGGAAATGGAGGATTACGTTATGGTATTCAAGGTTGATTCTCTTCTTCCTAGAAGCGTATGACTCCAGGCTACTAATGTTCTGGAGATTTAGGTTGTTCAAAATATGTGGGTTCTTGATTTTTTTTATCATGGGAACACTGTAGTGTTTTACCAGATCTCATATTGATCTCATTCAAATCTAGTGTGTCTACGACATAAGTTGGAAATTGCATCGCTTCGTTGTTGTAGGTTTATTTCCCCATTCTATTGTTATTTGGATTTGGGACAGGTTGAGCAGGGATTGTAGGTGGTCTGGGGGTTGTTTGTTTTTGGTGGAGGTATTATAAGTGGTTGTTGCAGTCGTTCCCTGTAATTTGTGGAAGATGGATATGGATTTCCATAGTTCATTTGTGGTTGTGAAAAAGGTGTGGGATATGGTGGGTAAGGATGGGTGAAGTATGGCTGATGGTAAGGAGTCTGATTTTGCTTCCATTGACTTGGACATGCTTGTGGGGGCCATGAAATCTATGCTGAAGTATTCCAATTCTGCTATGGATTCCCTTGATTAAAATAGGCTTGGTTATTGGATTGAAAGGGCCTAGAAAAATTGTTCATTCATTGGTTAAAAAAGAAAACTTGTTCTACATAATTCTCCGAGGTAGGATCTTGTATGGACGCTTTGCATGATGGTAGTAAAGGGAATTTATCTGTGGTATGATCATCAGCGCAGAGCCCGTAGATCTCTATTGTATTTAATGGGCATTTTCCTTTTCAATGTTTTTTTCTACATCTTGGGAAGAATACCGCTAGTGCCTGGTTGATCTCATCTTGCTTCCTTTTTAGTTGGAGTGCATCTAATTTCATAGCTAATGGTTGAAGGATGTATGTCTTCATGTTTTCCAAGAGATTCCCCAAGTCATATTTTGTGAGGCTTGGGTTTGAAAAGGACGATCCCCCTGCTAAGGGGTGTATATATCGTGTTCCATTTTTCCTTTTCTGGATCTAGAATAATTTGTAAAGTTGTAGAATCTGGTCATAGGTTTTCTAAAAGATATCCCCATCACCTAACAAATTCAATACTTCTAGGTATTCTTCCTTGATTCCCCTAAGAAGTACTAGTTTTAATAATTCTTGATCCAGGGTACAGTGAATAGCTCTCCTATATAACTGAGTTGGAACCGCTGTGCATAATCTTCCAGGGATTCTTTTTCTCCCTATTGCATTCTGAAAATACCATCCCTAGTGTCTTTGGCCTTACAGTAATCTCTATATTTTTCCAGGAAGGCTTGTTTCATTTGATCCCATGTGAAAATACTATCATCCCCAAAATTCACAAAAATTAAAAATTTTCTAAGTAGTAATAAATGCTTATATTTGTTATGCGGAAAGTATCATTAATGATATTTTAATTCATTTAACAACAGACTGATTTTTTTCTATGATGCCACCTACTTCAAAAGGTCATCAGTGTTTAAATGTGTTACATCGTTTACATGCTATGATTACTATACTTTGTTGTAATCGTCTTTTAATGCATGCAACTGATTGAATGCATGTACCAACTATATTAACGCTTGTAACAACATTATGTATCTGTAATTATTCTGTTTGAATTTAATGCTGAATATTTACATCTTTACTTCATTATCTGAATAATTTAGAGTTACTTGTTATATGTAAGCATCGTCATTTATTTTATATCTTTATTGTACTATAATTTTGATCATGGATGCTAACTGTTGATTTTCCGTTCTGATGAAGGGGTCCTATGGGTACCCCTAGGCTTACTTAGCTATTTGATAGCTAATGCTCTTATTATTCCTGTACAGATCGCAGGTAAGAGATATACTTCTAGATCGATATTAATTATGGTATGACCATTCTTATCTTAATGTTCTTTATACTAGATTTAATGTTATTCGTAAGCATAATAGAGTTTTAACTTAGATGCTTAGGGTGGTACATACCCTAGCCATGATTTTATTGTGATAGGGTCTGATTACAACTCGTTTTTATGCTACGGTCAATGCATAGGATTAAATACCTTAGAATTTTCCTACTTGGATGTGAATAAGGTTTTTAAATGATATATCATACCATAAAACATAGACCTTGCAATACTTGATAGGTGATTTATTTAAATTTAGAAATCAAACCCTAAACTATACCTATGCATCCCAATACTTAAAAATATACCTATTAAAAGATATCACCGTGAAGAGTGTGAATCCATGAACTATGAATAAACTTGGATTAACGAATATGTATGCTACCACTTAAACTATATGCGTGATCGAAGATTTAAAAGATGGTGGAATGCGAAGTTGGAAGGAGTGATTACGCTCGATAGGACATAGCTTAAATGTTAATTAATCACAACCATGGTGGAATGCACAATGGAAGACCCATGGCATGGTTCACGTGAAAGATTTTGGGTTTTTGAGTTAAACCCTAGCTACGCTTTGAATGACTTTATGAGGCTTAACTCATTTCATTCATTTGGCATTGTCGGTGGTAGGAGAGGTCGACAGGCTCTTGAAAATCTAGGGTTTGATCAACCCTTGCTATTTCTCTAGGGTTTCGATGGTGAGACCTCTGTTACTTGGCACTATGTGAACCAGGGTCCGTAAGGCAAGGATTCGAGGCTCTAAGCCATGCACAGAGGTGAGACAAAGGCGTTTCTAAAGAAGGAATTGTTTTAATATAAATTGGTTTTTAAAAAGAAACAAAATCTCACTGGCTTTAACTTCTTTTATTTTGTATTGGAGTTACATGATAGGGTGAATTAATGGTAATAGATAGGTAACAATGTTCTCCGAGGCATCTTTCTCACTAACCTGGTAAGCCTCAGGCAGTCTTAGGAAGACTCTTAAGTATGCATGCAGGTGTTTTGGCATTGATGTTATTTTTGTTCCACGAAGGAGGAAATGTTAATAAGCAGATACTATTGCTATTTATTTGTGTTAATGGTTTTCATATAGAGTACCAAAGTAGAACAGAAGGTTTAAATTCCCCGAGCTACGGATCTTTGTAAATCAATGATTATAAGATTTTGTTTACATCCCACCCTGTAATTATGTTGTGTAATTTAGTTATGGAAATTTATATAAATTCTGGGTCTAAACCCTTATGCATAAATTGATTTTGTTTTAGGGAAATGGCTACATGTAGTTCTAAGCATCTTGTTGTTATATGTTTTGGATGCCCACAGTTTTGCTTCTGCCTTGTAGGCGTAAGCCCTGAAATCGTATTCTTTGGATACATATAAACTTGTGTTTATTTTCGGCATAAATTGTGTGAATGCAACCGAATTCGATGGTTATCCTATTGTGGTAATGGTTATTCTTTAAAGGTTTTCCATACCCTAAACCCTACCAGGGTTTATGTTTTCGGGTGAGCTCAAACCTGAGACTCGATCCCTTAACTTAAAGTCTTTCTTTTTGTCTTTTCATTAGCTAAAGTTTTTATACTTTCAACAATATATCCCCAAAAATGATCTATCGTCGAGCATAAACATATGTTGCATGGTTAAGCTCTTGGACGCCAACTTTTGTTGTTTTGTGGAACAAATCCTTAGGTTTGTAACTGACTCTGTTTATATTATATATGAGCTACATGGGAGTTCATTCAGTCTCGACCCTTACTGTATGATTAAATGCTTATACAAAATATTACTACTCGGAAAAGTGTGCATAAGAAAATGAATCGTATGATAATAGTTGATGTTTGCAGGGTTTATTCCTGGGCATGTTATAATGTTCTTAGAGAGTAACGAACTGTATTGAAATTTTAATTCATGGATACTTTGTTTAGAATAAAAGGAGTTCATTATAAAATGTTCTAGTTTAAATTTATACTGTTTGAAATAGAAATTTATATATGTGATATATATAGGACTTGAATGTGTGGTTAATTTGGATAATTGTTGGGCATACTCTCAAAACAAATGTTTGGAAAGGCCTTAAATGTGTTTATAACATTATTAATTAGATTTAATAGTTTCTAAGGTGAACTTGATTTTAGTTCTTAAGTTGTATAAGCATTAAGTTTGTACTAGGTATTTTATCATTGTTTCCAGAATGTATAGAAAAACTAATTGTTTTATTTGTAATGGAAGTTAATATAAATACTTTGTCTATTCTTACCTATTTGCCTAAACAGTAAACACTTGTTTTATTCACAGGTTAATATTTTATATATTAATTGTTTTTCATGAACATGTACATAGTTTAGGAATTATAAACATCGGAAAAGAAACATTATAAATGTTAGCATGTCTACTAACTATATCTCTATAATTAATATTATTTTATGGAAGAAAACAGAGCTGTGTATTTAAGTATTCTGAGTTTATTTCAGTATTTGCGACATATTTCTACATGTATATATTAAGCAGTAAAGAAGTTACTATTATACTCATGAACATTCAATTTGTCTATCAAGAATCATTCGAATCTTATCTTCTTAAACTCGATTCTCTGTACTGGAGTATGTCACGAAAGTGAGTGGAAAAATACAGAGAATAATTTATATTCTATCATTATTCAATTATCCAGAAATAAATTACCCATTCAGCATTTTAATCTAGTAGATAAATAAAAGATAGTTTTCATAAATAAATAACAGTTTAGAAGTTAATCATTCAGAAATAGATCGACAATAAGTAAATAAGATAACACAATAAGAAACCTGTTAATTGTAGAGGGTGACAAACATCCAAAGGAGCCTATTCCACCCAACCTTCTCCTGAAGATAGACAAATCACTTGCCTTAGGACCCCCAAGCCTGTTCACTAAACCACCAGGATGAAGATGCTATCTGGAATAATGGATAAAATCCTCTGCAACTCAGCAGTAGTATTCAATAGTAATAGTTCTGCCTTTAGTAATATTGAACTCAGGATGAAGTTGTACTAGTTCAGAATGCAGACTTAACTCCATCAATCACTCCCTAGCCTTCCCCTCATCGAATCTCTTGTGTTGTTTTGTCTTTTCTCTTTTTAGAAATTATCACAAGGAAAACTTGATGAGCCTCCTGCTCAATTCTATGGGTGATATAGCATGCTTAGGTCTTTTGGTCAGTTTCTTAGTTATTGAACCACTTGCTCAATTCCACTTTCTTGGGGAACATGACCATAAAAATAGGGAAGTTTCCCCGTGCAACAACTAGAAGTGAATTGATGATGCTGCCAAGTGTCAGTTTCCTCTACACCCCAGTCCATTCCTCCTAGTGGGTCAGTGAACACTCATTCAATAGCCTCCTTTGGATATTTGTCTCCTCTTTTATTTATTAATAATAAAATATTAGAGTAATTAATTACAGTCATCCTTGACCCCACTTGATTAATAATCATAAAACTTTACAATAACATAAAACATAATGTTTTTCTCTTAACATAAAATGTTCATAATTTGGGTATGTGATAGACTGATAAACCATCTAAGTGATAACTCTTTCAGCGTGGAAGGAACGAGTCTTAATTTTTGTGCATTGGTAGTATAACCAAAGGACCTGCAGATTACTTCAAATTCAAACAAGAATGTGTCAAGTATTAGTTTTTCATCATTTAATTCAATGTGATCTAGCATCTTAACTGAGATAACAACATGTACAGCATATCAAACACAAGAGACAAGAGACACAAATCATTTCACCGAGGAAAACCAAGAAGGAGAAAAACCCCACAACTTCCTCAGAGATAGAATGAGCATCTATACAAATATCACAAAGATCAAACCCCACAACAAAAGATATTATCCTAGTATTTGCTCCTCTTCCACTTGTGCGCACTCATCCTCTCTCTCACTACTGCGAAGTGAGTGAGTGTGTGAATGAATAGAATGAGAGAGATACACACTATATTTATACAATGACTTGACTTGCCTTTTACTCTAACTAGAACGACCTCCCTTAGGAGAGTCTAATAACACATTACTACTTGTTACTGGGCCAACCCCACTAGGGTGGCCTAATAAACCTTTAACCCACATGACGCATATAGGGCCGACCCTACCAAGGTGGTCTAATAACCCATCAAATACAAATGATGACACTTACAATGTAACTTGCGACACTTGCAAATACAAATTACGACACTTCCAATGGGAGGAATAATACATATTCATTGGGGATACAATAAAGTACAAATGTAATACATGCAATATACAAGTGAATATCTTCTGAAGTTACAAATACATCAACACTCCCTCTTAACTAGGAAGGTATTCTCTTGACAGAAGTCATCAATACATATAGGCACAAGTTTTCAATAGTGGAGTTGGATCATCATCATTGGATCACTGGAGTATCATCATCACTGCTGTTGTACTCTTCATCTCTATAACTGGTTCTATCGCTCAATTCTTCTCGTCATAGGAAGTTCTATAGAGCCAGCCCTTTTTTATGTTGGATGTAGGCCTAGCCTTCTGTAGGTATTCATCATCTCTACGAGCTAGCCATCCTGTGGAATCCTCAGGACTGATTACGTGCATCAAGAAAACCTCGAAAGAGCATCCCATGACTGATTACAAGCTTACTTATCAACCTATAGGATCTCCTAGGATCTTTTACATGTGACCACCACAAAACCTTGAAAGAGCATCCCAAGACTTTTACGAGCACACAGCTCAAACTATCGGATCTCCCAGGATCTTTTACATGTGGTGAGGAAAAACCTTAAAAGACTGTCTTGAAACCTGCAAGATCTCTAAAGAGCATCCCAAGAATCTTACGAGCACACAGCTCAATCTATTAGATCTCCAGGATTGATTACATTCCTTCTGTAGAAAACCTCGAAAGAGAATCCCAAGACTTTTATGAGCACACATCTCAACCTATCGGATCTCCCGGGATCTTTTCTATGCTACCTGTAGCAAAACATCGAAAGAGCATCCCAGGACTTTTACGAGCACATAGCTCAACCTATCGGATATCCCGGGATCTTTTCTATGCTACTTGCACAACCTATCCATGGCCACAAAGTATCGACCTGATACTCATGATCCCACTAATCATCTTCTTCGCATGGAGCATCATCCTGATGCTCATGATCATACTGATCATCATCATACAGTACATCCTCTTGATGCACAACATCTGGAGAATCAACCTGATGCTCATCACATATGATCGTCTTGATCATCATCATCCAATACATCATCCTGATGTACCACATCTACAGTATCGACCTGATGCTCACCACACATGATCGTCCTGATCATCATATCATCATCTTGATACATATCATCACATGATCATCCTGATCATCATCACAGCACCGTCCTGATGCATATCATCATCACATGATCATCCTCTTGATATCATCTCATCGTCCACGAAGCACAGCCTGGATGCACATCATACAACACTTACACCATGGACATGGGAGAACACATCTACCACCATTCAGGGAAGGCTCCATCCCTTAATTTTTCACCATGGGAGAACACATCTACCACCATTTGGGGAAGGCTTCAGCCCTTACCTTTTCACCGTGGGAGAACACATCTACCACCATGTGAAAAATGGCTCAGCAATTACATCACGACCATGGGAGAACACATCTACAACCATGTCGGAAAATCTTGGCAATTACATCACGAACATGGGAGAACACATCTACAACCATGTCGAAAAAGCTCGGCAATTACATCACGACCATGGGAGAACACATCTACAACCATGTCGAAAAATACCATGTGCATATGCATCTTCTGGACTCATCACATCCCCTTGAAAGGAACCTCAATCTGAAGTACACCAAGCCTCTCTCTGAAGTACTCGAACTTCACTCTGGCTAGTGGTTTGGTTAACAAATCTACAATCTACTCATCTGTCGCAACATACTAGAGCTTCACTACTCTTATCTGCACCATATCCTTGATATAGTGATATTTGATCTTGATGTGCTTCGACTTGTTATGGAACACCGGGTTCTCTAACAACTTCACACAACTCTGGTTGTCACAATAGATACGAGTGGCATCCAACTGGAGATCAAATAAATCAGATAGTAGCTTCCTTAGCCATACTACCTCATAACTGGCCGAGAAAGCTACGACATACTTTGCTTCGGCTATACTCAGTGCTACAGGGGATTGCTTCCTACTAAACCAAGAGATCACAACTGATCCCATACTAAAGCAGCACCCCAAAGTGCTCTTCCTATCTGTAGCACTGCCTGCCCAATCTGAATCAACATAACCCTCTAGGATAAACTTTTGATTCGCATCATACTTGAGACCATAATCAATCGTACCCTTCAGGTACCTCAGAATATGCTTTACAGCAATCAAGTGAACATGTCTAGGATCCGTCAAGAACTGTCTCAAGGTGTTCACAGCAAAGCAAATATCAGGTCTCGTGTTCGTTGGACCCAATCATCTGACGATACATCATGGAATCAACCAACTCTGATGAAGCATCACTCAATATATTCAGGTTCGATGCCATAGGTGTGGCCATGGCCTTACATTCTATCATCCCAAACTGCTTTAGTATCTCTACTACATACTTCCCTTGTCCAAGGAAGATTCCATCTGCACTTTCCCACACCTCCATACCTAGAAAGTAATGCATCATACCCAAGTCCTTCATATCAAACTCAGCAACAAGCTTCCTCTTCGTATCGAAAATCAACCTATCATCACCTGTCACAAACAGGTCATCCATATACAGTAGGAGTATAACTGGGTTGCCTTCCTCAACCTTTTAGGAAAGGTTGGAATCCGCTTTACTCTTGGTAAAGCCCAAACTGGACAAGAAGCTGTCTATCCTACCATACCATGTCCTGGGTGTTTGCTTCAAGTCATACAAGGCTTTCTTCAATTTGCACACATGTGACTCCCTTTCATGTGTCTCAAATCCAAGTGGCTGCTCCACTTCCTCTTCGACTACACCATTCAAGAAAGTTGTCTTGACATCCATCTGGTGTATCTTCCACTTCATCAGTTTCCTTGTATTTCTCTATGCTATTATCGGCAGCATGCTTGATCTTGTAGATCTACTTGGAAGTCACAACAAACTTCCCTTCTGGTCTTGGGACCACATCCCAAACATCATTCTTCATGATCGATTGGTATTCCTCGATCATGGTATCCTTCCATTACTCAATCCCTAATCCTGGGAACTTCAATATCTTCAATACGTAGTTTTCTTGAACTTAGTCGCTGGAACAAATGTCGTTGTCCTTCTTTTGTAGATGATTGTACATGATCTTTCCTACAAGTCAAATTCAATTGCATGATTAGAAACTTCTCATAGTTTTTCAAAAAAAAAATTCTTACACATAAGAATTTATGTCATACAGTCATGCAATTATCTTAGCCAATGCTTCAATACAACATTTATCCATATCCCGTAACTTTCTAGATGCCTTCCATCTCTACCAGAACATTGTTAAGAGTGTGCACAACTCCCAACATGTCATCAAAGAGGTTTCATTCTAGATAAGTAGAAATGGAATGTTGTATAACACCATAGTCCACTTACCCATTACTTGCATATTAGTAGTATCGTGTTCATTAATGCAACTTTTCTATTATGTATAATATACATCCTAAATCTAGGAACATAAGCATGTACATGACTGGACAACATAATTTAAGTACTCAAATATATAACAAATGAGAATTCAAATACTTATCTTTGTTTGGTTTTTGGGTGGACACCCTCTCAATCTTTCCTTCCTTGCAGGAACAACTGGAGTGTGCTCCCTCTTGATCTTTGCTTCCTGGAGTGTGCTACCTCTTTGTCTTTTCTTCCTTTATGATATCATCATGATTATATGTATTTGAACTTCTATCCATCCTGGACCACTATGCATGCTTAAGTGTGCATCAGTGTCATCATTGTGTCATCCTTAATATCTCATACATAATCATACATGCATTAGTATGATCTCAATACTTATCAAAACATTATGATTCTAAATAATCTTAATCATGTATGGTCATGATCATTTCATACACAAGCATTAGTATTCAAGGTTTCAGGGAGGACTTCTTTTACTCATGCATATTTTTATTTGACCATAGGACTCTTCTAGTTTGTTATAATAAACCCATGACTGCCCAAACTTATAAATTCATGAATTATCAATCATACCAAGTATACTTATATAAGATCCTAACACAAGGTAGGAATCTAACTTGATATAGGAAAAACATACATGGATTATCATGCTTTCTAGTTATGTATAACATACCCACATAATGTCTTCTTGTTCTCTTCAATGACTTGTGCTAGTAACCTGCATATCTCATAAGTTAACCATTGTAGAACCAAATTATACATACCTCATAAGTAGAGCTTCTATGTGATCCATGACTATGGTTGAGTCTTTGTCTTCATGTCACCATGGTCATATGTTCTTGATCTAGAACTTGATTTGTCTTTCTTGATGTACCCTTCATGTTAGTGGACAACATCATCCTATATCTCCTCAAGTCATACCTGTCGGGATTGCTTGTAGTCTTCTTATGTAAGGCCTTAGCCTCATCTCCCTCTGGAACTGGAATCTCTTCACTTATGTAGGTGTCCAAATCATTCTCTTCGAGGATTAACCCAATGCTATACTTCCATGCACTGAAGTTATTAGCCCCACTTGATTTGCTAAATCTGGATCTGGAGCTGGACAGAGAAACCCTAAAAATCCAAACTTGGAATTTCAAACTTCTGTCTAGATAGGGAGATGCATTTGACTGAGGTGAGCAAGATGGTGTGCTTAGATTTTGAAAACTCCAAAAATTGACCCTCCAAAAATGACGTGCGAGTTTCGGATCTGCAGCTTCTTTCAAATTCTGGTTTTCTGGTTTTCTGGTCAAAATCCTGAACTACGGTTTGATAGAGCCCAGGGTTCTACCCAACCAAAAACTTTGATATTGGTCTCTAAATTTAGATTTTGATGAGGAGCATCCAGTCATGGTCTCATATTCAATAAATTTCAACTTTCTCTAAAACCCTAATTTCCCGCAACAGTGACAAACCAAAAATGAAAGTGCTCAGAATCCAATTCTATTTGGATAGAAATATATGCCATGTTGTTTCTAATGTATCTCTGAAATTGCGGATCCTCAGGGTCTGAAATTTTGGCCTATGGTAGACTCACTTGTCATATTTCCAACCCCACAAATTTGAGCTTAAATGGATTCTCTGAGAGAGAGATATTCCAAGTGTTGCAACGTGACCTATTTATGGGATGAAACAATATAGCAAACTTGTACAAAAAGCCACGTGTCACTGTTTTAACTTCGGCCTCTGAAATCCATACCTGTGAAACTATAGTTCGTGCCCTAACTTACACTTTTTACAGAATTCCATTTGGAGCTTCCTCGCCTGATGTATGACCTTTTTTTCTTGGTCACCTATTTAGGACTGCATTCTGGAAGAGGCAGAAACCCTAACTTGTACAGATCATATCTCACAACATACAATGAATCTGAGGCTTTCCTTCTGACACAAGGTACATGGACATTTGATATTTGACCTATAAGAGTTTCAGATCCTGAACCATCGCCAAAACTGATTTATAGTGAAAGTTCCATGATGACTAGATTTTACTATACCAAGCCCTAGCTTCCAATTTGTCGCAAGTGAAACAAGTGTCGTAAATGACATACAATGCCTTCCTTTAGGATAGCTCTGAACCCATGTTAGTTTTTCAACATTTAATTCAATATTATCTAGGATATTAACAGAGATAACAACATGTACAACATATCAAACACAAGAGACAAGAGACACAAAGCATTTCACCAGGGAAAATCAAGAAGGTGAAAAACCCCGTAACTTCCTCAGAGATAGAATGAGCATCAATACAAAGATCACAAAGATAAAACCCCAAAACAAGAGATATTCTCCTAGGAGTTGCTCCTCCTACACTTGTGTGCACTCATCCTCTCTCTCACTAATGCGAAGTGAGTGAGTGTGTGAATGAATAGAATGAGAGAGACACACTCTCTATTTATACAATGACTTGACTTGCCTTTTACTCTAACTGGGATGACCTCCCTTAGGAGATTCTAATAACCCATTACCACTTGTTACTGGGCTGACCCCACTAGGGTGGTCTAATAACCCTTTAACCCACATGACTCATACAGGGCCAACCCCACCAAGATGGTCTAATAACCCATCAAATACAAATAACGACACTTACAATGTAACTTTCGAATACAAATGTCGACACTTCCAATGGGAGGAATAATACATCTTCGTTGGGGATACAATAAACTACAAATGTAATACATACAATATACAAGTGAATGTCTTCCGAAGTTACAAATACACACTCCCTCTTAACTAGGAAGGTATTCTCTTGACACAAGTCATCAATACATATAGGCACAAGTCTTCAATACTAGAGCTGGATCATCATCATTGGATCACTAGAGTATCATCATCACTGCTGTTGTACTCTTCATCTCGATCACTAGTGCTATCTCTCAATTCTTCTCGTCATAGAAAGTTCACAGAGCCAGCCCTTTTTTATGCTGGATGTAGACCTAGCCTCCTATAGGTCTTCATCATCTCTGCGAGCTGGCCATCCTGTGGAATCCTCAGGACTGATTACATGCGTCAACCAAACCTCTAAAGAGCATCCCAGGACTGATTACGAGCTTATTGCTCAACCTATCAGATCTCCCAGTATCTTTTACATGTGACCACCACAAAAACTTGAAAGAGCATCCCAGACTTTTACGAGCACATAGCTCAACCTATCGGATCTCCCAGGAACTTTTACATGTGGTTAGGAAAAACCTTAAAAGAGTGTCTTGCAACCTGCAAGATTTCTAAAAAGCATCCCAGGACTTTTACGAGCACACAGTTCAACCTATCCGATCTCCAGGACTAATTACATGCCTTCTGTAGCAAAACCTCAAAAGAGAATCCTAGGAATTTTATGAGTATAGAGATCAACCTATCGGATCTCCTAGGATCTTTTCTATGCAACCTATAGCAAAACCTCGAAAGAGCATACCAGGACTTTTACGAGCACACAGCTCAACCTATCGGATCTCCTAGGATCTTTTCTATGATACTTGCACAACCTGTCCATGGCCACAAAGTATCGACCTGATACTCATGATCCCACTGATCATCTTCTCGCATGGAGAATCATCCTAATGCTCATGATCATACTGATCATCATCATACAGTACATCCTCTTGATGCACAACATCTAGAGCATCGACCTGATGCTCATCACATATGATCGTCCTGATCATCATCATCATCATCCAATACATCATCCTGATGTACCACATCTGGAGCATCGACTTGATGCTCACCACACATGATCATCATGATCATCATAGCATCATCCTGATACATATAATAACATGATCATCATCATAGCATTGTCCTTATGCATATCATCATCACATGATCATCCTCTTCAGATCATCTCATCTTCCATGGAGCACAGCCCAGATGCACATCATACAGTACTTACACCACCGACATGGGAGAACACATCTAACACCATTCAGGGAAGGCTCCAACCCTTACTTTTTCACCATGGGAGAACACATCTACCACCATGTGAAAATTGGCTCAGCAATTACATCATGACCATGGGAGAACACATCTACAACAATGTTGGAAAAGCTCGTCAATTACATCACAACCATGGGAGAACATATCTACAACCATGTCGAAAAAGCTGGGCAATTACATCACGACCATGGGAGAACATATCTACAACCATGTCAGAAAATCCCATGTGCATCTGCGTCTTCTGGACTCATCACTTCCCCTTGGAAGGAACCTCGATCTGAACTACAGCAAGCCTCTCTCTAAAGTACTCGAATTTCACTCTGGCTAGTGGTTTGGTCAACACATCTATAATCTGCTCATTTGTCGCAACATACTGGAGCTTCACTGCTCCTCTCTTCACCATATCCATGATATAGTGATATTTGATCTCAATGTGCTTCGACTTGTCATGGAACACCAGGTTCTCTGAAAACTTCACACAACTTTGGTTGTCACAATAGATACAAGTAGCATCCAACTGGAGATCAAATAAATCAGATAGTAGCTTCCTTAGCCATACTGCCTCATAACTGGCTGAACAGGTTGCGACATAATTTCCTTCGGCTGTACTCAGTGCTACGTAGGAATGCTACCTGCTAATCCAAGAGATCACACCTGATCCCATACTGAAGTAGCACCTTGAAGTGTTTTTCCTATCTGCAGCACTGCCTGCCCAATCTGAATCAACATAACCCTTTAGGTTAAACTTTTGATTCGCGTCATACTTGAGCCCATAATCAATCATACCCTTCAGGTACCTCAGAATATGCTTTACAGCAATCAAGTGAACATGTCTAGGATCTGTCAGGAACTGGCTCAAGGTGTTCACAGCAAAGTAAATATCTAGTCTCATATTCGTCGAACCCAATCATTTGACGATACAGCATGGCATCAACTGACTCTAATGAAGCATCACTCAATATCTTCAGGTTCAATGCCATAGGTGTGGCCATGGCCTTGCAGTCCACCATCTCGAACCGCTTCAGGATATCTACTGCATACTTCCCTTGTCCAAGTAAGATTCCATCTGCACTCTACCACACCTCCATACCTAGAAAGTAATGCATCATACCCAAGTCCTTCATATTGAACTCGGAAGCAAGCTTCCTCTTTGTATCGGCAATCAACCTATCCTCAGCTATCACAAACAGGTCATCCATATATAGTAGCAGTATCACTGGATTTACTTACTCAACCTTGTAGTAAAGGTTGGAATCCGCTTTACTCTTGGTAAATCCCAAACTGGACAGGAAGCTGTCTATCCTATCGTACCATGTCATGGGTGCTTGCTTCAATTCATACAAGGCTTTCTTCAATTTGCACACATGTGACTCCCTATCATGTGTCTCAAATCTGAGTGGCTACTCCACTTCCTCTTCGACTACACCTTTCAAGAAATATGTCTTGACATCCATTTGGTGTATCTTCCACTTCATCACTTGCCTTGTATTTCTCTATGCTACTATCTGCAACATGCTTGATCTTGTAGATCTACTTGGAAGTCACAACAGACTTCCCTTCTGGTCTTGGGAACACATCCCAATATCATTCTTCATGATCGATTGGTATTCCTCAATCATGACATCGTTCCATTAATGCATCCCTGATCCTGAGAACTTCAATATCATCAATAGGTAGTTTTCTTGAACTTCGTTGCTGGAACAAATGTCATTGTCCTTCTTTTGTAGATGATTGTACACGATCTTTCCTACAAGTCAAATTCAATTGCATGATTAGAAACTTCTCATAGTTTTTCAAAAACAAATTCTTACACATAAGAATGTATGTCATACATTCATGCAATTATCTTAGCCAATGCTTTAATACAACATTTATCCATATCCTGTAACTTTCTAGATGCCTTCCATCTCTACCAGAACATTTTTAAGAGTGTGCACAATTCCCAACATGTCAGCAAAGAGGTTTCATTCTAGATAAGTAGCAATGGAATCTTGTACAGTACCATAGGCCACTTACCCATTACTTGCATATTAGTAGTATCTTGTTCATTAATGCAACTTTTCTATTATGCATAATATACATCCTAAATATAGGAACATAAGCATGTACATGACTAGCCAACATCATTTAAGTAATCAAATATATAATAAATGAAAATTCAAATACTTATCTTTGTTTGGTGGTTGGTTGGACACCCTCTCAATCTTTGCTTCCTTGCAAGAACAACTGGAGTGTTCTCCCCCCTGATCTTTGCTTCCTGGAGTGTTCTCCCTCTTGATCTTTGCTTCCTTTATGATATCATCATGATTATATGTCTTTGAACTTCTATCCATCCTGGACCACTATGCATGCTTAAGTGTGCACTAGCGTCATCATTGTGTCATCCTTAATATCTCATACATAATCATACATGCATTAGTATGACCTCAATACTTATCAAAACATTATGATTCTAAATAACATTAATCATGTATGGTCATGATCATTTCATACACAAGCGTTATTATTCAAGGTTTCAAGGAGGACTTCTTTTACTCATGCATATTTTTATTGGACCATAGGACTCTTCTAGTTTGTCATAATAAACCCATGATTTCCCAAACTTATAAATTCATGAATTATCAATCATACCAAGTATACTTATATAAGATCCTAACAAAAGGTAGGAATCTAACTTGATATATGAAAAACATACATGGATTATCATGCTTTCTAGCTATGTCTAACATACCCACATAATGTCTCCTTGTTGTCTTCAATGACTTGTGCTAGTAACCTACATATCTCATTAAGTTAACCATTGTAGAACCAAATTATACATACCTCGTAAGTAGAGCTTCTATGTGATCCATGACTATGGATGAGTCTTTGTCTTCATGTCACCATGGTCATATGTTCTTGATCTAGAGCTTGATTTTTCTTTCTTGATGTACGCTTCATGTTAGCGGACAACATCATCTTGTATCTCCTCAAGTCATACCTATCGGGATTGCTTGTAGTCTTCTTATGTAAGGCCTTAGCCTCATCTCCCTCTGGAACTGGAATCTCTTCACTTATGTAGGTGTCCAAATCATTCTCTTCTAGGATTAACCCAATGCTATACTTCCGTGCATTGAAGTTATCAACCCCACTTGATTTGCTAAATCTGGATCTAGAGCTGGACAGAGAAACCCTAAAAATACAAACTTGGAATTTCAAACTTCTGTCTAAACAGGGAGATGCATTTTAATTAGGGGAGCAAGCTGGTGTGCTCATATTTTGAAAACTCAAAAAATTGACCCTCCAAAAATGACCTGCGAGTTTCGGATCTGCAGCTTCTCTCAAATTCCGGTTTTCTGGTCAAAATCCAGAACTAGGGTTTGATAGATCCCGGGGTTCTACCCAACAAAAAACTTCGATCTTGGTCTCTAAATTTAAATTTTTATGAGGAGTATCCAAACGTGGTCTTAGATTCATGAAATTTCAACTTTCTCTGGAACCCTAATTTCCCTCAATAGTGACAAACCAAAAATGAAAGTGCTCATAATCCAATTTTGTTTGGATAGAAATATATGCCATGTTGTTTATGATGTATCTCTGAAATTTTGGATCCTCAAGGTCTGAAACTTCGGCCTCTAGTAGAATGACCTGTCATCTTTCCAACCCCACAGTTCTGAGCTCAAATGGATTCTATGAGAGAGAGAGATATGCCAAGTGTCACAACGTGACCTGTTTATGGGATGAAACAATATATCAAACTTGTATGGAGTGTCACATGTCACTGTTTTAACTTCAGCCTCTAAAACCCATATTTGTGAAACTATAGTCCATTCCCTAACTTTCACTTTTTACATAATTCCATTTGTAGCTTCCTAGCCTGAGATATGACCTTTTTTCCTAGGTCACCTGTTTAGGACTGCATTCTAGAAGAGGCAGAAACCCTAACTTGTAAGAATCATATCTCACAAATTACAACGAATATGAGGATGTACTTTCGACACAAGGTACATGGACATTTCATCTTCGACCTATAAATGTTTCATATCTTGAAGCTTCACCAAAACGTAGTTATAGCAAAAGTGCCACGATGACTGGTTTTTACTATACCAAGCCCTAGCTTCCAATTTGTCGCAAGTGCAACAAGTGTCATAAATGCCATACAATGCCTTCCTTTAGGCTAGCTATGAAGCCATGTTAGTTTTTCAACATTTAATTCAATATGATCTAGGATCTTAACTGAGATAACAACATGTACAGCATATCAACACAAGAGACAAGAGACACAAAGCATTTCACCGGGGAAAACCAAGAAGGTGAAAAACCCCGCAACTTCCTCAAAGATAGAATGAGCATCAATACAAAGATCACAAAGATAAAACCCCACAACAAGAGATATTCTCATAGCAGTTTCTCCTCCTCCAGTTGTGTGCACTCATCCTCTCTCTCACTAATGCGAAGTGAGTGAGTGTGTGAATGAATAGAATGAGAGAGACACACTCTCTATTTATACGATGACTTGACTTGTCTTTTACTCTAACTGGGCCGACCTCCCTTAGGAGAGTCTAATAACCCATTACCACTTGTTACTGGGTTGACCCCACTAGGGTGGTATAATAACCCTTTAACCCACATGAATCATACAAGGACAACCCCACCAAGGTGGTCTAATAACCCATCAAATACAAAGGATGACACTTGCAAATAAAAATGACGACACTTCCAATCGGAGGAATAATACATTTTCATTGGGGATACAATAAAGTACAAATGTAATACATACAATATACAAGTGAATATCTTCCGAAGTTACAAATACATCAACATCAAGGTCTTCTGAAGTTAAGCCATGGAAGTTTTGTATATTAGAGGGATTGTTATTTTTCATTCTAGCATCTCCAAGGGGCACACTTATAGGGAAGGTAAACAATTCTTTGTGTTCTTTTTCATCATCCGCCATGGTAGTGTTTGAACTAGAGATAGTGAAGAAGCTATCAAGGTCTGGGTTATAGTTGGGATCAGGTTCTTTGTTAGTATTGAGAAATTCAAATTCAAGGTGTTCATGACTGTTATTTCTCAGGGCGATTAGGCACAAAACGTCCAAATTCATCCCTCCTTCGTTGAGGCATTCATGGTATTTTTAGATTTTTGAAGCTAGATATATATATAAGATGTCTCTTGTAGTTTAAGCACCTCGCCAGCAGCGGCGCCAAAAAGTGGTGGGCTTCGCAAATGTATATATATTTTATAGGTATACGTACCATAAGTGTACTTTAAATATTGACCAGGAAACATACAAACTTCAGAGGCACTCAACACTAAATGTGCAATATGAGATAATCTTTATCGTTAGGTGTTCAATGTATTCTAATGGATATTGTATGAAAGCATTCACTTAATCTAAGAAAGCAAGAAATGTTTATTCTATGAAAGAATTCACTTAATCTAAGAAAGCAGGAAATGTTTATTCTATGAAAGCATTCACTTAATCTAAGAAAGTAGGAAATGTTTATTCTATGAAATCATTCACTTAATCTAAGAAAGTAGGAAATGTTATTCTATGTAATGTGAATCTATTCTCTTGAAATCCAAAACCATGTTTAACCTAGTTTATGAAAGCCAAAGTAATTTCAATCTAAAATGCATGAATCTAACTTAATGGGAACAAAGATCCATCCAACTCGAATCAGGAAGTCATCATTTCAAGAGTATAAATCTGATATAATCTAAGAATACCATATAAAAAGTGGAAATATAAATCTAGAAATTGCATGCACATATGGTAGCTACAGGACTACAGATGTTGTGTATCAGAACTACAGATGCAATATTACAAAACTACAGAATAAAAATGTTGATGCACAGAGTTGAAAATTGGTATCAAATAAGTGTTGAAACTAATCCACGTGCATTTATCCTAGAAATAAACAGCAGAACACATAAAAATATAGAAAAAAAAAGTACAGAACTCCTAAGCTATGCACTGAGGGGGCCCTCCCCAATGCGCATCACAGGAGGAGAATAAAACTTATAAACTCACATATTGAAAGTAACTCTGGTCCTTGATTATAAATTTATAAGATCCATCATAGTTGTAGAAAATGTAAACCGAGTATTAGAATTGAAAATGTAGAGAATTGTTTCCAAAGATGTGCGTTAGACCCCCTACTACTTAGGTGTCTCTACTTATTACAAACTTCTACCCTAGTTCAAAATTTGAAATCATGACCCCAACAGGGGATTCTTTCCTAAAATTTAGGGGAGACAAGAGCATCGCGTTACTTGTGATCTTCAATCTGGAGCTTGGCATTGTCATTCTTCCTATTTACCTGGGCTTTGTCCACACATATATTTATTCACATGATTAGTAAATAAAAGATGCTAAAACAAAAACAAAAAAAATAATTGCTAAATCACTTTGTTCAATTATCAATCAAATTGCATTCTTTCCCTACAGAGGAGTGTTTTTCTGATCGTTTCTTTGCTTATGTATGGCATAATGGAGTCTATGGAATACCTATATCATGGAATTATCATGCTTCATGACTTGGGGTCTTTAAATAAATTGATATTCTGTGTGTTGTAAGGAGAGTTATCTCTCAGTATTTGAACTTTCTCCGTCATGTATAATTTATATTTAGCATGATATGATGAGTACACGTTTTGGGCATATACACTCTGTCGTTCTGTTGTTGAGGCTATTCATGGTTACTCTTAAGGTTTTTCGTCATTATCTTTCATAATGTATAAATCCATGGGTTTTTGCGTTTTACATGTCTGAATGTTTAAAGCTTGATTTTAGTTTATGGTCAGCATGTGAGCATGACTCTATTTTAAGCCTGAGGTTTGGTTCTTTTTACTTCATTGGATTGTATCCCTAGTCATTCGCTTGAAGCATGACCCTATTTTAAGTCTGGGTTTTTTACTCTTTCTACGAGATTTGATCCCTGGTCATTTTCTTGAGGCATGACCCTACTTTTGTGTGTGTGTGTACAATACATTGATCCCGGTGGGAGTTGATTCCTGGTCAATGTTGGAAGCGTGACCCCTTAAATGCATGTGAGATGAAGATGCTGGGATTAGATTCTTGATCAACGCTGAAGGCGTGACCCTTGACTTTCTGTGGATTGAAAACGATGGGGTTCCATCTTTGATCAACGCTGAAAGTGTGACCCTTGACTGTGTGTGGATTGAAAATGATGGGGTTCGATCTATGATCAACACTGAAAGTGTGACCCTCTCTTTATCTTGTATTCGGGTTTGGTTATGGAAAGTTTCACTCTTGTTTTGTTTTGTGCTTGGGGCCAAAATCTTGGGAATTATAATTAATAGATATGACATGAAAGAAATAATGGTAGGACATATGTGATTTCTTATTTCGTATAGTTTTCATATAAGATGATTGATGTTTGAATGGAGTTTTGGTTTAAAGTTTTAATACTTCTGTTTTAAATATATATAATTTATAAATATATATTAATATCCTTAATCAAAGTTTATGGACTTAGTCCCGGGATCCTGTTTTCTAAGATTCTCTCTCTGTGCAGGTAGTAATAGGAGCTTTCTCATGAGTTATGTTGAACAGATATGTTTAGGATATATTTAAATACTAGTTTGGGAAATTAATGGTAAGCCCATTATCATGGTTAATTAATTCTGCCAATGATTCTATGTAAATCCCGAAATTAATTATAAAAGACTATAATTTAAATCTGCATGACAAAAAATTGGAAACCACTGATTCTATGCAAATCCTGAAATTAATTATAAAAGCCTATAATTTAAATATGCATGACAAATAATTGGAAAACACTATTTTTTTAGAAGTGTTTAATTAAAAATGGAATTAATATACTAGAGGAATCCCAAACAGATCCAATCATATTTACATTATATCACCAGAATATTGCATGAACAAAATGTAACAAAAGGAAATGGTTCAGATCTATAAAAAATATAATTTCTAAATAGATAATAACACAGCATGAAAATACGTATTAGTCCTTTATTGCTATCTAAATGACTTGGTAACTATGACATTCCACCGAACCATAGACCTCAAACCATTCATGTTTTGTTCAATGGGCCACACCTGAGCCATACCGAGAATGACAAGAACTAACAACAGAGTAGATTCGAAGCTCACTTGCTCAACGTTGTTTAATAAAATAATTTAGGTGCTATTCAGAGCTCACTTGCTCAACACCCAAATAAATAGTTTAGGTGCTCCAGAGTTCATTTGCTCAACACCTATCAAAGAATACATTAGTATTTTTAGAAACATAAACATAAAACAAATGTAATCTTCTCTTGGAATAATACATTGGGTATGTCATCCATCAAACACCTAAGGAGGTTTCCCAAACTTCTATTCACTACCTCGGTCTGTCCATCAATCTACGGATGGTATGCTAAGCTAAACTGCAACTTCATGTCCAGCTTATTCTGTAGGGTTCTCTAGAAATGACCCATAAACTTGGTATATTTGTCCGATGTGATACTCTTCAGGAACCCATGTAGTATGACTATCTACTTGAAAAATAATACAACAATGCTTGTGGGGTCACTTGTCTTCCGACACGAAATAAAGTGTGCCATCTTCGAAAATATGTCGACTACCACAAATATGGAGTCGTTACCTTCCTATGTCTTTGGAAATCTTAGCACAAAATCCTTGCTCAAGTGATCCCATGGGACACTTGGCACTAGAAATGGTGCATACAGCCCCATGTTCTGACTTCGACCCTTTGATAATTGGAAAACTCAGCAATGTCAGACCCATTTACCGACATCCTTCTCCATCCCTTTCCAATAATACTTATCATTGACCAACGCCTTGGTCTTGTCGATGCCAAAATGAGCTATTAATCCACCATTATGCAGTTCTTGGATTAGGTTTTCTCTTACATATCCCATGGTAATACATAATTGTTGTCCCTTGAATAGGTATCCCTCTTGGATGGAATAATCCAAGTATCGAGTCTTTTCAATGCTCCATGGTTCCCGACTAGCCTTCCATGCTTTCGCAAAATCCTCGTCGGTTTCATACTCTGTCATCACTGACTCTATTCCCGTCACCTGAACTGTTTTCGTGTTTAGAATCAATTAATATAGAAATAGGTTTGTCAAGGATCTTACCATCAACTTCAATCGTTGAAGGCTGGAAATTTGCTGGATGATTGTCCAAGGATGCGCTTATCTTCGGTATGTTCCGAGCAACCTCTCCAATTGTGGATGCTTCTCAGACAATGTGAATAATTCAAGTATCCTTCTTATGAGGACCATCATGAGAAGGATAATCCCAATACTGTAATGGTTCTATTTTTATTTATTCTTGTTAAAGAGATTTTCTTTATACTTAGTCATTATTGGTTGTTGTCTATCCTTAAAAGTGTGCCTCTGAAAATTCGTATGTTTATTGGAGGGTTTGAATTCTTACTTTATATTGATTATAAGTCAATTTGGCCTTTCTCATTCCTTCATATAAAGTTTTTAGGTTATCAAACTCTAATCTATCTTTATAAAACCTAGGTAGGCAACCTAGGAATCTTTGAATTTTAGGTTCTTCTTCATTGAGGTAAGGAAAATATCTTAACAAGGATAAAAATTTATTATAGAATACATGCATTGACATTGATCTCAATATTAACTCATAAAACTCCTTTACCTTCCCCTCATAATGATATTATGAGAGGTATTCTTTTTTAAACCAGTTCCAACTTACTTTTCTATTGTTAATTATTTTAGCTCTTTTTAAGTCCTGCCACCAAATCACAGCCTTCCTGACTAGATTAAAGATGGCCATTTTTCCATTCATAGAGTTGGAATAGTTGTACATAGTAAAGTACTTCTTCATCATAGATATCCACCCTCAACTTCTTCTCCATTTTTTACTTCACCGTCAAAGGTAGGAGGCTTTATCTTTTTAAATTCTCCTATTATCTCATCTTTATATTTTCTCTTCTTTCTTCATCTACCCTCAAAGTCACTACTAGGATCTTCCGATTCACTAGTCATAGGGATTTCATCACAAGAAGGACAACCAGATGATGGGTTTTCTTGTTTACATTTCTTTTTATGATGATCATTAGTTATCTCATTTAGCTTAGACAGTAAGGATTCATTTACGTCCTCCTGGGTTCTCACTACCCTCTCATGTTCAATTTTAAAGTTCATCAGTTCAACTTGTAAGTATCGTACTGTTTGTAAAATCTCTTTTGAATTATCATTTAACATTGTTATCCTCATCATTAAGTTCAACCCAAACAAATGGGGTAGGCTATCGTTTTCCATCCATTTCTTCATGCAGTTAGTAAAACAAATTTTCTTCTATATAGAAAGAAGAAAAATATACAAACATCATTAGTTTTCTCATAATGTAAATGGACATCATAAGGCCAAGTGTCATAACCGAAGCTCTGATAACACAATGTAATAACCCAAAAAATACATTGAAATTTGATTTTTTTTATGAAATACACTTTTCTTAGGAATTAATGCGGTGCATAACCTTTAATAGACTACATCATAAATTACAAGTACATATCTATAACTGTACCATTATTCACCATATAAAGATATACCTAAGTAAATTTCCAATATACCATACATACATGTTTATAACCAATTTCCTAATATATTTCATGTTATATATATAATTCCTTTACAAATCCCAACAATACATCAATAATGAATTAAATTGCAATCGCCAATTTATTTATGTCTGTCAATCCCAAACTTCTTCCTATTAAATAACCCATGTCAATTCAACATAATGAGTATTAAGACCTCTTTCATTTTAATTCAATGATATTTATAATATAGTATCATATTATTCCAATGCATGAAACTATATCCTTTAATGCATACCTATCTCTTTGCTTTGACTAGTATAACTCTTCGTATGAATTAAGACGATTCTTTCCTTTAACCATTTCATATTTTCTTTTCATGGTACCTATAAATACACATATCAATTTGATTTTAATATCTATATGTGTATTCTGTTTAGCACACCATCAATAAGTATATGTAATCAAAAACCTTATTTGTTTGGGTTTTCAACCTATAATACATAACACTTTTCATTAATGAAAACTAAGAGATAATTCAAAGACATATGAGTAGTCATCTTTGACTTCCTCTTAAACACCAAAAATTCTGTTCAGCATTACCCATTATTATATCAACCTATAATTCAAATGAAATATTTAAAGGATTTATATAATATCATACTAACACTTTGTTTGAGCACGAATACAATGCCAGACATGTATCCTCATGTCATCATGGTTGCGCGGTTTTTAAGTAAAATATTGAAGTGCCACTAAACTAGGTCAGTACTGGTGGAATGATATTCTAACTACAGAAGCTTGAGCATATCTAACTTATATCTCTGTAAATAAATATGACATATTATTACAATGATTTAAAAAAATCTGACAGTTTGACAACCTCGATCTGTTCGATGAGAGCGGGATAACCCAAGGAAGACCACAACGATAATCAAGGAAAAGAATAAGCACAGACGAGGCATAAGTTAGAGACGACCAGAGTAAAAATATGGGTTTGGTATCAAGATCATGGAATATTTTCTTTTCTTATATAATGATTTAGACCAATAAAAGAGAGTCTATCTCTCCCCACTATTCGCAGGAGGTAAATAAAGGAGTAGCGCGCGAAACGCCAATGTGAAACGAGATTCATACGCCACTAATTTATTGTGGTGCGCTTTATATGCCAAGATTTAAAGACATTTAAACCAACATATGCCAGTTCAACATGCAAACAAACAAGCAGCGCCAACACTCTATGAGCAGATAACATGAAATAAAGCTCCTAAAAGTTGTCAAGTATGGAAACACTATAACCTGAAAATCAAACAGACTCAACACATTTCACAGGGGTTTACACATGCATTTAATCCAACCGAAAACAAAATTATATCAAGCATTATACAAAAGGAGGTCAACATTAAACTCTCGAATTCAAACTCCTTCAATCTCTAGATAGAAATACTGCTTGATATAAAAGACAAATTACATGATACAAAAAAAAAAAAGTTTACAAGATCATATATTACAATCCCCCGGGCCAATACGTTCCCACAGATTTAACATTTATACAAGTTTCTGTAACACGCGAGGGACCACTATAAGACCGCTCAAACAGAAGAAAACATGGATAACAACAATAAAGGACTTGTGATCACGTTACCAAAGAAAAAATTAAAATTTATCAAGTTCTGATCTATCAAACTAGAACACTTATACAGAGTGATGGTTGCGTTTGTTATAAGGGATGAACTGAGTATTTAGGGGAGAATCATATGATCAAAATAACCTTCCAAAACCCGAAAGTATCAACGAGAAGACCAGAAGTCGATGCTCTTGAAATAAGGGGCACGTTACTTCTAAGACATCATAGTCATATGCCCACTGCCACAAGGCTGCACCTCATTTGTAAGAATGCCATAACATTTAATGAATTTTCATATAAGAAAATCAATAGAGGTTTAAAATTTCATTGATATTTGTATTAGACAATATTTACAATTTAACAGAGGTTTAAAATTTTATTGATCTATGTATTAAACAATATTTACAATTACCAAATTGTCAAAAAAAGATGATAGGGTTCCAATCTCATTATGGGTTTTTATATTGGTTTACACAGGATTTCACCGATCTCTATGTAAATCGTTATTTACAATTTAACAAATTATCATATTAAAATCGACAAAGATCCATAAGAATTCTTGGTTTAATAATTGTTTACACAAAAAATCTTATAATTACTATGACATCCATAGGACTAACGGTGTAGGGTAAGAAAAGAGGACCGACCTGGAAAGTTTTACAAGAATTCATTGCCTTTATTTTAAAGTATTTTACTCTTTAAAAACTACAAAGTATGACCAATAATGAAATATTAACCTAAGTTATATATAAAACAAAATTTACATACTCTTAAACCCATGTTTAACTATATATGTGTTTTATAATCCACATAAAACTTCATTGAGTAGTGTTATTTCCATAATCACTCACTATTACATGTGCACATTTTTCCCACGGAAAATCATTGCTATTGCAACACTTGTGCATTTCTATAGCGACAAACATGACCCCATTTTTTCGTAGAAACATTTTCGTCACTGTAACAACACTTTGAAAGGTTCGTCGCTATGGAAACATGAAAGATATTAAACGTGGCATGTGTGGACTATGTTTAAAAGACCAAATTGCATCGCTATAGCGACCTTAAACCATTGTTATAGCAACTGTTACTTGTCGCTATAGAGACATAACACACTTAATATTTGTTTACCCGATAACGCTCGGTCGTAGCTATAGTGACCTTAAACCGTGGCTATAGCAACAGTTACTCATTGCTATAGCGATGAAAAAGCACTTAATATTGGTTTACCCTGTAATGCTTTGTTGTGGCTATAGCGACGTAATGTTCGTCACTATAGCCAAGTAACCATCGCTATAGCGACGTTCTGTAAAGCACTTAGCGACATATTTTCTATACAAGCAATGATCATTTCGTCGCTTGTATAGAAAATCCATCACAAAGTGCTTGACGGAACGTCGTTATAGCGATGGTTGCTTGGCTATAGCCACGGAAAAGCATTACTGGGTAAACCAATATTAAGTGCTTTCTGTTGCTATAGCGATGAGTCTGAGTTTTATAAAAAATAAAATGAAATGGTGGGAGGGAGTTTGAATAACGGTATAATTCTTAACGTGGGTGATTTGAAGTGGCTTGTAGAGCATACCAAGGCATGAGAAGCATCGATAGGGTTGTCTAGCCTTATGTGAGATCCTTAGCTTGAATGTGACACTACATACTTTTCACCTAAATTCATTTTGTTTCACACAAAATTTATACTTTGTGCTAAATTCTTTTGGTGCCTGGTGATTGTCCAATGACAATATCATTGAGTTCCTTTAGCCCATGCTCACCTACTCTCTTGTTTTTGTCCTTGTTTGGTGGAAACCTCCTTGAGGCTACTCTGCTTGTGCCTATAGCCAAACACTGTTTCGTAGACATGGACTGTAAAAGTGTTGGTTGCATTTATTCAAGACCAACTATTTTCCATGTTTGTCCTTACTATTGCAGTCATCACCTTATTGAGTGTACACATTGTAGAGTGTATTACCTAGGAAAATATGGGCAACAATGTACGCCCATGCAAATCTGGGCAGCAGTGTTCACTGCTACCTGATTTATAGACCTCTCTCAAGTTCAAATCTAATCACTTTCTAAGTTTTTGTGGATTTTTGTTGAAAGGAGACAACCCTTATGACACCATCCCCATTGGTAAAGTTCATATTATTTTTGAATTTGGATATTTTAGGGTAATCAAAACTTTTGGAAGAACAAGCGCTACCTTTATGTGCATGTCATTAGTTCAAGATGCTATCTAGACGTGTAAAATGGCTGCAATATATATAATCAAAAGAATCAAAACACCATAGCCATGAGTGTGAGAAGAATACGTAGATCCAATCTTATCTACCTTCGTGATGTAACATACCTGCAACAATCTTGATATATTGTTGATTTGAATGTCCTTACATTCTATTGTATTTACCAGTCTCATCTCTTCATCCCTAACTAAACCCTCAATCATAGTTGTGTCTTTCAATCTAAATATAGCTTTATGTATCAATGAGTAGTATATCATCATCCCATATTTTCGATGTACGATTCATAGCATTGTTTCTTTTTAGATAGATCTTTATTTATACATAGAGTTTGTATCATTCCATTATGCTAGTTTGAATAGTTTAACTTCATTGCATAGTTATCATATATGAATAAATGGGTACGATAAGATAAGGTAAAAATACATTACTAACACCCTTCTCATAATGATGGAGGTCACGTACATCAATGCTGTAACTAAAACTAGTTTCAGTAGGTCGATCCACAAAAATAAGATTTGATGCTTGCCAAGTCACCAACATATTCTATTCAAGATCGTGCAAAATGATCCTTTTCAAGTTAAAGTTAAAAGTGCATATATTCAAAAAACCAATAATATATACAAAAATAACATATAAACACACAATGGTGATGTAAGACAATTTAGACTAGTTGTTGAATCACCACATACACTATTAGGGAGTGATGACAAGGAAAAATCCTCCAGAGACTACACCAATTCAGCAAAATGAAATTATATGATGTGGGATTAATAATATATTTTACTCATAGAGAGTGTGAATACTCACAAAGGCTATTCCAATTTATTTTTACAAACTTGTAATGTCACATATCTCATACATTATATACTTTCACTTTACCGTAAGGACATATCTCTCACACCAACACAATTCCACAAGGTGGTAAAGGTGGCCTCTGGCAAAGGTATAGAAGAAGGATCCACCAAAGCATATTGAGAGTCATCCATAGAATCATCTACAGAAGATGGTGGGAAGTATGCCTCACATCACTAAGAAGTATGCCTTGCATAACCAACCAACGCGTTCACTATAAAACAATGAACTCTTATAACATAAACATCACCAAATGTGAAAGGATCAATATCAACACATCCTAAAACTAGAAAGGCAAAATTGGCTAAGTCACTATTAGAGAAATTTTGAGGTAAATAATGGGCCTCAAAACAAAGAAAATGTACTATAAAAACCAACCAATTACATTCTATTAGATGACATCATCCCCCATGGTTGAGGTGGCATTGCATGAGTTAAAAAAAATTATTTGTCAAATTTTCTATGGTAGATGAAAACCCATAGTTAACCAAAGTAGTAGTATAAGTACTTTTAAGTCATAAAGTAAAACACTCATAATGAAAGTCCTTTAACTTTTTTTCATAAAATAATATTATTGTCATTTTCAAGTAAAGTACTCATAATGAATGTCTTTTCACACCTTTTTTTCCTTTCACACTTTCTCATAAAATAATATTATTGTCATTTTCAAGTAAAGTGCTCATAATTCATAAAGAAGGTTCTTTCACATTTTTTTATAAAATAATATATTGACATTTTCATGTTTTTAATTTTAACTTATATATTCACTCCATTCTATTTAATATCATAATTCCAAACTAATATATATATATATTCCTTTCACAATTTTTTCATAAAATAATATTTTATCATTTTCATATTTTTAATTTTTAATTATGTATTCACTCCATTGTGTTTAATATTATAATGCTAAAAACTAATTTATAAACATATATATATATATATATATATATATATCCTTGTACTTTTAAAATAAATTAAATTCATGAATGATATTAATATGAAAAAAGTATATTAATATAGATTTAATGAATAAATAATAATAATAATAATAATGTAATGTGGATTATAATAATATTATTAACATTTTACATGTAAAGAACTTTTTAATTAAATCACATTATATTAAATTGATGAGAAAAGTACTAAATATAAAAAGTCAACATAAATGAAACAAATAGCTCTTAAAAATGTTTTTTATTATTTAATTTCATTTGCAAGTTCAAGACAAATAAATGCTAAAGGACAATAAATTTTTGGGAATTTGCAATGAATCTTAGTCACATCAATGTAAAGTTATTTTATTAATTTTATTTCTAGTGAATTTTGAAAAGTAACTTAACCATGGTTATTTATACTGCGCATAGAAAATAGTGTGGGAAGTGACTTGTCATATATACCTAACCCATAAAACTCCCAACTCATATTATTTTAATATATCTCATACTTTTTTAGTACATCTCTTAGGAGACCATTTTTTGACCTCAAAATCTCTCTAATATTGAAAACAGGCTTAAGTAGGCTTTGGAAAATGCCCACCATTTCTCACCTGTGAGGGATACAAATTTTCTGAAAGCATCAACTTGTAGGTGGATGATTTATGCACTTAACCATTGGCTCGATTTTGAAAAAAATTATCTGGTAAAGAAAATATTGGCCTACCAAAACAAACACTCATCTTGTTTTGCACCTAGAACTAGCCTAAATGGCCTTAGGAAAATGCCCACCATTCCTCACCTGTGAGGGATACAAAATTTCTGAGAGCATAGGTTTATAGGTGGATGATTTATTCACTTGACCAGTGATTCATCTTTTAAAAGAAGTCTCTGGTCAAGGAGATATTTTCCTACCAAAACAACATTTCAGCTTGTTTTACACCCTGCCAGAAAAATACTCTCCATTAGAAAAATTGGTTTAGTATTTAAAAACTGGATTAAGTAGGCTTGGGAAAATGCCCACCATTTCTAACCTGTTAGGGATAAAAAATTTCTGAAAGCATTATCTTGCAGGTGGATGATTTATGCACTTGACCATTGGCTCAGTTTTGAAAAAAAATTCTATGGTGAAGAAAATATTGGCCTGCGAAAACAACAACTCATCATATTTTTCACCTAGAACTGACCTAAATGGAATTAGGAAAATGCCCACCATTTCTCACATGTGAGGGATAAAAAACTTCTAAGAGCATAAGTTTGTAAGTGGATGATTTATTCACTTGACCATTGACTCTTTTTTGAAAAGAAGTCTTTGGTCAAGGATATATTTTCCTACCAAAACAACCATTCAACATGTTTTTCACCCTGCCAGAAAAAATGCTCGTCATTGGAAAAATCGGTTAAGCATTGAAAAACGGGCCTAAGTAGGCTTGGAAAAATTCCCACCATTTCCCACCTATGAAGGATAAAAAATTTCTGAAAGCATCATCTTGTAGGTAGATGATTTATGCATTTGACCATTGGCTCGGTTTTGAAAAAAAATATATGGTCAAGAAAATATTGGCCTGCCAAAAAAATCACTCATCCTATTCTGCACCTAGAACTAGCCTAAATGGCCTTAGGAAAATGCCCATCATTTCTCACCTGTGAGGGATAAAAAAATTCTGATAGCATAATTTTGTAGGTGGATGATTTATTCACTTGACCACTGACTCGTTTTTTAAAACAAGTCTCTGGTCAAGGAGATATTTTCCTACCCAAACAACCATTCAGCCTATTTTTCTCCCTACCAAAAAAATGCTCGACATTGGCAAAACTGGTTAAGTAATGAAAAATAGGACTAAGTAAGCCTAGAAAAATGCCCACCATTTATCACATGTGAGGGATAAAAAATTTCTGAAAAGCATCAGGTTGCAAGTAGATGATTTCCGCACTTGACCATTGGCTCAATTTTTAAAAAAAGTCTATGGTGAAGAAAATATTGGCCTTCCAAACCAGCCACTCATCATGTTTTTCACCTAGAACTGGCCTAAATGGCCTTAGGAAAATGCCCACCCTTTCTCGCCTATGAGCGATAAAAAAATTCTTAGAGCATACGTTTGTAGGTGGATGATTTATTCACTTGACCATTGACTCATTTTTGAAAAGAAGTCTCTAGTCAAGGAGATATTTTCCTCTCAAAATAGCCAATCAACCTGGTTTTCACCCTACCAGAAAAATGCTCACCATTAGCAAAATTGGTTAAGTATTGAAAAATGGACCTAAGTAGGCTTGGAAAAATGCCCACCATTTCTCACCTATGAGGGATCATTTTTTTCCGAAAGCATGAGCTTACAGGTGGATGATTTTTGCACTTGACCATTGGCTTGGTTTTGAAATAAAGTCTATGGTCAAAAAAATTTGGCCTACCAAAACAACCACTCATCTTGTTCTACACCTCGAACTGGACTAAATGGCCTTAGGAAATTGCCACCATTTCTCACGTGTGAGGGATACAAAATTTCAGAGAGCATAAGTTTGTAGGTGGATGATTTATTCACTTGACCATTGATGCATTTTTTAAAAAAAGCCTCTAGTTAAGGAGATATTTTCCTTCCAAAACAACCATTCAGCCTGATTTTTACCCTGCCAAAAAATTGCTCGCCATTGGAAAAATTTGTTAAGTATTGAAAAACAGGCCTAAGTAGGATTGGAAAAATGCGCACCATTTCTCACCTGTGAGGGATAAAAAAATTCAAAAAGCATCAGCTTGCAAAAGGATTATTTATGCACTTGACCATTGGCTCAGTTTTGAAAAAACATCTATGGTGAAGAAAATATTGGCCTACCAAAACAATCACTCATCATGTTTTGCACCTAGAACTGGCCTAAATGGCCTTAGGAAAATGCCCACCGTTTCTCACCTATGAGGGATAAAACATTTCTAAGAGAATAAGTTTGTAGGTGGATGATTTACTCACTTGACTATTGACTCAGTTTTGAAAAGAATTCTCTAGTCAAGGATTTATTTTTCTGCCAAAACAACCATTCAACCTGTTTTTCACCCTTCGCGAAAAATGCTCACCATTGGAAAAATTGTTAAGTATTGAAAAACGGGCCTAAGTAGGCTTGGGAAAATGTCCACCATTTATGCATTTAACCATTGGCTTGGTTTTGAAAAAACGTTTATGGTAAAGAAAATATTGGCTTGCCAAAACAAACACTCATCTTGTTCTACACCTAGAACTGTCCTAAATGGCCTTAGGAAAATGTCGTCCATTTCTCACTTGTGAGGGATAAAAAATTTCTGAGAGCATAAGTTTGTATGTGGATGATATATTCACTTGACCATTGAATCATTTTTTAAAACAAGTCTCTGGTCAAGGAGATATTTTCTTGCCAAAATAGTCATTCAGCCTGTTTTTCACCCTGTTAGAAAAATGCTCGCCACTGGCAAAATTGGTTAATTATTGAAAAACGGGCCTAAGTAGGCTTGAAAAAACGACCACCATTTCTCACCTATGAGGGATAAAAATTTTCTGAAAGCATCAGCTTGTAGGTGGATGATTTATGCACTTGACCATTGGCTCAATTTTGAAAAAACGTCTATGGTGAAGAAAATATTGGCCTGCAAAAACAACCACTCATCCTTGTTTGCACCTACAACTGGCCTAAATGGCCTTAGGAAAATTCCCACCAATTCTCACCTGTGATGGATAAAAAAATTTCTAAAAGCATAGGTTTGTAGGTGGATGCTTTATTCACTTGACTATTGACTCATTTTTGAAAAGAAGTCTCTGGTCAAGGAGATATTTTCCTATCAAAACAACCATTTAGTTTGTTTTAAACCTTGCCAGAAAAATGTTCACCATTGGCAAATTGGTTTAGTATTTAAAAACAGGCTTAAGTAGGCTTGGGAAAATTCCCACCATTTATCTCAAGTGAGGTATACAAATTTTCTAAAAACATCAGCTTGCAGGTGGATGATTTATGCACTTGACCATTGGCTCAGTTTTGAAAAACATTCTATGGTGAAGAAAATATTGGCCTGTCAAAACAACCACTCACCCTGTTATACACCTAAAACTGACCTAAATGGCCTTAGGAAAATGCCCACCATTGCTCACTTGTGAGGGAATAAAAATTTCTGAGAGAATAATTTTGTAGGCGGATGATTTATTCACTTGACCATTGACTCATTTTTTAAAAGAAGTCTATGGTCAAGGAGATATTTGCCTGCCAAAACTGCCATTCAATATGTTTTTTACCCTTCCATAAAAATGCTCACAATTGGAAAAAATTGTTAAGTATTGAAAAATGGGCCTAAGTAGGCTTTGAAAAATGGCCACCATTTCTCACCTGTGAGGGATAAAAAAAAATTGAAAGCATCATCTTGGAGGTGGATGATTTATTCACTTGACCATTGGCTTAGTTTTGAAAAAAAGTTCATGGTCAAGAAAATATTGGCCTACCAAAAAAACCACTCATCATGTTCTATACCTAGAACTAGCCTAAATGGGCTTAGGAAAATAACCACCATTTCTCACCTGTGAGGGATAAAAAATTTCTGAGCATAAGTTTTGTAGGTTGATGATTTTTTCACTTGACCATTGACTCATTTTTTAAAACAAGTCTATGTTCAAGGATATATTTTCCTTCCAAAACAGCCATTCAGCATGTTTTTCACCCTGCCAAAACAGCCATTCAGCATGTTTTTCACCCTGCCAAAACAACCATTCAGCATGTTTTTCACCCTGCCAAAAAATGCTCGCGATTGGCAAAATTGGTTAAGTATTGAAAAGCCGGCCTAAGTAGGCTTGGAAAAATTCCCACCATTTCTCACCTATGAGGGGTAAAAAATTTATAAAAGAATCATCTTGCAGGTGGATGGTTTATGCACTTGACCATTGGTTCATTTTTAACAAAACGTCTATGGTGAAGAAAATATTGGCCTTCCAAAACAACCACTCATCCTGTTTTGCACGTAGAACTGGCCTAAATGGCCTTAGGAAAATGCCCACCATTTCTCACTTATGAGGGATAAAAAAATGATGAGAGCATAAGTTTGTAGGTGGATGATTTATTCACTTGACCATTGACTCATTTTTTAAAAGAAGTCTCTGGTCGAGGAGATATTTTCCTTCCAAAACAGCCATTCAACTTGTTTTTCACCATGCCAGAAAAATGCTCCCCATTTGGAAAATTGGTTAAGACTTGGAAAATGCCCACCATTTCTCACTTGTGAGGAATAAAAATTTTCTAAAAGAATCATCTCCTAGGTGGATGATTTATGCACTTGACCATTGGCTTGGTTTTGAAAAAAACGTCTATGGTCAAGAAAATATTGTCCTACCAAAACAACCAATTATCCTGGTCTGCACCAAGAACTGGCCTAAATGGCCTTAGGAAAATGCCCACCATTTTTCACCTGTGAGGGATAACAAGTTTTTGAAAGAATAAGTTTGTAGGTGGATGATTTATTCACTTGACCATTGACCCATTTTTAAAAACAAATCTTTGGTCAAGAAGATAATTTCCTGCCAAAATAGCCATTCAGCCTGTTTTTCACTCTGCTAGAAAAATGCTCGCCATTGGCAAAATTGGTTAAGTATTGATAAACAGGCCTGAGTAGGCTTGGAAAAATTCCCACCATTCCTCACTTGTGAGGGATACAAAATTTCTAAAAGCATCAACTTGCAGGTGGATTATTTATGCATTTGACCATTGACTTAGTTTTGAAAAAAATTCTATGGTGAAGAAAATATTGGCCTGCCAAAACAACCACTCATCTTGTTTTGCACCTAGAACTGACCTAAATGGCCTTAGGAAAAAACCCACCACTTCTCACCTGTGAGGGGTAAAACATTTATGAGATCATAAGTTTGTAGGTGTATGATTTATTCACTTGACCATTGACACAGTTTTTAAAAGAAGTCTATGGTCAGGGAGATATTTTCCTACCAAAACAACCAATCAACTTGTTTTTCACCCTACCAGAAAAATGCTCGCCATTAGCAAAATTGGTTGTCTTGAAAAACTAGCCTAAGTATGCTTGGGAAAATTCCCACCATTTCTCACCTGTAAGGGATAAAAAAATTATGACAGCATTAACTTGCAGGTGGATGATTTATACACTTGACCATTGGCTTAGTGTTGAAAAAACATCTATGGTGAAGAAATTATTGAACTGCCAAAACAACCACTCATCTTGCTTTACACCTAGAACTTGCCTAAATGGCCTAAGGAAAATTCCCACCATTTCTCACCTATGAGGGATAAAAAACTTCTAAGAGCATAAGTTTGTAGGTGGATGATTTATTCACTTGACCATTGACTCATTTTTTAAAAGAAGTCTCTGGTCAAGGAGATATTTTCCTGCCAAAACAGTCATTCAACCCATTTTTCACCTTGCCAAAAAAATTATCGCCATTGGAAAAATTGATTAAGTATTGAAAAACAGGCCTAAGTAGGCTTGTAAAAATGCCCGCCATTTCTTACCTATGAGGATAAAAAAATTCTGAAAGCATCAACTTCCAGGTGGATGATTTATGTACTTGACCATTGGCTTTGTTTTGAAAAACATTCTATGGTCAAGAAAATATTGGCCTGCCAAAACTACCACTTATCCTGTTCTGCACCTAGAACTGGCATAAATGGCCTTAGAAAAATGCCCACAATTTCTCACTTGTGAGGGTAAAAAATCTCTGAGAAAATAAGTTTGTATGTGGATGATTTATTCACTTGAACATTGACTCATTTTTTAAAACAAGTCTCAGGTAAAGGATATATTTTCTTGCCAAAACAACCATTCATCCTATTTGTCACCCTGCCAGAAAATACTCGCCATTGGCAAAATTGGTTAAGTATTTGAAAACATTGCCTAAATAGGATTGGAAAAATGTCCATTATCTCTCACCTATGAGGGATAAAAAAATTCAGAAAGCATCAGTTTGCAGGTGGATAATTTATGCACTTGACCATTGGCTCAGTTTTGAAAAAACGTCTATGGTAAAGAAAATATTGGCCTGCCAAAACAACCACTTATCCTGTTTTTCACCTAGAACTGGCCTAAATGACCTTAGGAAAATTCCCACCATTTCTCACTGTGAGGGATAAAAAAATTCTGAGAGCATAAGTTTGTAGGTGGATGATTTATTCACTTGACCATTGACTCAGGGCGAGCGCATGAAGATGGTCCCCATTTTCGTTGCAATGGGGGCGCGCTAGCAGAAAATAAAAATGGCGCGTACGCACCTAAGGAAGCGCACATGCGCCGCTAGGTTCAGTACTGAACCGAGGCACGTGCACGCAGTGGTGACGCGCATGCACCTCTGTTAAAAAAAAAAAAAAGAGCACAATTTCCCCATTGTTCCATTTGGTTGAGCGCGTCCTCCTCCTCTATGTGTGCGTCGATTCAACCACCAAAGGAGGCCAAATCAACTCCAAAACCACCCAACAACACCCACAAACTCATCAACACTTCGATTAATAGGTAAATATCACGTTTGTTTTTCATTTTATTCATTATTTGTGTCAATTTTTTTATTTTTTTTATTTTTAAACAATGAACCAATTTTATATTGCAGATTGTAAACTGAGAGAATGAGTGAACAAGATGTTAACCCCGAGTCCGATGGAACATAAGAAAACCAAAACCTTGGACCCAATGCCGAAGAAAACCGTGAACACAATCCAAATGTCAAACAAAACCAAACCCCCAACCCAATTTTGAACAAGATGACCTTAACCATTATGTAAATAAAATGCGAGTGCACACTCGTGAACTTAGAAACTTGGGGTAACCATCTCGATTGTCTCTTGCCACATCAATTGAAAACTCAATTGACTCCCTCATTCATGCACACCAGCAATTGACCGACATGACTCATGTAATGCCTTTATTGGCATTATAAATTTTAATGTAATTAAAATTAGATTTTGTGACTAAACAACAAATAATCAAAGTGTAACCATAACAACATATAAGCAAAATATAAGCATTTTGCAATAGCATCAAATAACTTAGAATATTTAAAACTTCATTGGTGATTCACACAACATAAATTAACATCATAAATCATGTAGCAATAGCATCATATGATAATTTTACAACAACATATAAACAATTTAAAATCACAAGAAAAATACCTCGTTTATAAGAATGGTGACGGAGTCCAAACTGAGCAAGCTTTCATCTTCTTCTCCTCGAGTTGCTTCCATCTTTATTTCCCAAAGCGGGACCACGGTTTTACCTCCCAGCCAACTAGGGGCCTAGTCGGTTCCCTAGCCCCAGGAGACCATTGAACGGTCCCATCCAAATGGCCTCCTGGCCCTCCGTGCCCGAGACCCCCGGAGAACAGAACAGTGATGCACCAGTAGGCTATGTATCAAATATTCCAAGAGTTCTCAAACTCTTCCAACTCTTCAAAACTTCTCATACCCCAAAATACCCAAAATTCTCCATCCTAGAATACTCTCACCAAAATAATCTTCAAGAGAAAAAGAACCTCCCTCCTTCCACTCTCAAGTCTCATATTTATATCAAAAATCCTCATCCATCAATAAATTCCCATAAATAATAGTTATCAATCAATAAATTCATTTTCTCCAAAAAAAAATAGAAATTTGATTTAAATAATTAAAATATTAATAAACATGGATGCAAAGTCTCACTTGTCATGCTTCCATATTAATGCAACTATGACAACCAATTTCTAAAAATTTGTGCAAATCCTATCTATCCATTTATTTATATTATCCTTTCATTCATAAGTCAAACAAGATATTTTCATATACTATATTATATTATGACATATTTTATATTATATGTATATAATTATATATGTTATTTAATAATCCAATCAATTTATATAAATCTAAATCATTTTAAACAAGTCAACAAACTCATACTTTTAACACACAAGTAATGCTTTCATCAATTCGTCAACCAAGTTACTAATAGATAATATAATCATATTAATTTATTCATCGATCGACCAATCATAGTAATGTAATCACGAATTGACGTATGCATGGCTAGTGCACACATCTTAAGCGTGTGTACTAATAATCACATTGATTGCTCCTAATAAATCATTATTACATCCTCTCAAACAACATTTAGAAGAACAATTAAACACTGCATCATTCATCATTCATAATCATTCATACAGAAACAATAAGACAAAATTAGATAAACATAATGGTGAAATCAAACATATAATCATGATGGTTAATAACAATCAAGAACACCATCCAATCCATCATTGGTACCATCCATCACATCAGTAATCCAGCCCCTAAATCACCACTACTTCCATCTCCTAACCTCACCATCCCGTCCTCTGCTGCAATATATTGTGGCGTCGACTACACGACCTAACCACATATAGAACCCGTAAGCGGAAGTGTCGATCGACCACATCGACCAAGCTTCCCCAGCAGGCATCCGCTAGTCGTCATCACACGTCTAGGGGAGTGTGCTACACAAACCCCCACGACTCTAGGTTTCGGGGGATAAACGGTGGGAAATTCCTCCACCCCCCCTAATAGTACTAGGGTCAACACCCTACATCAACCATACTGTGCCATCACTATTCTAAGGGGTCCCGTCATTGAAAAACCACTTTGGGCAAGTCTCAATGCCTGTCAAAACTCACACTCACCCACACGTCATAGAAATATTGGAATTCACAATTAAATAGCATGGATTTTGATATAACATTATTATACTCATGATGTTCAAGACATCTCATGCCCTTTGGAAATATAGGAATCCGCCTATCTCATAGCCAATCAACATGTGGAATAGTTCATCATTAACATGAAACATATATATAGCCATACCCAACTCTTTCAAGTGCCAATCCATATCACTAATACGACATTTACAAATAATCATGTAAGTTCTTTTTGCAACAACTAAATTAACATTCTACACATGGATATTCTATATTAAATTTGCATGTTCAATATGAAGTAACATATTCATTTCCATTAATGAATTCAATAGTAAATTCCACTTACCATACACACCTCAAGGGAGTCCACATGTCCATATAACAATAGTCTTAATCAATCTATCCTAGTCTACATATAATAAGCAAATAAAATGGTAAGCTAAATCACATTAGAGTTTTTAATTATCGATTGTCAAGATATGGGGCGTTACAACTCAATTTAGAGCTAGGATGTGGGAGTACTACTCCATGGGCATCTCCAAGGAAGCAATAAAAGATTTGAACATTACAAAATCCCAATTATATAGTATGTTCACCGATCCGAAAACAAACCAACCACCGAACATTACAAAGCCACGTGTATGCATCGATTTGTGTCATTACCAACCGTGGAGGGACAATTAGATGCATAGGTGGTTCATGGTGTATGATAAACCTCCCTGCAATAATAGGGAGGTTCCACAGTACTTCCTTCGCCAACTGTAGGCTGAGTTTTTCCTTGGTTTACATGTCAACTATTTTGACATAACCGAGTTCCAGGGTGTTGGGTGTGGCTCTGCCCAAGATCGACCTGCTGCCAAGAGGAACCCATTGAGAGGGCCACCAGCTTCGAGGCGTGACCCCAACCCCTCTCCCCAACCACCTCAGTTTCCCCACAAGCTTGATCAGATCAAGGTGGCGATGAGGAATGTTGCTCATGGACTCCTCAAACACATCTCCTTTGTAGCAGCGACTATAGTGGAGAGGTCGGGTGACCTTGATAGAGATCCAGGTGCAGGGCCTTCAAAATAGGGCCAGGATAGACCCATGACCGATGGTAGCCATGCTAGCCATTCCAGTTCGACGGGGACAATGCCACATCTTTGTCCCCATTGCGAGCACACTTTCCCTGGCCCGATCGAGGTTTGTTAAATGGATCAGGTCAACAATTTTTTTAATGTGTTTTCAATCATCACTTGATAACTTGTAAATTATTTTTGTTTGACTTAAACAATTATTTCAATGTACAGTTATTCAGAGCTGATACACTAAGATGGGAGAATGTAGGATCTCCCAACCTGGATGCAGCAATGGAAGCTGCAACTGAAATTGAGGCACCCCACACGGAGGTATTTTCAGTACCTAACACAATATTGTTATTACTTATGTCATTTATATTAATCAAGTATTTATATTTATGGCATACACGTTGATAGTTCGTACAATGTTTTTGAATATCTTGATTTCCTAGATAATGACTTGTTTAACATGTCCATAACATGCATGCATTTTGTTGTCCACAGGTGTTCCGTGACTACGGTGATCAACCACCCCCGCCAAGGATTGGCACATCACCATATACACAAGTAAAATGTGTAGTTATAAGCATGCTTTTAATTTGATTTGTTACGACTTACTATGGTTTAATTTATTGTTTGTTTACTAAATTGTGATATTACAAATGTATATGTAGGTGCCACCAGCAACTGCATCTCCCCATTTTAGTCCTATGTATCCACCCTCTCCCATGAGTCCCCTCCCTCGCTTCCATCTAGACCCCTCCCTATGTCCACCCCCTCCCTTCCATCCAGCCCCCCCTCTCCAGCCATACTCCCCCCTCCATCCATCCTCCCCCACTCGCACTCCCCCCCTCTGTCCATACATCCTCCCCAATTTATCCATGCCCCCATGTCTATCCATCCTCCCCCATTCGTCCATGCCCCCCCTTCCTTCCACCTTCCCCTCTTCATCCACAACCTCCCATTTGTCCGTCCTCCTCCCTCCATGTAGGACTTCCCTCCCATGCACCATCCCTCAACATCCCCCGTATCCCTTTTCGTTCGATACCCTCTATCCTACAACCGGCAGGGGTTCATCATCCACATGGTCCTCCTCCACCCCATACCACCGTGTCTTCTCCCACCATATCATCCCCACTTCCCGCCACTATTGTGGCATCTACTCTTCCAATATCCTCATCAGCATCTCCAGTGGTTGCACCTGTAGTGGCTGCCACTACATCTGCGCCCCCCCCATCACTGCATCGGAGCTGGTTGTCCGGTCATCTACTCCACCTGCTAGCCCAGAAGCCCAGCCATGTCTATCGTCGGAGGTGTTCACGGTGATAATCGAGCTAATTTATGAAAATATTTTGATGCATTAACAAAAATTAATTTAAGCAATTATGACTTTTCAATGAAATGATTGTTGTAAATGTTGTAGGCTAGAATCGTTGAGAGGCTCCCCAGATCCAGGACACCTATCCAACGTTTCTCACTCATGTCAAAGGTGATTTATTTAAGATTCAAATTCTACATTTGTTTTATAAATGTGGTAAATGCTGCAAATGCTTGAAAATGACGGTATCTTATATCATTTGTTCCAGAGCCCAGAGAGATGGTCTAGTCTTAGACGGAGCAAGACCCGAGGCACCGGTAGCTCGAAGAGTAGGAAGATCGACTTTGGATCTGTGCCTGGGAGTGACGGCGATGGTCACAATGCTTGACACACCATGTGTTATGTATATTAGCCACAATGTGGCACTTTTGTGCACCAGTTTTGATGTACTTTGTATCTACGGCACGAGTTTCCATGTATTTTGTATTTACGGCATGAGTTGTCACATTTTGTGTAGGGAACGAGTTGCCATTGTACGTACATTGGGAACCATGTTCCACTATTCGCTAGAAATTGTATATGTTTGGATGCGTTTTGTAGCCTCGATGTACATGGATTTTTAGTTATGTGATTTATAAATCTCGTTGTCTAATGTGGTTGTCTCATGTTGTGTGTATCATGATGTGATGTTGTGTAAATTTGGGTTTTACCTAGATCGTAGAAGAGAAGTTGGATATCATAGTTCATCTTGGTTTATCTTTCCACATGTAAAATCTTCTAATGGTATCTATGTTAAGAAAACATTCTAAACATAGGCTAACTCAAACAAAATCATGTGTGAGAATTAATCTAAAAACAAACAGAATAAATGGATGGACAAATCACACCTCATGGCACATAAGATATATATTGGGAACTTGAGTACTATGAAAAGAATACTTAAAAATAGAAAATGTCCATTTTCGTCAAAAGGTTAAAATGAGATCCAACATGATTTTTAATAGCTCTACATAATGAGATCCAAAATGTCCATACTCTACATAATGAAATGTCGTCACTAGTATTTATCTTGACCATTTTTTCCACTTAAGATCATGCAACAAATTAATAACCAGTTTATGGAATCATGCCTTAATCAATTGTCACCATACAAATAGGACAACCTTGAGAACGATGTATAGCTAGCTCATTAATTCTCACTCACAGATATAGCCACCTTTGATTTGATGACCATCACATCCACTACCATTTACAATTAGGACTTCCTTAATTTATCATTATGTGATAGCGATCTAACTTTATGTAGACACATTGACTTAAACACATGTATAGTTGACATTACAATAAATGACTACTATGAGGTGTATTTTTGAGGCTATATCCACCTCAACACACTAACTTGTTACCCCAATACCCCAAATGTTGTCGAATTTTGTCTAGAAGGAATAGAGGGGTATTAGGACATCATAATTCATCTATTGGACACTCAGACACTTGTTAAAGACATTTAGGACAAGTGCATTACATCAATGGAGTCACAAATACACCCTCATCAAGTTGCATGCATCCATTAGTGCGCCATCAACACTAGAACATGTAAGCATTACTACATGTTCGAGTAAGCTTTACTAATGTTATCATAATATTAGGTTTTCCATCCATTGAGAAGGTTTCCATAGGTGTGCATATCCACCATATAAAAATCTTCATGGTACAACCAATTTCAAACCATTACGTTTCTAAATTAGGTATCCGGTGCTAGGTACAACTATTTTCTAGTTGTATGCACCCTTGCTATATAGATGAGAAACTATGCATATATGTGTATAGTGATTTGGATTCAAATGTATGCACATGAATATATGTGTACAATGAAAATGATTTAATCTTTACATGTATTATAATTTAGTTCTAGATCTTAGGCTACATAATAGGGTTTCATTGTGATTAGAATACAAACTAAGGTTTACGCTACCAACTAGGGTTTTTAGGCTAGGCTCTTGTGTTTCTAGGCTAGGATCCAAGCTCTAGGGTCACCATCTTAATGTTTAATTCCACTATCATGACATCATTCTCAACAATACCGTTCCCACTACTACAATCACCATCAAGCCTCTCAATCCCACTTTGAACATTTCCCATACTTCCAAGTTAAAATTGATAGGTCTTGTTGCTAAAAGCTTTTCACTTATCTATTCACATAGACAAATCCACTCCTGTGAAATATTTGTTGTATCTTGGTACGTGCAAGTTCACATGCAATAATAATTGAGAGATCATTTTACCCCATGATTCATGGAAGATTCATTGGAGTCGTATGAACCTCATTGTCATCACCCCAACCATGTTCAAGACGCCAAGATCCATCCTTAGTAGACAAAACCTCATGTTGGCACCCACACCACACTCAAAGATAAAAAATTCTAAGAAAGGGCATGTTTGGGGGTTGAGGAAATCTTGATTTTTTTATAATCACACATGAGAGATTCTTAAATTCAAATACATTGGATATAAATAAATTCCCCAACGCCTTCATCATCTTCATCACCATCACCATTTTCATCAATGCCTTCATCATCATCACCATCTTCATCATCACCACCATCACCATCACCATCATCGTCACCACCATCACCATCATCATCACCGTCACCATCTTCATCATCATCACCATCTTCATCATCATCACCATCTCCATCTTTTGGATGCAAGACGGAACCATCACCATCACCATCACCATCAACCTCACCACCATCACCATCACCATCACCATCACCATCTTCATCATCATCACCATCTTCATCATCATCACCATCTCCATCTTTTGGATGCAAGACGGAACCATCACCATCTCCATCATCACCATCACCATCAACCTCACCACCATCACCGTCATCATCAACATCACCATCTTCATCATCATCACCATCTTCATCATCATCACCATCTCCATCTTTTGGATACGAGACAGAACCATCACCATCTCCATCATCACCATCATTATCACCATCAACCTCACCACCATCACCATCATCATCACTGTCACCATCTTCATCATCATCACCATCTTCATCATCATCACCATCTCCATCTCCATCTTTTGGATGCGAGCTGGAACCATCACCATCTTCATCATCACCATCACCATCACCATCAACCTCACCACCATCACCATCATCATCACCATCACCATCTTCATCATCATCACCATCTCCATCGTTTGGATGCAAGATGGAACCATCACCATCTCCATCATCACCATCACCATCACCATCAACCTCACCACCATCACCATCATCATCACCATCAGCATCTTTATCATCATCACCATCTTCATCATCATCACCATCTCCATCGTTTAGATGCGAGATGGAACCATCACCATCTCCATCATCACCATCACCATCACCATCAACCTCACCACCATCAACCTCACCACCATCACCATCATCATCAACGTCACCATCTTCATCATCATCACCATCTTCATCATCATCACCATCTCCACCTTTTGGATGTGATACGGAACCATCACCATCTTCATCATCACCATCACCATCACCATTAACCTCACCACCATCACCATCATCATCACCATCACCATCTTCATCATCATCACCATCTTCATCATCATCACCATCTCCATCTTTTGGATGCAATACGGAACCATCACCATCTCCATCATCACCATCACCATCACCATCAACCTCACCACCATCACCATCATCATCAACATCACCATCTTCATCATAATCACCATCTTCATCATCATCACCATCTCCATATTTTGGATGCGAGACAGAACCATCACCATCTTCATCATCACCATCACCATCTTCATCATCACCATCACCATCAACCTCACCACCATCACTATCATCATCACCGTCACCATCTTCATCATCATCACCATCTTCATCATCATCACCATATCCATCTTTTGGATGCGAGACAGAACCATCACCATCTCCATCATCACCATCACCATCACCATCACCATCAACCTCACCACCATCACCATCACCATCACCATCAACCTCACCACCATCACCATCATCATCACCATCTTCATCATCATGGTCATCTGTAGGTCCCTCATCACCATGTCCATCATCATCACCATCTTCATCATCATTGTCATCGTCTTCTTCACCATTGCCATCATCATCAATTCCTTCATCATCATCACCATCTTCATCATCATCACCATCACCATGACCATCAACTTCACCACCATCACCATCATCATCAACGTCACCATCTTCATCATCATCACCATCTTCATCATCATCACCATATCCATCTTTTGGATGCGAGACGGAACCATCACCATCTTCATCATTGCCAACACCATGACCATCAACTTCACCACCATCACCATCATCATCAACGTCACCATCTTCATCATCACCATCACCATCTCCATCATCATCACCATATTCGTCATCATCATCACTATCTTCATCATCATGGTCATCTGTAGGTCCCTCATCACCGTGTCCATCAGCATCACCATGATCTTCATCACCATCACCATCACCATCATCATCAACGTATTCATCATCATCATCACCACAAGTGCCCGGTGGATGATTTTCCAAAGTTGACCCCTAGCACAATCTTGGCATCCTGAATCCAACGGAGTCAACGGTTCGTCGATCCAAGCCACAGTCTTCATTATATGGCTCGTTCCGTCTCGCATCCAAAAGGCCTTGAGGGACACCTACTGGATACATGTCGGGGGCATAGAACTCCAACCGTGCAACAAAATCGGGTTCCAGGGATTCATGCAAGTGTGTCTAGGTGGGTTCCAGCTGGGAACGCTAGCCACAAGTTCCTAGTGGATGATTTTCCAAAGTTGTCCCCCGTGTGCAAAATGTGCACACTCCCTCACTGAGCAAAACCCTAGTTTCCAAGATGGACGTACATGATGACACCGGGGCCACTGAATCGGAGGGGTGGGGCACCCCTAGCACAATCCCGGCATCTTGAATCCAATGGAGTCGACATTTCGTCGATCCGAGCCACGGTCTACATTCTATGGCTCCTTCTGTCTCACATCCAAAAGGCCTTCACAGACACCTGCTGGATACCTGCCGGGGGCATAGAATTCCAACCATGCAACAAAACCGGGTTTTGGGGAGTCATGCAAGTGTGTCTAGGTGGGTTCCGGCCAGGAACACAAGCCACAAGTGCCCGATGGATTATTTTCTAAAGTTGACCCCCATGTGCAAAAATTGCACACTCCCTCACTGAGAAAAACCTAGTTTCCAAGATGGACGTACAATATGACACCGGGGCCACCGGACCAGAGGGAAGGGGCACCCCTAGCACTATCCCAGCGTCCTGAATCCAACGGAGTCGATGGTTCGTCAATCCGAGCCATGGTCTTCATTCTATGTCTCGTTCTGTCTCGCATCCAAAATGCCTTCAGGGACACCTACTGGATACCTGTCGAGGGCATAGAACTCCAACCGTGCAACAAAACCAGGTTCCACGGAATCATGCAAGTGTGTCTAGGTGGGTTCTGGCTGGGAATGCTAGCCACAAGTGCCCAGTGGATGATTTTCCAATGTTGACCCCCGTGTGCAAAAAGTGCACACTCCCTCACTGAGCAAAACCCTAGTTTCAAAGATGGACGTACAAGATGACATCGGGGCCACCGAACCGAAGGGGAGGGGCACCCCTAGCACTATCCCAGCGTCTTTAATCCAACGAATTCGATGATTCATCGATCCAAGCCATGGTCTTCATTCTATGGCTCGTTCCGTCTCGCATCTAAAAGGCCTTCACGGACACCTGCTGGATACCTGCTGGGGGCATAGAACTCCAACCATGCAACAAAACTGGGTTCTGAGGAGTCATGCAAGTGTGTCTAGGTGGGTTCTAGCTGGGAATGCTAGCCACAAGTTCCCAGTGGATGATTTTCCAAAGTTGACCCCCGTGTGCAAAAAGTGCACACTCCCTCACTGAGTAAAACCCTAGTTTCCAAGATGGACGTACAAGATGACACCGGGGCCACCGAACCGAAGGGGAAGGGCACCCCTAGAACTATCCTGGCATCCTAAATCCAATGGAGTTGACAGTTCGTCGTTCCGAGCCATGGTCTTCATTCTATGGCTTGTTCCATCACGCATCCAAAAGGCCTTTAGGGACACCTACTGGATACCTGCCGGGAACATAGAACTCCAACCAGGCAACAAAACCGGGTTCTAGGGAGTCATGCAAGTGTGTCTAGGTGGGTTTCGGCCAGGAATGCTAGCCATAAATTCCCATTGGATGATTTTCCAAAGTTGACCCCCATGTGCAAAAATTGCACATTCCTTCACTGACCAAAACCCTAGTTTCCAAGATGGACGTACAAGATGACATTGGGGCCACCGGACTGGAGGGGAGGGGCACCCCTAGCATTATCCCAGCATCTTGAATCCAATGGAGTTGACAGTTCATCGATCCGAGCCACGGTGTTCATTCTATGGCTCGTTCTGTCATGCATCCAAAAGGCCTTCAGGGACACCTGTTGGATACCTGCCAGGGGCATAGAATCCTTCGTTGTGTTCCATTAGCCTTTTGTTCAGCATTTCATGCTCTGATAAGTGGTAATTAACCTCTATCATTGAAAACTTGGGTCTATAGGTACCTTCCTTTCATATTCCTCGTTATCCACAGCTAACACAAGTTAGAGATGCCATTCAAACCCAATTGAAAGCTAATGAAGTGGTTTTATGTGATGTCATCTTTGGGAATAAACGTTTATGTAAACCAACAGAAGCTCGAACAATACTCCTTGCTTTTAAACACATTCTAGAGAAAGAAAGAGGACAAGTTCATCAAAGCAACTTCATTCATGTGTATTCTCGTAATGTACACATAATCCATCCTTATCTTGATAAACAAGAGTTTTATAATAGCTTGAACTCTTTGGGAGTGGTTATCTCCCTGTATTCGGTTGTCTGATTGGTTGACAAGCTTGCCTGAAAATCTGTACTTTGAACTTCTTTGTTTTATTGTTGAAAATTGGAAGGGATTTTCAAGTCATCGACAAAGCACTCCTTTGTTGAAATATGTAAGTTCTTCCAACAACATAGATTTGGCTAGTGTATCAAATGCTGTTGCCCACACTAGAATTTATCTTTTGTCAAAGGGGGTCGCACATATTGTGGCTAACCAAATGGTCTAGGGAGCTTGGAAGTGCCACCAAATAGTATTCCATGCCTGAATCTATACAGAAGGAAATTATATATTTAGATCCTCGAGAATGCTTGAATCTACCCAGAAGGAAATTATAAATTTATATCCTCGAGAAGGTGAGAAACTGTATGAGTGGTTGGATCAGTATCCTAAAATTACAGAGCTTTCTATATCAAAGTTTGTTGAGCGGATCCTGGATGTAGTATCAAACTCAACAGACAGTAAACTTGTTATCACCACTTGAATGGCCCCGGAGTGCCCGACTAGAATGCCCGTAGTGCCGGAACTATGGCTCAGTTTGCGAATCCGTCAATTCCGGTGGGTCCGAGGCGCCAGGTTGTTGATGTATATGTAACTTCAGAATGTATTTCATACATGTATGTTGTATGTACTCCTATAGAGATGGTATTATTCCTCTATACGGAAGTGTCATCATTTATATTGTAAGTGTCGTAACTTATACTTGATGGGTTATTAGACCACCTTGTTGGGGTCGGCCCTGTATAAGTCATGTGGGTCAAAGGGTTATTATACCACCCTATTGGGGGTCGGCCATGTGGTTCGAAGGGTTATTAGACCACCCTATTGGGGGTTCGCCTAGTCAGCATTATGTTATGTGGTTAATTTCGAGCCTACATGATTTATGTAAAAGGCAAGTCAAGTCAAGTATAAATAGAGTGCGGGAGGCACTCTATTTTATCACTCACTTCTCACTCATGCACTCAAGGAGGAGTGGTGCACTTATGGAGGAGGAGGATCTTCTACTAGGATATGTCTCTATCTTATGGTTGGGTTGTATCATTGCTCTCTCTATCTCTGAGGAAGTTATTGGGGTTTTTCACCTTTATGGTTTTCCCCAAGTAAATCTTTGTGTCTCTTGTGTGCTTGCATTATTGTCTCCATGATTGATATGCTGTAGATATGTTGTACATGTTGTTCTCTCAGTTAAGATCCTAGATCAGATTGATGTAAATTCTGAAAATTTAACATGGAATCGGAGCTAGCCTGAAAGAAGTCATGATATGGCATGTATGACACTTGTTGCACTTACGATGTTAGGGCTTGATATAGCAAAAACCATTCATCGTAGCACTTTCGCTATAAATCCGTTTTGGAGAAGTTTTGGGATCTGAAATCTTTATAGGTCGAAGACTAAATCCCCATGTACCTTGTGTCCAAAGGACAACCTCTAATTCGTTGTACTTTGTGATTTATGATCTGTACAATATAGGGTTTCTGCCTCTTCCAGATCTGAGTCAAAATCAGGTGACTTTGGGAAAAAGGTCATAACTTGGGATAGGAAGATCCAAATGAAATTTTGAAAAAGTGACAGGTAGTACACAAAATGTACTATCTCATGTCAATTTTTCAGAGGTCGAAGTTGAAACAGTGACACGTGGCATGCCGTACAAGTTCGCCCTCCTGTATTATCCCATAAACAGGTCACATTGCGACACTTGGCATACCTCTCTCTCAAAGAATCCAATTGAGGTCATACCTGTCAGGATGGAAATATAACAGGTCGGGACATCTCAAGAAACTTTTTCAGACCCTGTGGATCGAAAAGTTCAGAGGTACACTAGAAACAATCAGGTACATATTTTTGTCAAAATAGAATTATTTTTGAGTACCTTCATTCATGGCTTCCGGAATTTAGGGCTTCGGAGAAAGTTGGAATTTTTGTAATCAGAGACCACAGCTGGATGCTACTCATCAAAATAGAAATTTAGAGACCAAGATCAGAATTTTTGGTTGGGAAGAAGGCTGGGCTGACCTTAGTTCGGGACTTTGATCAGAAAAGTGAAAAATTAGGGCTTCTGCAAAAATGGGAATTTTTGAAATTTGTGACCACGGCTGGAAGCTCCTCAGAAAAATAGAAGCTTAGAGATTTGGATCAAACCTTTTGATTGGGCAGAATAGTGGGCTTCATCAAACCCCAGTTCAGGGTCATGTCCAGTGAATCCGGAAGTTTCAAAGGAAAAATTGAGGAGTGAAACTTTGCAGTTTTCAAATTCTGAATATACTAGCTTGATCAGCTCATCAAGGCGCATATTTCTATCCTTTCGGAAGTTTGAATATTTGGGTTTTCTCTGACAAACCCATATCCAGGTCCAGGTCCAGTTCTTGCAAATCAAGTGGATTGGGCTAATCCTAGAAGAAGATGGATTGGTCACCTACATAAGTGAAGAAGTTCCTGTCTCAGAGGGAGATGAGGCTAAGGCCTTACATAAGAAGATTACAAGCGATCTCGACAGGTATGACTCATCAAGGTATGTTTTGAGATTTTTTCATGATTAAGTTTATGGTATGTTTGTCTTCATGTTATTACGGTTAGTACAATCTTGATTTTAGACTTGTCATATCACCTTAATAAAATTATGAATGCAAGATAGAAAATATTCATTGATTAGGGTGTTGACACTTATGATTGTACTAATGCATTATGGTGTTGTATGAGGTTTATGTTGTCTACTAACATGAAAGGTACACCAAGAAAGACAAATCATGTTCTGGTTCAAGAACATATGATCGTGATAACATGAGGACAAAGATTCATCCATTGTAATGGATCTCACAGAAGATCCATTTACGAGGTATGTATAACTTGGTTTTATAATGGTTAACCTATGAGATATACAGGTTACTAGCACAAATCATTGAAGAAGAACAAGAACACATCATGTGAGTATGTTAGACATAACTAGCTATCATGCTAATCCAGGTATGTTTTTCCTATATCAAGATAGAATCCTACCTTGTGTTAGGATCTTATACGGTTGTGTTGTTGATAATGATTATTCATGAAGTCATAGGTTTGAATAGTCATGGTTGTATGCATATTGTGTTTCTTACCATAATTGATGATTCAACTAACCAGAAGAGTCCTATGATCAAATAAGAAAATGTATGAATAAAAGAAGACTTCCCTGAAACCTTGAATTTTAATGTTTATTATCTGTGAATGATCATGAATATACATGTTTAATATTATTGTGTTTTGATAGTATTAAGATTATACTAATAAATGTGTGATTATGTATGAGACCTCAAGGATAACACAATGATGATACTAATAAGCATGCATAGTGATTAAGGATGGATGTAAGTTCAAGGACAGGTAATCCAGGAAGCAAAGATCAAGAGGGAGCACACTTCAGTTGTTCCTGCAAGAAAGCAAAGGAACACACTTCAGTAGTTTCTGCAAGGATGCAGATATTCAGAGGGAGTTGACCACTTCTCACAATCCACATAAGAATGGAGTTGCAGAAAAGAAGCAAAGACTGAGAGGGAGTCAACCCAACAAACAAACAAAGATAAGTATTTGAATTGTCATTACTTGCATATTTTATTGTTTAAATAATACTATTCAATAATGTATATGCATATTAGAATAGTTGCATTGATGAACAGTATACTACTAATATGCATGGGTAAGTAGCCTATGGCACTGTACAACATTCCATTGCTACTTATCTAGAATGAAACCTCTTTGCTGACATGTTGGGAGCTGTGCACACTCTTAACAATGTTCTGGTAGAGATTGGAAGGCATCTAGAAAGTTACGGGATATGGATAAATGTTGTATTGAAGCATTGGCTAAGATAATTGCATGACTGTATGACATATTTCTTTATGTATAAGAATTTGTTCTGAAAACTATGAGATGTTTTATAATAATGCAATTTAACTTGTTGTGTAGGAAAGATCGTATGCCATCTCCTACAAAAGAAGAACTACAACATTTGTTCAGCAACAAAATTATCTATTGAAGGTATTGAAGTTCCCAGGATACGGGAAGAATGCCATGATCCGTCGATCATGAAGAATGATGTTTGGGATGCGGTCACAAAAGCTGAAGGGAAGTCTATTGTGACTTCCAAATGGAACTATTAGATCAAGCATGCTGCAGATGGCAGCATATAAAAGTGATGAAATAGAAGATACACCAGATGGATTTCAAGACAGCTTTCTTGAATGGTGTAGTTGAAGAAGAAGTGTATGTGGAGCAGCCACTTGGTTCTGAGACACATGACAGGAAATCATATATGTGCGGAACTTGGTATGGTAGGATAGGCAGCTTTCTATCCAGTTTGGTCTTTACCAAGAGTAAAGCGGGTTCCAACCTTTACTACAAGTTTGAGGAAGGCAATCCAGTGATACTACTATGTGGATGACCTGTTTGTATCAGGTGAGGATAGATTGATTGCCGACACACAGCAGAAGCTTGCCGCCGAGTTCGAGTTGAGGAACTTGGGGATGATGCACTATTTGTTTTTGGCATGGAGGTGTGGCAGAGTGATGGAATCTTCCTTGGACAAGGGAAGTATGCAGTAGAGATCCTGAAGAGGTTTGGGATGATGGACTGCAAGGCTATGGCCACACCTATGGCATCGAACCTGAAGCATCTGTGTGAGGCTTCATCTGAGCCAGTTGATATCACTATGTATCGTCAGATGATTGGGTCCTTGATGTACCTGAAGAACACGAGACCAGATATTTGCTTTGTGGTGAACACATTGAGCTAAGTCCTGATGGATCTGAGGAGTGTTCACCTGGTTGTTGTAAAGCATGTTCTGAGGTACCTGAAGGGTACAGTGGATTATGGGCTCAAGTATGAAGCGAATCAAAAGTTTAACCTGCAGGGTTATGTTGATTCAGATTGGGCAGGCAGTGCTGCAGATAGGAAGAGCATATCTGGGTGTTGCTTTAGTATGGGATTAGGTGTGATCTCTTGGTTCAGCAGGAAGCAGTCCTGCGTAGCACTGAGTACAGCTGAGGCAGAGTATGTTGCAGCCTGTTTAGTTAGTTGTGAGGCAGTATGGCTATGGAAGCTACTGTCTGAGTTATTTGATCTCCTGTTGGATGCTACTGGTATCTTTTGTGATAACCAGAGTTGTGTGAAGCTATCTGAGAACCCAATGTTTCATGACAGGTCGAAACACATAGAGATCAAATATCACTATATCAGGGATATGGTGCAGAGAGGAGCTATAAAGCTCCTGTATGTTGCGACGGACGAGCAGATTGCAGATGTGCTGACGAAGCCACTAGCGAGGGTGAAGTTCGAGTACTTCAGAGAGAGGCTTGGCGTTCTTCAGATCGAGGACACTTCAAGGAAGAAGTGATGGACACATTTGTTGAAGCCATTCCAAGCATGTTGGAAGGAGGATCCTTCACATGGCTGTGGATGTAAGCGCTGGATGATGAACATCAGGATGATGTTCTGGTTTCTGCTTTGAATGATCAGTGGGATCATTTTTATATGTATGCATCATGTTGGATGCTGGATATGATCGGTTGGATCATTTATATGTATATGTATGCACGCATCATGTTGGATGCTAGATATGATCAGTTGGATCATTTATATGAATGTACGCATCATGTTGGATGCTGGATATGATCGGTTGGATCATTTGTATGTATATGCATCATGTTGGATGCTGGATATGATCGATTGGATCATTTATATGTATATGTATGCACACATCATGTTGGATGCTGGATATGATCAGTTGGATCATTTATATGAATGTACACATCATGTTGGATGCTAGATATGATCGGTTGGATCATTTGTATGTATATGCATCATGTTGGATGCTTGGACCAGGTATCTGTATATGTATCAGGTGGATACATTGTATGATCAAGTAGATCATGTATATTGATATGTATCAAGTATGATCAGGTAGATCATGTATGTTGATGGATACATTGTGTGGATCATGTATCTATGTATCAGGTGGATACACTATGTATGATGATATGTATCAGGTAGATACTTGGTGTGCATCAGATGGATGCATTGTATGATCAGGATGATCATGGATGACGAGCTTATCTAGATGACATGCAGCAGGATGTTGCAGTGATGATGATCAGGGTGATCATGTGTACATCAGGATGATGTATGGTGAGTATCAAGTTGATACTCTATGGCTGTGGATCAGGTTGTGCAGATGAGCATGTAATTCATTGCCCTGGGAGATTTGCAGATAGTCTTGCGAGGTTTTGCCTATGGCATGTAATTCAATGCCCTGGGATATCTGGCAAATGCTCTTTCGAGGTTTTTCTCTGGGAGGACATATAATTCGTTGCCCTGGGAGATCTGCAGATAGTCTTACGAGGTTTTTCCTATGGCATGTAATTCGATGCCATGGGATATCTGGCAGATGCTCTTTCTAGGTTTTATCCTATGGCATGTAATTTGCTCCTGGGAGATCTGGACAGGATGAAAAAGGCCTCAGATGCTTCAACCAGGTTTTGTCATGATCACATGTAATTTGCTCCTGGGAGATCTGGACAGGATGAAAAAGGCCTCAGATGCTTCAGCCAGGTTTTGTGGTGGACCACATGTAATGTGCTCCTGGGAGATCTGATAGGTAGAGCCGTGTGCTCGTAATAGCCTGGGATGCTTCATCCAGGTTTTGTAGTGAGATCACATGTAATGTGCTCCTGGGAGATCCGACAGGTAGAGCTGTGTGCTCGTAACAGCCTGGGATGCTTCAGCCAGGTTTTGTGATGGGTCACATGTAATGTGCTCCTAGGAGATCCTACAGGTAGAGTTGTGTGCTCGTAATAGCCTGGGATGCTGCAGCCAGGTTTTGTGACGCACGTAATAAGTCCTGAGAATTCCACAGTATGGCCAGTGATGACGAAGACCTCTAGGTGGTGGGCCTACATCCAATATGAAAAAAGGACTGGCTCTGTAGAACTTCCTATGACGAGTAGATTCAGAGAATGATTGAGATAGTAGCAGTAGTGCGATGACGATTATCCAGTGACGATGATCCAGAGAAGAAGACTTGTACTAGAAGACCTGTGCTGAGAAATACCTTCCTAGTTAAGAGGGAGTGTTGATGTATATGTAACTTTGGAATGTATTTCATACATGTATGTTGTATGTACTCCTATAGAGATGGTATTATTCCTCTATACGGAAGTGTCGTCATTTATATTGTAAGTGTCGTAACTTATACTTGATGGATTATTAGACCACCTTGTTGGGGTCGACCCTGTATAAGTCATGTGGGTCAAAGGGTTATTAGACCACCCTATTAGGGGTCAACCATGTGGGTCGAAGGGTTATTAGACCACCCTATTGGGGGTCGGCCCAGTCAGCATTATGTTATGTGGTTAAGTTCGAGCCTACATGATTTATGTAAAAGGCAAGTCAAGTCAAGTATAAATAGAGTGCAGGAGGCACTCTATTTTATCACTCACTTCTCACTCATGCACTCAAGGAGGAGTGGCACACTTATGGAGGAGGAGGATCTACTGCTAGGATATGTCTATCTCTTATTGTTGGGTTGTATCATTGCTCTATCTATCTCTGAGGAAGTTATTGGGGTTTTTCACCTTTATGGTTTTCCCCAAGTAAATCTTTGTGTCTCTTGTGTGCTTGCATTATTGTCTCCATGATTGATATGCTGTAGATATGTTGTACATGTTATTCTCTCAGTTAAGATCCTAGATCAGATTGAAGTAAATTCTGAAAATTTAACATGGGTTTCAGCTGGGGGACCCCCCATAGCGTGCCTTGAAGGCCTGAAAGCAGTGCCAATTGGCCATCTCCGGAGCTAGGGTTTTTCTCTATGATGGCCATTCCAGATTCGCTAAAGGGGTGCATTTCTCATCTGTAGGCCCCCGGGCATGCATGGCCACCGTGTACAGGTCCACAATGGCTATGTGGGACCATGGGAGCTGACGGAATCCAATTCCACTTTCCAGTTTGGGATCCGTGGCCCCAAAATCCAAATCAATGATGGCCATTAAGGGACACTTTGGGGATTTACCCCGGGGCCACGGAACCCAAACCGGCAAGCGGAATTGGATTCTGTCGGCTCCCACAGGTCCATGTGGCCATTGTGGACCTTTCCATGGTGGCGACGCACGCTCGGGGGCCTCCGGACGAGAAATGCACCCCTTTAGTGAATTTGGAATGGCCATCACTGAACAAAACCCTAGCTCCAGAGATGGCCCATTGGCACCGCTTCCGGGCCTTGAAGGCACGTTGTGGTGGGTCCCCTAGCTGAAACCTGGCATCCCGAACCCATCGGAATCGATGGATTTGTGAACCAAGCCATGGTTCTAGCGCTACGGGCATTCTAGTCTAGCACCTCGGGGCCATTCAGGGACACTTTGGGGATTTTCCCCGGGGCCACGGATCCCAAACAGACGAGCGGAATTGGATTCCATCGGCTCCCATAGGTCCACGTGGCCATTGTGGACCTGTCCACGATGGCCACGCACGCCCGGGGTCCTTCGGATGAGAAATGCACCCCTTTAGCGAATTTGGAATGGCCATCATTAAGCAAAACCCTAGCTCCGGAGATGGCCCATTGGCACCGCTTCTTGGCCTTCAAGGCACGCTGTGGGGGGTCCCCTAGCTGAAACTCAGCGTCCCGAACCCAGCGAAATTGACAGATTCGTGAACCGACCCACGTTTCCAGTGCTACAGGAATTCTAGTCGGGAACCCCGGGGCCATTCAAGGACACTTGGGGGATTTTCCCTAGGGCCATAGAACCCAAACCAGCAAGCGAAATTGGATTTTGTTGGCTCCCACAGGTCCACGTGATCATTGTGGACCTGTCCACGGTGGCCACGCATGCCCAGGGGCCTCTGGATGAGAAATGCACCCCTTTAGCAAATTTGGAATGGCCATCACTGAGCAAAACCCTAGCTCTGGAGATGGCCCTTTGGCACCGCTTCCAAGCCTTCAAGGCACGCTATGGGGGGTGTACTAGCTAAAACCTGGCACCCCGGACCCACTAGAATCGACGGATTTGTGAATCGAACCACGGTTCAGGCGCTATGGGCATTCTAGTCGGGCACCCCGAGACCATTCAGGGACACTTTGGGGATTTTCCCCATGGCTCGGATCGACGAACCATCGACTCTGTTGGATTCATGACGTAGGGACAGTGCTAGGGGTGCCCCTCCCCTCTAGTCCAGTGGCCCCGATGTCATCTTGTACGTCCATTTTGGAAACTAAGGTTTTGCTCAATGAGGGAGTGTGCACTTTTTGCACACAAGGGTCAACTTTGGAAAATCATGTTAGGTTTTTAGAAATTTCAATCTAATATAGGATCTTAACTGAGAGAATAATATGTACAGCATATCTACAACATATCAATCATGGACACAATAATGCAAGCACACAAGAGACACAGAGTTTCACCAGGGAAAACCAAGAAGGTGAAAAACCTCGCAACTTCCTCAGAGATAGATAGAGCAATGATTCAACCCAAGTACAAGAGATAATCCTTCTAGCAACAGCTTCTCCTCCTCCACTAGTGCGCCACTCTCCAATGAGTGTGTGAGTGAGAAGTGAATGATCAAATAGAGTGCCTCCCACACTCTATTTATACTTGACTTGACTTGCCTAATAACCTTTACTAGGTCGGCCTTAACTTAACCACATAACATAATGCTGACAGGGTCGACCCCCAATAGGGTGGTCTAATAACCCATCAAGTATAAGTTACGACACTTACAATATAAAGGATGACATTTCTGTATAGAGGAATAATAACATCTCTATAGGATGTTAGGAACCCATGTCTTTACTTTGTTAGTATATTGTTGTTGGACGCATATTCTTTGTAAGTCATCCTGTAGTATTTGTTGATCCATAGTTTGTGTTATTGTTGTTGGCACATATGCTTTGTAAGTCGCCCATAGTTTTGTTGATCCATAGTTTGTATTGGCCCATGGTTTTGACTCATAGTATTGGCGCCTAGACTTAGTATATAAGTGTGTGTTGAGGCCTATGAAGCCACCTTGAAGTTAATTGTATTGAGCTTGCTCAAAGGAGGTTGCCCCCTCAAAGTGGCCTGCGATCAATATAAAAGTGATTCTGAGTTCTGCTATTTCTGATATCTCGTGTATTTGCATTAATTAATTAGTGCAGGTTCATCACATCTAGTATCAGAGCACTTTCTTGGGCTCGTTGGGTAGAATTTCTGCCAAATTTTTTTTTTTTGCATCTGTTGCAAGTTCAGATCTAGGAATAATCCATATCTGCTTAACTGTGGGAAGTACTTGGGCATAAGCCCTAAAACTCATTGTGAGGAGTACCACAGGAACCCCAAAGTAGCTGGCCCATTGAGAGGACCTGCCAGCGAAAAGGGCAACGACCCCTACCTGATTGACTAGTTCCCACCCATGAGGTAAACCAAGAGTTGTCGTTTGTGGAAAAGTGGTTATCAGTTTTACTTGAGCCATGGAGTGAGGGGTACTGCCCTAATACACAAGCCGTCAGACATCATTGGTGGCCAAGTGAAACACCTGAACTATTAGGAAGCCGAACATACCTGGGTCCATATCTAATTTTAGCTGAACTGTTGCCAATCACTTCCGTGCTGTTTTAGATCCATTCCGAGCCGTTTCATATCTAGCCATTTCAGATCCATTCTGAAATCCGTTCCAGATATATTCTGAAAGTCATCCCAGATCTAGTCATTTTCGATCCATTCGATGTCGTTTCAGATCCATCTATTGTCGATCCCTTCCGCATTGTTTTAACTCTGTTTCTCCCTTGCCGAGACCGTGGCTCGGATCAATGAACCATCGAATCTATTGGATTAGGGACACCGGGATAGTGCTAGGGGTGCCCCTCCCCTCCAGTCTGGTGGCCCTGGTGTCATCTTGTACGTCCATCTTGGAAACTAGGGTTTTTCTTAGTGAGGGATTGTGCACTTTTTGCACACGAGGGTCAAATTTGGAAAATCATCCACCGAGCACTTGTGGATAGCGTTCCCGGATGGAACCCACCTAGACACACTTGCATGACTCCTCGGAACCCATTTTTTTTGCACGGTTGGAGTTCTATGCCCCCGGCAGGTATCCAGCAGGTGTCCTTGAAGGCCTTTTGGATGCGAGACGGAACGAGCCATAGAATGAAGACCGTGTATCGGATCGACGAACCGTTGACTCCGTTGGATTCAAGATGTCACGATAGTGTTAGGGGTGCCCCTCCTCTCTGATCCGGTGGCCCCAGTGTCATCTTGTACGTCCATATTGGAAACTAGGGTTTTGCTGAGTGAGGGAGTGTGCAATTTTTGCACACAAGGGTCAACTTTGGAAAATCATCCATAGGGAATTTATGGTTAGCGTTCCCGACTGGAACCAACTTAGACACACTTGCATGACTCCCTGGAACCCGATTTTGTTGCACGGTTGGAGTTCTATGCCCCCGGCAGGTATCCAACAGGTGTCCCTAAAGGCCTTTTGGATACAAGATGGAATGAGCCATAGAATGAAGACCATGGCTCGGTTCGATGAACCGTCAACTCTGTTGGATTTAGGGCACTGGGATAGTGCTAGGGGTTCCCCTCCCCTCTGGTCTAGCGGCCCCAGTGTCATCTTGTATGTCCACCTTGGAAACTAGGGTTTTGCTCAGTGAGGGAGTGTGCACTTTTTGCACACGGAGGTCAACTTTGGAAAACCATCCATTGGACACTTGTGGCTAGTGTTCCTGACCGGAACCCACCTAGACACACTTGCATGACTCCCCGGAACCCAGTTTTGTTGCACGGTTGGATTTCTATACCCCCAGTAGGTATCCAGTAGGTGTCCCTGAAGGCCTTTTGGATGCGACACGGAACGACCCATAGAATGAATACCGTGGCTCGGATCGATGAACCGTCGACTCTGTTGTATTCAAGACACCGGGATTGTGCTAGGGGTGCCCCTCCCCTCCATTCTGGTGGCCCCGGTGTCATCTTGTATGTCCATCTTGGAAACTAGGGTTTTGCTCAGTGAGGGAGTGTGCAAGTTTTGTACACGGGGGTCAACTTTGGAAAATCATCCACCGGGCACTTGTGGTGATGATGATGATGATGGTGATGATGATGAATATGTTGATGATGATGGTTATGGTGATGGTGATGGTGATGAAGATCATGGTGATGATGAAGATGGTGATGATGATGGACATGGTGATGAGGGACCTACAGATGACCATGATGATGAAGATGGTGATGATGATGACGAAGATGGTGATGATGATGGAGATGGTGATGAGGGACCTCCAAAAACTCAAGCATTAACATGGGTGAGGTAGGTCTAAAGCTTCCCTCAATGACATTTCTAACCATTAGGTGACAATGATGAACATGCTAGTGCTACTCAATCATAGCTCCCAAATGATCCTCATATTCATCCAAGTACTAGACCAATATTGAAACAATTCCTAAAGCTCCAAATGGAGAGAGTGGTAGAGAAAATGGGGGCAATATCCAGATTTGGGTGTTGTGGGCATCTTGGTAAGACCTAGGGTTTGAGGATTGAAATTCCAAGATAGACATGTAGAATTGGATTCTATAAGTTGAGTTCTCTAGTGGTGTACTTGTATGATGTGACAAACCCTTCTAATAGTGATCCTATCCCACTTGGAGTCCAAATACCCCCTATTGAGGGTACGTGTGGTGGGTCACAGATTCTAGGGCTAGATTAGGTTAATAGGGCTACATTAGGTTTCTAGGATTCTAGATTAGTTTCTGAGGGTTAGATTAGTGTTTCTATGGTTAGTTTAGCTTTCTAGGATTTCTAGGGCTAGATTATGTTTCTAGGATTCTATATTAGTTTCTAAGGGTTAGATTAGTGTTAGTTTATGAGGGTTAGATTAGTGTTTCTAGGGTTAGTTTAGCTTTCTAGCATTTCTAGGGCTAGATTATGTTTGTAGGGTTATATTAGTGCTTCTAGGGTTAATCATGCATGAATAAACAATCGCATGGCTATAAATCATAACTCATACATCAAATAAACGATATAAGATAACGATATCAAATAAACTATCTAACATGAATAACATTAATCTTGCATGACTAAACAATCACAAAGCTATACTATGTACCTCAGTCAATTAGGCCTTCTGGATCCTCTCGGTTTTTTATTGTCTCGAACAACCTCTCATGCTCTACATGACGTAGTAAGTAACGTACCTTGTTTGATGACTTCGTTGACATTGTCTGTAGTTGGATGTTTGTACCCACGATCAAGTGCGTAAGTGATACACCCACAACCCTGGTCTATAAGCTATGTATGTGTAGCCATTGCTCTTTGGTCCCTTTCCATCCACTGTAAGATATTCCCCCTAAACAACCATCGAGCCAATCGAAAAGGTAATGCCTTCACTATTCGTTAATGATGCGAGGAGGGTTTTCTTCCCCTGGATGCATCGTGCCAACCAATAATTCGTCCCAATTGCGATATATGTCGGGGTGACAACTTCGCAGATGTGTCCTACAAAAATGCATTTTAAGGTCATATTCCAACAAGTAGTAGTTTGATAACTTGGATAATTACAAAAACAAGGAGGGAAATGAGATATGCATGCAGAAATGTTTACCTAGCTGTACAAGATCAAATATATGATCATATTCATTCGAAATAGAGGACTAGCCTTCCTCTAACTAGATTGTTTCAGCAACTGCACGTGGGTCCACTACAAGTGATACATGATCCCATTCATCAAACCGGTCCATTGATTCGCACTCATCCCACTCACAACTGCTGCAAGACCCACAAAAGCAAGTAAGTTTTCACGTCCATATTTCAAATAAGGGGTTGTTTGAGCTTCGAACTGAATGAAATCCATGAGTTCCTTGCACAATACTGCAACTATAAGAACACGATCAATCTATATCAACTACATTCCAAAAATTTCTGACAACATTTCCTCTACCTGTTGGTATGTGTTGCTCCGTGGTTCGATCTAACATTTTTTCTTTGCACCATCAAACTGTGGATTCGGCATTCCGAATATGAGGGCCTCCCATGCACCTCATCTCCTCCCTTCGTAGGGAAGTTTTGAGACATGCTCTGTTAAATTTTGAGCATTAATTCACAATACTCTAGGATCTTTACTGAGAGAATAACATGTACAATATATCGATGCATAACAATCATAATAAGCATGACAAGCATCATAAGAATCAAAAGCATGAGAGACAAGAGACACAGAGTTTCAATGCGGAAAACCCTAAGGTGAAAAACCCCACAACTTCCTCAAAGATAGAGAGAGCAATGGCTCAACCAAAGTACAACCAAAATACACTGAGATAGTCTCCTAGTATCATATGATCCTCCTCCTCACTAGTGCACCACTTTCTGAGTGAGAGAAGTATGAGTTTTCAAGTGATCAAAATAGAGATCTCCCGATCTCTATTTATACTAGTCTATTTGCCCAGTGACCTTATGGGGCCAACTTGTCTAGCTAGGTACATCAACCATATAATATATATTTCGGGGCCGACCCCACACATGGTGGTCTAATAACCCATCGCCAAGTACACACACTTGCGACACTTGTCAATACACATGACGACACTTCCTTATAGAGGAATAACACATCTCTTATAAGGGTACAATAAATATATATGAAATACATAGATGAAATACATTTCAAAGTTACATATACATCAACACTCCCTCTTAACTAGGAAGGTATTTCTCGACACAGATCTGCTAGACAAGTCTTCTTCTCGGGATCATCATCATTGATGCATCGTCCTCGAATCATCGTCATCGTCACTGCTGCTACTATCTCAAACAATATCTGAATCTACTCGTCATAGGAAGTTCTACAGAGCCAGTCCTTTTTCATACTGGATGTAGGCCCACCACCTGCAGGTCTTCATCATCACTAGCCATACTGTGGAATCCTCAGGACTTATTACGTGAGTCAACAAAACCTCAAAAGAGCATCCCAGGACTGATTACGAGCACATAACTCAACCTATCGGATCTCCCAAGACCTTTTACATGCTACCGCACAACCTGTCCACAGCCACAGAGTATCACGAAGGACAACCCAGATGCACACACACAGCACTTACACTCACCGACATGGGAGGACCAACCACCATCCGTGAAAGGCTCACAGCACTTACATCAATGACCATGGGAGAACACATCTGCCACCATGTCGGAAAGGCTCTGCACTTACATCAACGCACATGGGAGAACACATCTACCACCATGTCAGAAAGGCTCTGCACTTACATCAACGCACATGGGAGAACACATCTACCACCATGTCAGAAAGGCTCTGCACTTACATCAACACACATGGGAGAACACATCTACCACCATGTTGGAAAGGCTCTGCACTTACATCAATGCACATGGGAGAACACATCTACCACCATGTCGGAAAGGCACTGTGCATCTGTGTCTTCAGAACTCATCACACATAATCCAACTGATTATGTAATGTATCCACCTGATACATATGATTATCCCGATCATCATCATGGCATCATCCTGATGCATATCTGGAGCAACATCCTGAAGCTCGTCATCCATGATCATCTTGATCATATCATGCATCTACCTGATGCATACCAAGTATCTACCTGATACATATCATCATACATGATCCACCTGATCATACAGTGTATCCTCCTGATACAAATACAACTACATGATACATATCAATTATACATGATCTACCTGATCATACAATGTATCCATCTGATACATATACATATACATGGTCCAAGCATCCAACATGATGCATATACAAAATACATATAAATGATCCAACTGATCATCCTGATGCATATACAGAGCAATAACTAGAGCATCGTCCTGATGCTCACCATCCAGTGCTTACATCCACAGCCATGTGAAGGATCCTCCTTCCAATATGCTTGGAATGGATTCTACAAATGTGTCCATCACTTCTTCCTCGAAGTGCCATCGATCTAAAGAACACCAAGCCTCTCTCTGAAGTACTCGAACTTCACTCTGGCTAATGGTTTTGTCAGTACATCTACAATCTGCTCGTCCATCGCAACATACAGGAGCTTCACTACTCCTCTATGCACCATATCCCTGATATAGTGATATTTGATCTCTATGTGTTTCGATCTGTCATGAAACACTGGGTTCTCAGATAGCTTCACACAACTCTAGTTATCACAGAAGATACCAGTAGCATCCAATGGGAGATCAAATAAATCAGACAGTAGCTTCCGAAGCCATACTGCCTCACAACTAGATGAATAGGCTGCAACATACTCTGACTCAGCTGTACTCAGTGCTATGCAGGACTGCTTCCTACTAAACCAAGAGATCACACTTGATTCCATACTGAAGCAGCACCCAGATGTGCTCTTCCTATCTGCAACACTGCCTGCCCAATCTAAATCAACATAACCCTATAGGTTAAAATTTTGATTCGCATCATACTTGAGCCCATAATCAACTGTACCCTTCAGGTACCTTAGAATATGCTTTACAACAACCAGGTGAACACTCCTCGGATCTGTCAGAACTGGCTCAATGTGTTCACCGCAAAGAAAATATCTGGTCTCATATTCATCAGGTACATCAAGGACCCAATCATCTGACGATACATAGAGACATCAACTGGCTCAGACGAAGCATCACATAGAAGCTTTAGATTCGATGCCATAGATGTGGCCATGGCCTTGCAATCCATCATCCCCAACCTCTTCAGGATATCTACAGTGTACTTCCCTTGTCCAAGGAAGATCCCATCTGTACTCTGCCACACCTCCATACCTAGGAAATAGTGCATCATCCCTAAGTCCTTCATATCAAATTCGGCAGCAAGTTTCCTCTTTGTATCTGCAATTAATCTGTCATCTCCTGTTACAAATAGGTCATCCACATATAGGAGTAGAACCATAGGATTCCCTTCCTCAACCTTGTAGTAAAGGTTGGAATCCGCTTTACTCTTAGTAAAGCCCAAACTAGATAGGAAACTGTCCATCCTACCATACCAAGTTCTGGGAGCTTGCTTAGAGCCATACAAGGCTTTCTTCAATCTGCACACATATGACTCCCTGTCATGTGTTTCGAAACCAAGTGGCTGCTCCACATATACTCCCTCTTCAACTACATCATTCAAAAAAGCAGTCTTGACATCCATCTAATGTATTTTCCATTTCATTGTTGCAGCCAAGGCAAGTACTGTTCTGATGGAAGTATACCTAGCTACAGGTGCAAAAGTTTCTTCATAATCTATTCCCTCTTTCTGAGAGAAGCCACAAGCTACGAATCTTGCCTTGTATTTCTCTACACTGTCATCTGCAGCATGCTTGATTTTTTAGATCCATTTGAAAGTCACAACAAACTTCTCTTTAGGTCTTGGGACAACATCCCAAACATCATTTTTCATTATTGATTGGTATTCCTCGACCATGACATCCTTCCATTCTTTCTCTTCTGTTGTTTCTTCATAACTGGAAGGTTCTTTATTCATGATGTCACAGAGTAAAGCAACATAGCTGGTATGTGATCTGGTTCTCTTCTTTGCTCTGTGTTCTTTTTCTGGAATGCCAAATCTTTCTGCATCTTGAATTAGCTCTCTAGCCCATGTGGGTTTCCTCTTGTGAGAGTTATCCTCACGGGGTGGATCTACAAGTTCTTACGGATCTTCAAACTCACGAACAACTTCTGGAATTGCTTCAGTCATGGCAGTGTCTTGAAATCTAGTTTCCTTAGGTTCTTTATAAACTTCGATAGGTGCCTTCCTTGATTTGATGAATGCTGAGTTTTCATCAAATGTTACATCCCTGTTGACATCAATCTTCTTGAACCCTGGAAAGTATATTCTGTAAGCCTTCGAGCTTTCACTATAACCCACAAAGATACCCTTCTTTCCTGAAGGATCTAGCTTGGTCCTCTTTTCCTTTGGGACATGTGTGTATACTGAACAACCAAATATTCTGAGATGGCTGACTTCAGGTTTCTTACCAGAAAAGACCTCTTCTGGTGTCTTGTTTTCCAATATCTTGTGGGGTGTTCTATTCTGCACATATACAGCTGTTGTAGCTGCTTCTTCCCATAGATGCATTGGTAGATCCTGGTCATGTAGCATTTCCCTTGCTGCTTCAATGATTGTTCTGTTCTTTCTTTCTGCAACTCCATTTTGTTGTGGATTGTAAGGAGCAGTCAACTCCCTCTTAATACCTGAATCACTGCATAGTTTCTTGAAGTCACCTGAGGTGAATTCTCCACCATTGTCGGATCGGAATGTTTTGATCTTCTTATCAGTTTGGTTTTCCATCAAGGTTTTGAAATCCTTGAACTTATCAAATGCTTCATCTTTGTTCTTCAAGAAGTAAACCCAAGTCTTCCTGGAGAAGTCATCAATGAAAGAGACATAGTAAACATACCCACTTAGAGAACTAGATGACATAGGACCACATACATCTGAGTGGATGATTTCCAAGATATCTTTTGCCTTGCTTTCACTGCTTGGAAATACCTTCTTAATGTTCTTTCCTTTTGCACATCCTTTGCAAACACCTTCATGCTTGGTCTTGATTTCAGGAAGACCTTCTACAACCTTACTTGTAATGGGTATTGCTCTGTAGTGCATATGTGCAAGTCTTTTGTGCCAAAGTTCACCTAGCTCCATGGAGTCATGCACCATGGCATGTTCAGGTTGTCCCTTTATTTATACAATCCTCCCTCTTGCTCTCCAATCACTACTGCATCATCAATAGTTTTACCCTTTGGCCACATTAGGACTTGGCCATCTACAAATGCAACCCTCATGCCTTTTGCATCCAATGCAGAGATGGAGAGTAGATTCTTCTTGAGCCCAGGTACATAAAGAACTTATTTCATCTTCAAGCATTTTCCAGAATATAGGTTGTAGGAGGCTTCACCACTTCCTTTGATGGGGTATTGATAGTCATCCCCAAGTTTCACTTTATGGGGTGATTCATGTTCAGATAGATTTACAAAAGATTCTTTGAACCCAGTCATGTATTTAGAAACCCCACTGTCAATAATCCAATCATTACAGCCATGATAGATAGTACCTATGAGAGCAGAGATTAGAACATACTCTTCTTTGCTTGATGAGTCATCATTGTCACTTTCTGCTCTAGCCTTCTTTTTGGGTGGTTCATCATCTTCAGCAGCATGAGCATGATATCTTTTCCTATTTCCCTTCTTCTTCTTGATGTTGTTGTTCCTTTTGTTCTTGAGACATTCTGAAGCAAAATGACCCTTCTCATTACATGTGAAGCATCTGAGATCTTTCTTATCTTTATGTTGATGATAGTGTGAAGATTTCTTGGCATGAGAGTGTTCTCTCTTTGACCTTCCTTTCTTGGTGTGTACTGTGAGAACTTGATCTTCACTTCCCATATTTTCTTCTCGGGCCACAAGCCTTGCTTCTTCTTGAGAACATTCTTCCCACAATCTGTTGAAGGAGATCAACTTCTTCCTTGCACAAATTCCTTAAATAAAGGAATCCCATGACCTGGGTAGGCCATTTAGAGTGGTCATGACAACTTCACCATTCTCCACCGTTTCATCTACCACTTCCAGTTGTTCCTTAATCTGGGAGACCCTAGAAAAATAAGATTGAATGGTTTCTCCATTCTGAAACTTTACTCATTTCAATTGGTTCTGCAGGGTCATCTTCCGATTTATGTTCTTCCCTTCAAATAGCTTGGTCAGAGAATCAAACATTTCTTTGGGTGTCTTTAGAGATGACACATGTGGGATGAGATGATCCTTGATAGAATCAACAATGATTCTCTTTGCCTTGACCAAGTTCTTCTTATGCAATATCTTAGCCTCTTCATCCTCTGGGATAGGGATGTCTTCTTTTATGTATGAGTCCAACTCATTCTCTTCTAGGATTAACCCAATCCTATACTTCCAGGCTCGAAAGTTATCAACCCCTTCAAGCTTATCCTCAAGCTTGGTGTGGTGAGACATCTTAAAGAGTAATTCAAATGGAAATAGAAAAGATTTAGGTCTTACCACTTGATTGGCTGAAAACTGGCTCTGGTCCCAGATTAGGGTTTGTCGAAAAAACCCTAAAAATTCAAAATATGAATTTCAACTTTATGAAAGGATAGAAAGATGCGCCTTGATGATCTGATCAACCTGATGTATTCAGAATTTGAGATCTGCAAAGCTACACCCTTCAAAACTGCCTTTCTATCTTCCCATATTCACTAAGGAGGACCCTGAATTAGGGTTTGAGTTTCCCGGAGATCTACCCAGCCCAAAATCTCGATCCAAAGCTCTAAACTTCGATTTTTGTAGGGAGCTTCCAACTATGTCTTCAGATTTCAGAAATTCCTATTTTTGTGGAAACCCTAATTTTTAGGGCCAAATCTGAAAATGCTCAGAATTGAATTCTGATTGGACAAATAGATTCTCCTTGATGAGTAGAGTCAATCTACTATATTTCTCTTCCAAAATATGTGGAGAGAAACCCAATAAACAAGAAACCCTAGTTTCTGTCACTGCACAATGTCTTCTTCTCAGGTTAGCTCTGATACCATGTTAAATTTTGAGCATTAATTCACAATACTCTAGGATCTTTACTGAGAGAATAATATGTACAGTATATCAATGCATAACAATCATAATAATCATGACAAGCATCATAAGAATCAAAAGCATGAGAGACAATAGACACAGAGTTTCCGTTGGGAAAACCCTAAGGTGAAAAACCCCACAACTTCCTTAGAGATAGAGAGAGCAATGGCTCAAGCAAAGTACAACCAAAATACACCGAGATAGTCTCCTAGTAGCAGATGATCCTCCTTCTCACTAGTGCACCACTTTCTGAGTGAGAGAAGTATGAGTTTCCGAGTGATCAAAATAGAGATCTCCCGATCTCTATTTATACTAGTCTGTTTTCCCAGTGACCTTATGGGGCTAACTTTTCTAGCTAGGTACATCAACCATATAATATATATTTCAGGGCCGACCCCACACATGGTGGTCTAATAACCCATCTCCAAGTACACACACTTGCGACACTTGTCAATACACATGACGACACTTCCTTATAGAGGAATAACACATCTCTTATAAGGGTACAATAAATATATATGAAATACATAGATGAAATACATTCCAAAGTTACATATACATCAACATGCTCCAGCCCTGTCGTGCTCTCCCTTTCCATGCCCGGTCTCAAAATAGTTCCATACATGCACCACATCATAAGTATTGTGCAAAATACTCAACCATTGGAAAACACGTACATTTTTGAACTAGCCTGCACAACCATCTGACCATATCCAATGCTAATCCATCTGTATACCTCTCTCCTTCAGCTGATCATAGAAAATTTTGAAGCAATGCTGCACATAATGCAGGTCATGGCACCTGTCGTCACTGATGTAGAAGTTGGTCTCTTTCAATATTATCCTCATGTCGTTGTTGTTCTCTGGTGCATGCCTGTACGTGATATGGACCATTATGCTAACTTGGTCTGAATGGTAGTATTGACTTTGAATCTCATTTTGTGGCTGTAGGGTGTAGTTTTCTGCAAAGTCCACAACCGACAATACTGTTCCCTTGGGAAAGGTGTCTCTGCACTATCTGTACTGTTCATCCTGCCATCGTGCTACATGGACGTGCTGTACATAATGCTTAGTCTTTTGGTAGAAATCCTTCATGAATTTGCAAATTTGTACCTAGTGCCACAAAACCAAGGGCATTAATACAACGTGACATTTCCAATTTGAATATATATGTACAAATTCAACATATACAGTATGAAAGCATGCAAACTTAGATTACCTGTGACTTCACCGATGCAATTTTTTTGCTTTCCTTCGAACTATCTACTTGATATGTTATGTACTGGAAGTTCTGCATTTCTACTGACATCCTCCCAAATTCATGCTCTGCAGTTGCATGGATGCAGCAGCTCAATAATGCAAATCCACTGCAACTGGAACATGTCCCATATAAACATGATATTTAATAATATTTTGTCCTTTAGGCCTTGACACATTATGCTATGTATAAATTCTCTGGATGCATTCGATAGTTGTAACGAAGGGCAATCCTGCATGATGTTAGTATGCAAACCACAAAATATATGTTTATATGTATCATAATAGTACTCAAATTCTACATGGTATCTACAACATGTATTGCGATCAATGAAAATTCTAACATACCAGGGTTTGCATTTTTTGAAGGACCTTGGGAGCAAGTTCAATTGTGTGTGCCCATTCTTGAACCTCTCATAGAGTTCTGTTTGTGTCATGTCAAGGAAGTGCTTGACATGGGGTTCACCCCCCCAACACCTTTTCTCAACTTTAAAACATCTCTTTGATTGGATGATGGTCTAGTGTTATCATACCAAAAATTTTGCACTAGTTCTTTAACAGCATCAATGAGCTTCATGTCTGAACGAGGTGACCTACCAACAAAGGCCCAACAATATTTTTGGCCTGGGGTCTCAAGTTTTTCTCTAATGGAAGAATACTTTTGAAGAGTCTTTCTATCTACTTTAAAGATTTTACATGTGTGTGATAGTAGGTGACATTGCCTTGTGGATTTGTCTACAATTGATTCCGACAGTACACGACGGGCTGCATTAAAATATTTTGTACAAGAAGTTTTTCCAATCAAATTAAATGCAGATTGTAGATTTCTAACAACATGATTGTTGGCCTGTGAACTTCTAACTACCTTTATGGCCAAAATTCTCCTAACATTAGCTAGACAATGTGATTTTAACAAAGCAAGAAACAATTGACATTTTGCTGCATCGCTTTTGGATTCAAAAAAATCTTTGATTATCTTGCAACAATGGAAATCAATAGTGCGTTTGGGCATCTTACCTTCAAGTCCTGGAAATGAAATTTCATCCACATGAATACGTCTGGGAAGGGAGTCGGCAAGGAAGATGGCAAGGAAGTACGAGTATCATCAATGGTTTGTTTTGGCCCTTCGTTCACAAATTGGTCCTGCAATGGAGTGTGTTCGCCAGGTAGGTGCTCTTCTTGGGGTGGTTTCCAGTTAAGAACTTGTTCAACATCCATCCCTTCATACTCGACATCAGGAAAGATTTGATTGACTTCAACCACTTCTTCAGTGCTTGTTGATGGATCTAAGGCACTAACATTTTGATTTCTACGGTTTTGCATGTACAACCTGGCATTTTCTCTTATCTCATGGATCTCTTCGGGGGGCAGCTGGGTCCTTCTATACTTTCTTTTATTATTACATATGTTTCCCATATTCAGTGCGTTGTTTGGAAAAGCGAAAATATGACCCCTGCAAGAATGAACAACAAACAAGATATTAAAACTCGATGTGCATGATTATTAAAGCTCGATGTAGCAATTGATTATGTACAACAACATCTTGTGAGAATGTTTTCATATATAATATTAAAAGCTATTGGGAATGCCCTACATATAAAGTTACAACATCACCTCTAGGAACTCAGTAGGATGGTATTGGATGGTGGTATGGGATGTTAGTAGGAACAAATTCCCTACAAGGGAGAATCTCATATCACTTCATTTTCATGGTATGGATGAGGGAAAATAGCCCCAAAAGACTAAGAGTTTTCAATTGTTTAGGTGTTTGTGTGAGTTGTTGTAGTGAAACCATGAGGAATTCAACAAATGTTTGTCTACTAGATGGAGGAATGTGATTATGAAATGTTATTGGTGGTGATGTAAGTAATTTTTTCTTATTATCTTCATGAAAGGTTGAAAGCATTGCTTGGTGCATGTTGTATTTTTTTTTTTGGTAAGATGTTTTTATTGTCTATGTTGAATATTAAGAAGACTAAAATAGATCTATCATACAATTCATGAGGAAAAACCAAAATAGATGCCATTCAAACAAGTGAATGAAGACTAAATTACATTTAACAAGATAAAATTATCACCATACCTCAAGGATCATGATTGCTCTTTGCTTCAAATGTCAAATGCTCTTTTGATGTGTCCATTATATGTAAGAAGACTTCATGTGTGTCCAAGTAGCATGAGAATTCAATCCAAGGTGCCAATTAGAGTCCAACTATTGTGTATTCACTCAATTGATCCAAATAGAACCCAATATGTGTGTAATCAATACAAAGAGCCAAATAGAGCCCCAAATGTTGTGTATTTTATCCAAATGATGAAGGAAGCACCAAATGGTGTATGAATTCAATCTACCATGTAAATGCTTGTCAGATTGTGCGTGAAACCAGCAAAGAGAACACGATGAATGAGGGAAAAAATGTGGGAGAAAGAACACAGATGATTTTCTAAATTTTATGTTCAACAGGGACGTGCACGCGCCAGATCCGCGTGCACGCTAGAGGTGCGTGCGCGCATCTAGCGCATCCGTGTCCTTGCTGAACATTGTAATGTTTGGTGGGTAACGTTCACTGTATTTATTACCCAACATATATAAATGTGTCGGGTTATGCCTAGATCCCCTCCCCATAAAGAGCCCCTCCCCCATAAAGGCCTTTAGGACCTCTTCTAACCCATAATCCCTAAGTGCATTTAAGTGCTTCTAGGTGTTTAGGGGTTTAAGGGTATATTTACAAATTTGTGTATTTTGATTTCAAAACATTAATTTAATTTTCAATTAGAAACATATGTATTACATCAAGAATAATTAAATACATAGTAGATATATTAATGTTGTATAAAGTGATGATGTATACAACGATGATAATGATCATCATCATCATCATCTTCATCATCATCAACACCATGATAATCATCATCAACTTCATCATCATCATTGTGAGGACGAGGATGATGATGATGATGAATATGAGTACGATGATGAAGGTGATGATGATGACGAATATGATCATCATCAAAATCATCATATTCTTCATCATCATCTTCATTAGTCACCATCATCACCATCTTCATCATCATCATCATCATCATGTGATCATGGTCATGATCATCACTGTCTTCGTCATCATAGTAGTCATCTTCGTCTTCGTCATCACACTCGTAATCGCCATCTTCCTCATAATCATCACCATCATTGACATCTTCGTCATCATCTTTGTATCATCATCATCATCATCATCTTCATGGTGATGATGATGATGATGACGATGATGATGATGATGACGAAGATGTTGTTGGAGATGATGACGAATATGCAGCACATCATCATCATCATCGTCTTCATTATGATGATATGATGAGGAGGAGGAGGAGGAGGAATATGAAGCACATCATCATCATCAACATGATCATCATCATCATCATCATCATCATCATTGTGAGGACGCGAATGATGATTAGGATGATGAAGATGACGATCATATTATGATGATGATGATGATGATGATGATGATAGTAATCATAATAGGCATCTTCATCATCCTCATCATACTCATCATCACCATCATCCTTATCATCATCATCATCATGATCTTCGTCGTGATGATTTGATGATGAAGATGATGATGATGATGAATACTAATGGAGATGATGATGATGATGATGATGATGATGATGATGAATATGATGACAAATATGCATCAAATCATACTCATCATCATCATCAACAACAACATGATCATCATCATCATCTTCATCATCGTCATCATCATCATCATCATCATTGTGAGGACGAGGATGATGATGATGATATGATGATGATGATGGTGGTGGTGGATGATGATGAATATGAGTACGATGACGAAGATGATGATGATGATTACGAATATGATCATCATCATCAAAACCATCATATTCATCGTCATCATTTTCATTAGTCATCATCATCGCCATCTTCATCATCCTCACCATCATCATCATCATCATATGATCATGGTCATGATGATCAATGTCTTCATCATCATAATCGGCATCTTCATCATCCTCATCATACTCATCATAGCCATCATCATCAGCATCATCATCATCGTGGTGATGATGATGATGAAGATGATCATGATTATGAGGATGATGTGCAGCATATTCGTCATCATCTTCATCATCATCTCCATTAGTCATCATCTCCATTAGTCATCATCATCATCATCATCATCATCATCACCATCTTCATCATCATCATCACCATCTTCATCATCATCATCGTGAGGACGAGCATGCGGATGATGATGACGATGATGATGATGATGACAACGATGATGATGAAGATGGTGATGATGATGATGACTAATGGAGATGATGATGATGATGATGATGATGATGATGATGATGATAACGAATATGCAGCACATAATCCTCATCATCATCTTCATCATCATCAACAACATGATCATCATCATCACCACCATCATCGTCATCATCTTCATCATCATCATCATTGT